>OV121083.1:4595044-5195044 GCA_921293015.1 Phorcus lineatus
ACAGAGACACAGAGAGAGACACACACACACACACAGTAACTGATCAATAGTTGAGGCACAAAAGCTATCAGGTTTCCAAACTGTTTCATCTCTATCATTGTTCATCCATATATGAAATCATGGCTTTGAAGTGTTGGAAATACAGGGAATACACACATACTATTACTACAATCGAAATCAAATACCTGATACATAAACATTATTGACATAATAAATGCTTATGGCAAGAGCTTTTGATATATCTTAATTGCACTTTACATTGCACACATTGATAAAAATGTTTTCCAGAAATAATCTTTTGAAAAGATAATAGTTTGTGTCTGTCAAAAAAGACACTTTTGCACGAGTTACGAGTATGAGCTTCCCTCTTGACATCCAAGTACTTCATGACTTGACATTTAATTAACTTCAAAATGAGTTTGTCAATTCACTTCACATTTCAGAGGCTATGAAAGGGATATCACCGAATGAATAAAATGTCACTGTGACTAGCCTTGAACTAGCTGGTTCACACACCCACTGAATGAAAGGTGTCATGCAGCGCGGTTTTATTGCAGTTTTTTGACACTGACTATGGAGCAGCCAACTTTTTGTGCTGACCATGTAGAACATATCAATCTAACTTTTGTAATATCAGAAAACTAATTCCTGTAATGAAACAGATGAAGAATTGAAATGACAAAGAATTTGTACGGCAAATTTTCTTATATTTAATGACACAGAGGACAATTTATTACATTTCACATTAGATGTTAGGGATGTTTTCCTATTTCAAATAGTAAAATAAGGTATTTTCAACAAATATTTCTTATACTTGTAGGATGTAGCATCCAGGTTTTAATAAATACGGGGGGAGGTCCCCCTTGCACACATAAAAGTGGCTTGAATTGCGTAATAATGGTTAAAAAATAAGCTAACCCACGATAAGCATGTAAAACATGGGATTGGTGGTGGATTGTTCTTTGAAGTTCTCACTCGAATGTCTTTGCTATTTTTCATATTTCAGTAGAGACAGAACTTGGAATAGGCATCTGTTTCCAAAATAATCAGTAATTCTCTTTGTCTTAGGCATTTTCACCCCAATTTTCATGCAAACAATATGACAGACGAAGCAGTTAGACACTGGCCATTAGTTAAGTGAAAATATCTACTGTGGATGTCATACATTTGGATTTGCTATTAGAGTAATATTTATCTCATTGAGACAAGATTTTCCAAATGTGTCAGTAAAAAGGAATTCACTATTCTGATTGTATATGTGAAAAAAACAGGATATTATTTTTATTCCTTACAGAATTTTAAATGTTGGAAATAAATATTTAGGTTGTGCAGTAGTAAGCCCCGATTGCGGAATTTAATGTGTTTTTGTGCGATTACTCCCCCACATCAATCGTAAATTGAGAGAGAAAAATATGAAAGTGCACATATCCCTAAATATCCTGCCTAGATGCAATGCTGCTTGCACTTATGACCCATCATAAGACCATGTCAATGAATGGTTCTAATAATGAGTATTTTAGCTATGAGAGAGCTTAAAAAGTCCAGGCCCTGAGTGTGAAAAGCATGTCTAGTTTGAACTTGAAGTACAAGACAAACATTTCACTTCCATAAAAATCAGTCACAAACATGTAAATACAATGTTTATCAACAAAACTTCCTTATTTTCCATAAATACCCTAGATATAAAACAGGTCAAATCATTCATGCATAAAACCCTCCCGGGGAAAGCGATAATTCTTACAGTGTCAAGTGAAGATTAACCTGTCATGTGATACTTGATCAATATTCATGTTATATGAATTGTTTGATTCTGGATTTACAGAAAACTCAGGACAATGCAGATAAAGCTATAATTCTGATGTTATTCATATTTGTTAGGCTATCAGAATGTAATGGGGTTTTTTTTATTTTCAAGCCAACCAAAATACTCCTAAGTTAACCTATTTTCCAAAATATTTTTGCATCCTTAAACACTATCAATGCATTTATAAATAATTTCTTTATAGGGTTTCTCCAACAATTTTATGTAATACAGCACTCACCATGATATAGTATCGGAGAGACATATATGTGAGATCATGGATATTTTTAGGGCAGGTACGCTGTCGCTGTCCAGGATACCATTGATGTTGTGTCTAGGTGTGGGTACAGATCTGAAATACAAAATAATTCACAGTTTTCTACAAATTCATTACATCAAGTATTTTTTTAAAAAGAGCCCAATACTATAAGATTTTTCATGACATCAAGTTCAATTTGAAGATTGCCATCTTGTTTACAAATCTGCACTAAATCATAAGCCATGTGCACTAATGTGTTATCTGCATCTTTTTTTATAACAATGGTAAGGTGTAAATTATTTGCAAACATGAAACCTTATTTGCTGGTCGTTTTAAAACAAAACAATACCAGCATTGTTTCTAAAGGGGGTCCTTGCAAATTTGCCAACCCTGTTGACTTGCTGTCTCTAAAATTTAGAAGGATGATTTTTTTACTATTGAAATGAAATGGAATTGGAAAAAATGACCTCTAATCTGATCGCCTATGAACACCTATGAATGCCACTGTCATAATATTGATCTATATTTGCAAAAGAGTAGCTTAATACGTTCTGCCTGTAACTACATGTATGCACCTTTTTCTGAGCATTAATTAGGTCCACCACAAAATATCAATATTAATTCAGACCAAATAATGCAGATGCTAAAATTGATTCAACTTTGAACAATTCTAATATCTTTGATTATTTCTTTCAGCTTTATTTCCCAACAACTTATTGTGGCTGTGGTCCTACCTTCCCTCCTGTTGCACAAACAGACAGTTGTGGTTCGGTACGGAGACGTCAATCTCAACCTTGAAGAACAGCACATAGCACTTGGAGGTCTGCAGGAACAAGGTGTACTTACAGTGTTGCATCTAGGATTTGACTTCTAAATTTTCCCTTTCACCTACCGGTAACTTACTGAAAAATTCAGTTATTCTTTTGGCTTTCTTCGAAGCCGACATTTCGAAATTATTCTTCAAAAGTTAACAGTTAGAGTTTATCAGCGCATGTGTGTCGGTTTGACATTCGGAAAGTATCGATCGTACGGCCTCGTTTTCAAATCGGTTCCATCATTCGACAACATATCGGCGAAACTCGGCTTTGTCCGTTGCTCGATTCCAAGAACTAACACCCGGGCTTTCACATTCTATTTATAGATTAGGGTTTTCCAGTTTTACCGATGCTCAATCAGTTTGATTACGCTAGTTATCTAATTCAGTGTGCTACGCGCTTGCAACTATTTAATGCGTGAAAATTAGAATCCCTGCGTACTTGTGGCCCATATTTATTTTAGCAATGCGCCATTTTAACATTCATTTGCGTAATTACGCAAATACGCATCCTAGATGCAACACTGTACTTATGAATCACTGATGCCCAGAAGGTATTCAGTTTGAATTTAGAATTTAAATTGTGAAACATCAAGGTTAATCTTCATTATACAGTGTTCATTCTATGCTGCGCTATTTGCGCCATTTGGGCTAATCATACTTGCATGGAGCATAAAACATATTACCAGAACCCTATGGTCCACAAATATTTTAACAAAACTAACAAACTAAAACAAGCTAACAAACGTAAGGCCACTGAAACACTGAAACCAGTTTTGTTTTATCAAGTGGAAAATCCCTTGCCTCATTCAATTATATATATATATATATATATATATATATATATATATATATATATATATATATATACATATTGCTCAAGGGGTAAACTCATAAGAGAGTGATTGTGTCAATCAGAAGACCAACAAGGAAGAACCATGATGTCACCTGATTAGCATAATTTACAATATATCCTTGTACATTGTACGTATATTTTGTTATAAAAACGCTTGTAATGCGATGTTAACGATCATATCGTTTCATCCCTGATGAGTCAATACTATTGACGAAATACTAGTATCGGATTAAAATGATTCTTCAAACGACTATGTGAAGTATGTTATATTTAATCTATATATATATATATATATATATATATATATATATATATATATATATATAATATTTCACGTTTCTGACTCATTTGACACTGTTCAAGTTATGGCAAAGACTGAAGTTTTCTGTAATAAGAATGATGATTTGATCAAGTTGCATGGTAAAGAACAAGGAACTGGTCTGGGGACTAAACAATACACTTTCAAATATCAATGGTATAGAACTGTCAAATCAGAAGCTTTGACCATGGTTAAAGTTTTCTCCCTGACAGACAGGAACAAGTACAGGTCAACAACTGATAATCAATAAGCCAAAGAATCAGCATTTCCATGGGAACCAAAAAAAACATTAAGGCAAAATCAGCTGGAACTATAAAATCAAATTTGTACAAAAGATTTTCTTGAAACTTGAGTTCTTGTCCCAGTGCTACTTGACATGTGTCACAATGCATGATAGGCTTGGCACGAAAATTCTCCTTCATAGAAAGTTTTCTTTCAAGGGTTTCTAAGGAATGGCATAATAAGGTTTATGGCATGTTATGGCAAGAGCAAATATTTTTTTGAGATATTATCAAGATATTAGAAAAAAAGCTACTTGGCTCCAAGAGAAAAAAATATATAAACGTTGGCCCTCATTATGCAGGCTTAGCATAGTTTTTATTTCAGGTTGACTTGAAAACTTGTAAACTTAATCAAATTGGGTTAGTTCTTTTGCACTTTGATAATTTGGAAATTCCAAATCAAGAAACAAAATAACTCATTTTGCTTGAGTAATAAATCAGCTAACTCTCTTCTCTATACCACATTCTGTCCACATAAGATCAGCCTATGAATCCCAACAACAGTAATGAGAATTTTTCCAATGGGAGTTATCTGCCCCTACTGACCATGACAGCCAGCATAGAAGAGTCAGGTTTCCACTCAGCCAGTATGTAGGTCCCATACTCCCCCTGTAGCTTCTTGCTGTGCCAGTGACTCACTATCTGTACAGAGGGCTGAAACAGAGAAGAAAAATCATTACCTATGAGGGCAATCATATCGGGATTCATAATTTTCATCAATGCCCTAGGGCAAAATATCACATTTACAGAAATGAGGAGCGATACCCATCCTTATTAACCAACTATCAGTATTCTTAATTCATCCATTAACTCTCTACTCCATGGACAATGATTCAGCAACTAGGCCAACATCTGTCAATCAGGACTCACTTATGTCATTTGTGTTTCTCATTTTACTTAAAATTAATTTTTAATTTGGTACAATATTTTAAGTTTATAGAAAACAATTGTCAAAAATCAGCTCCTGTTGCATTGGCTGACTAGCAGATTCTTGGTCAGTGGTGTTGACTGTTGATATACCGCACACCTGGAACTAGGCAGCTGCAGAAATACTTTATCATTATACTCTATACTGGACCTGCAATATCAACTGCTGGAGACATAATCTGCCAGCTAATACGCATCATCTTGCTTACACAAACATTAATTGTCATCTAATTATGCAGCTGTTACACATAATTTGTATCATTTGTCATTCACCCTCATCAAAAGCTAACAGAACTCTATAGAGTAAAATAATTAACAAGATACCTTGCAGAACACAAATAAATACAAGGATAAGATATATATACAGATATATATCCAAGGCATGCAATCATAAATGAGTCGAAAATCAAAAACTGCATGAGGATTTTTATCTGGACTCTTTAAAGGCATGTTTTATGCAATTTGGATGTTTACTCAATCCCTACAAACACCAACATCATCAACTGACTTAGTAATCTGGTAGATGTCATAAGGCATACAGAGACATAAAATATAGTTTTATTGTTTGCATGGCTTGTTCAAATAATAACCAAAATTACTTCAACTAAAGTTCATTTATTCTACAGAATCAACAAAACCTGTACCAAAGTCTTGATTTCACGACCCTCTAACTTAACAAAAACATTAACCTGTAACCTACACTTGAGCTGCTGTATGGATCAGGGCAATTTAAAACTTTATTGATCAGTTCAATTTAACCATTCTGAGTAAGCTATTCACAGGAATCGCTCCTGGTTATAAAAGGGAATATTTCAAAACGGTCAGTGGTTACAGAGAGACTATCCTTTATTTTCACTGACAGACTGGTAACATTTAACTTAATCCCAGACTTATTTCTTTTTATGTATATCAATAGCATCTTCATAAGTTCCTAGAAGAGCATCAAGTACTGACCCATAGAAAATTTCTCTATACAAAAAATCATGAATTTTGACTTGTTTTATTCCTTGTTAGTGCTATAAGCATACCTGGTGTAGAGTTTGGCTTTATATGGACACATTGTTGTTATTTTAAGGATATCAGCATATCATCCAGAGTGAAAAAATCCATAAACACCATGGACCGAGAGAATATAAAGCCAGCCATATTAAAGGATATATGTAATCACATTGCACTGTTCCAGTTGGGTGACCCTAGTTAGATAGCAGGTAGAGAGCTCCACCCTCTATTCATACTCTACTGACAAATGGGTGTTGTCACTTCACATGGATAGAGCACCTTGCAAACATATTCATGTCAATTTTGTCAACAAACAGTAACCTCATATCTGAAAAATATTGAGATACAAGTGAATCTAATCTAAATGTTGCCTCAAGGATTTTCACATTTATCCGGGCTACTGGTATTTCTTGATGGAGAGAGCCTTCATCACTATCGTAGCTATGTACGGCAGTGAAACCTGCAAGAGTTGGCTTGAATGTATGATCAAAGGTGAAATATACATCTCCTTCAATCACAGATGTAGAAGTATCACTCAAAGACAAATATATTGTAATTGTCTCCAATCATCAACAATTTGGCGTTTATTAATTTTTCAACATTTTTCTTTAAAGGAGGTGGATAAATCTGTAATAAAAACATGGAATAAGGTGCTGAAGGAGCAGAAGGAAATTTTGTAGTTAACTATTTTACTTGTATTTTTTATTTAAATTTGAAAATTACGGATTCGCTCAAATCTCCTACTACTACTGACTCTCATTCCTCAGAACTTCTTAGTCTACAATAACTACTTTTCTTTCCAACAGATTTATCGATAATAAACATCTCATCCTAAAGTTTAAGTGCCCAAAATTAACTAGCCATTCCCAGGTGAAAAAATTACAGGTCACAAACTCATTTACAGCGAGAATAGCATTGTTTGGCCCGTTGTTAAACATTCAAATCTGGAAAATTACTTCTTAGATATATCTCAGACTATTTTAATTCCTTGAGTGACAAAATTTCAGGAATCATATTTGACATGAGATTGTCATTTAAGTTTAGCCGATCAGGAAACTCCATATCATAGAAATCCTCATAACCAAAGCATTTTGTTCTAATGAAGGTTGTGTGTTAAAAACCTGACCAAAAATTTAATCTTATCTCTTAAAGACACTTGCACTTATTTCTACAGAGTAAACTATTTTAATGAACACTAACGGTACAAATTTCAGTAATATATTCTTACAATCCATATAAAATTTATTCTGCAGAACCCACAAAACCTGTACCAAAGTCTTGATTTCACGACCCAGGCCACTGAGTTCAACAGGAGGAAAAGCTTTGATGGCTGACACAGTTCTCTTTGTGAGGTGACAGGACTAAACAAGGAGCTGATCAATAATGCGGAGTGCATTCTCACCTTTTATCTTCCTCACCAACTGAAAATATCCCGTGTCAGATCTGATAAACATCTTGAATGCTGAGTTGCACAATCTCATGCACCAGTTTGTCTAACTCTCTGTTGAATGAGGCTCAGATTACATTGGGACTTTATATCCTTGTCAAATCCAAATTGATTGAAATTATTTATATCAAAGCATATGCAGTACCCCTTCCGATTCTGTAAAGCTTATCAAATACATGATCATGATCATGTCCTCTAACTGGTGCTTTAGACTACCAGTCTTTAAAGTTTAGTTTTTCTAACTTTCCTACTTACTTACATCGGCTATTAGACTGATGTTTATGTTCATTTTGATCTTTAACAGCTTTAAAACAGGCTCAAGTTTCAGTAGAGTAACGTATAGTCCCTGAAAAAAAGATTTCACAAAAAATGTATTGTTCAATATTTTTTGAAATGATATAAAAAAGGAGTCCTGTACAATACTTAATTTCAAGCTGAGGCAACTAGACTTGCCAACATTTTCTAGACTTATGAAGGCTCCTTTAATATTTTGCCATAGGGTCTGTATGAAAGACTAAAGCTTCTGTTTCAAACAATGATTCAGATAATATTTTATTTGAAAATATTAATCATACATTTCATATGTATACATGTACAAACCTGTATCACAATTTTAACTTAAGCCTTCACAATTTGATAAAAGAAAAGGAATGACTTTCATTTCACCAACATTTTAGTTTAAGTTTGAGAACTCTTTTTATACAATAACGATTTCAAACTCAAAGATTTCTGGTTTTGATCATAAGTTGAGATAACCTTTTCTTCATGTTTAAAGTAAAAACCTAAAACCTAAAACGATTTGATGTGTGTTTGAAAAATTAATTCATTTTTGTTCTTTTGAATATCTTATTGCAAATATGTATTTTGAAGTCTGCTTTTCATTGAAAAAATACAACTTTTTAATTCAAACAATCAATTTAAACCATCTTTGAAATTTTTTTATTTTGAGATGAAACGACAAGTCGAAATTATTGTATTAATTTGATGTCTGCTGTATAAAGCAATGATTATTGATTATATGAAAGAAAGAAACTGGACATTCAGGATTTGATTTATTTTGTCACACAAATTCAAGTTATTCTTTCTAAATTAGTCAAACAAAACAATCCCATATCAAACTATCTCAGAAATAAAACAAATTGTAAACTCAGATGACTGCACATCAAATGCACAAATAATGAATAAAAATAGCAATAAGTTGTACAGATCAATATTCTGCTTTCAACTAGAATGACACTCAGACAACTTGTATACCATTATGTGTTTTTGTGTAAATAAATTAAATTGAACATGCTTACATGGTGGCATTTCACAAATTGACAACAGCTGTTGTGCTTTCATGTTAACAACTGTATTGCCACTTACACTATCTACTTTCAGATGAATAATCGCAAGGTGGCTGATTAGGATTGTTATGCCACTGTCAGAATGGTTCTGTATCCTGATAGGCACATACAGGCTGGGAGACAGGCTGTAACACTGACGTAGCTGTCTTTACAGTTACACTTACTTGCATGGACACTAAAACTATGCTTTGTCAACTGCATTTCTAAGTAACACTACAATCAAATATAGACACAAAGAAGGGTTATCCTGTACAATTGGATTCAAACCCAAGACCACTCGGTCTGAAAGAAACAAGCCACGGCTCACTTAAACTGAACATATAACGTAAGGTTAGGCGGAGTTTAACGCCGTTTTTGCTTATATTACGGCAGTAGTATTTTTGCAGGAAGAAAGCCTGCAACACCATTGTTGCTATGCATTGCAGTGAAACCTGCTAGCATCGGCTGGAAATAGCAAACCATGGGTTGTACTATGCTGTAATTCAGTGTAGCATGACACCCAAACCTTACTGCGTGTAGAACATTTCTCTACTACAGACATAGTTGGCATGCCACTGGCAGGATTTGAACCACTCGCTTCCCTCCCCCCCTGAACATATAGAATGCATCATTAAAAAAACAGAGTGAAGACAACATAAAACAATTAATTCACATTATGAAGGAACAAACAAAACATCATACATCATTCCCGAGGTTAAGCAATCAATATAACAACAGATTAATTATCTACAAGAGATTTAATCATACTTAATGGTATACAGCCTTCAGGGCGGATATGTTAACAGCCTTATAAATATCAACTACAGAGATGGGGTATTCATGATTAATCCTAGTCAGATAATATCTGGAGGAGTTAATGAAATTTGCTTAGCTTTTCATAGGAAGAAAGCCTGGAATACCATTGTGATTGGATAGCAGTGAGACCTGTTAGCACAGAGTGGAACTAGTGCACCATGGGTTGGACTTAATGGGTTGGACTATTAGTTTTGCATTCAAACAATACTCATGTATAACAGTTTCACTGAGAAGATATGAAAACAATGACAATGAATGAAATCAAATACATAAATGCATAAGACTGAAAAAAAGCCTCATAAAGCTTCAAATTACACTGGGAAGAGAGCAAGCTTTTTGTCTTTCACAGTGAACATTATTCATTATCATTGAAACCTCATTTCATCTCATACAACATCAATAGAAAACACTAACGTCCCAGACTTCAAAGGGGACAAATAATGCCCATGAGGATTGTTTACAGACTTTGGCATCATGGTGACCTGACAAGTACATAAATGATGTACATTGCATTATGGGATATGTGACATTCCCATGGTAACGGAACAGCAGAATTAGATTTAGTTTGGTATACATGAGTCAATGGCTTTACAGAGTTTAGATTGATTTCTTTGATAGGCGTGAATTGAAATCTGTGTCAACCATTGCCATGTGTAATTCAACTTAAGCTTCATTAACTCTCTTCATTAGCTCAAATCACCCGCTTTCGAGTCTGGAGATTATTCTACATTTGGAGACATAGAATTTAGATTAGTGATTATCTTGCTAACAATACAAAACTAGATTGATTTCTTGATCACAATTTCCATGCTCCGGCCTGCAGTGCTTGATAAAGCAGGAATTTCACATTATGCAAGATCACTACGTTTCTCGGTATCCCACACTGTATACATAATATCACTGCAATGCTCGACATTCAGTTTGTGACCTTGACCAAGGTCATTCATGGTTCAAGGATTTCACTTGATGCAGGAAGAAAGTCTACAACAACTATGTGTATTCACATTGAAGCAAAACCTTTCCTTATATGTGAACCTCCTATTCTAGACTTTAATTTTCTAAAAGAAAGTTGAATGTTTTAACAATTCGAGAGGAAAGGTAGAAGAAACATGCTCAGAATCAAGAAGAACTAATATATAGTATTTCCACCTTTAAATATAGCCTCCACCCATTTACCTTTACATGTACATCTGAAGGTGAAAAAAGTGAAATTTGTTCTGTGAAAACACATATCTCTATATTTAGCTTAACTTGAACCCAAGGGATACATGAAAGTCAAAATATCTTCTATCGTCAGATTCAAGAACATTTGACATTTGGATTTGTTTGCTTTAGGCTTTTCTGCAGAAATAGAACATAAACAATGATTTGCTATAAAACAAATGTCATGCTCTTAATGTTTTTAACCAGCACTGTCAACATGCAAAACAAATCTTTTCTCATCGTTCTACTGAAAAACATTTGGCAGATGGGGTATGGATGAGGGATGAGGATATTTTTAATCCTTAATTTTGTTTCATTGACATTTTGACTATAAGGAGAGAAAACATCAACACACATACCTTCTTTGTTTATTTTTTTCTTAATCACATAATCTAAATAATCATTGTAAGCTTTCAATCCCATGTAATCATCAATGGAATAATCATCAGACCAGATATCCTCATACTTCTGATAAAGAGTATTGAAAAGTGCTCAAAATGTTGCTTATAAAATTTCTTTTCGAAAATTCAAATTTGTAAATATTTTCTTAAGTCACTTTGTAACTCCTTAGCATCCTTTAATCAATCCAAAATAACACAAGCAGTTATAGCAGTTGGCAGAGCTCTTTCTATTCCATCTACATGTAGATCTTGTTTACAACCCTTAAAACTTAACATCTCTCACTGAAACAGACTGATTATGACAGATGCTCTAATGTCAATAAAGTAAAGAATTATTAGGTAGGATGCACTCAACACACGGATCATTGTTTACTTTTCGTATCAATGGAAAATTAAAATCCAAGAAACCAATTTTTCAATTCTTTAACCATAAATTCTCAACAGAGTACACCAGTGCCATACTAAAGAATAAAGAAAAGAGAAACTTAACAAGAAGATCCTCTTTGTTTTCTCTGTCAGTTCCAATTAAATCCTGTTTGAACTTAGTACACATTGTTTAATTGACTCAACCAGAGTCTAGGCTACCACGCAGTGCACGCACACAGATTTTCTCTGGGATGTTGCTTCTCATTCTTAATCTCCAATTCCTTTCCTTTCTAGTCTACTATCTGTTAATGGTAACAGATTACTAGTTTTATTGATGAAACAGTCTCAACAGTACTTTATTTGTACATATCACTTGAAAGTGTGATAAGGAACTCAAATGTCACGAATCTTTAAATGAAGAAGTTGATGATCCATAAAAACATACTGATAAGCTAGTTTTATCTTAAAATGGATGAATATTTTTTCACAAATTCTATGACATTTTAATGTACATTCTTTGGATGTTCCACAAGTATTTGTCACAAAAGTGACCAAATGTCACTTCCGCAATCAAGATAAGAGGTAAATTGATGGAGAAAACTCAGCCAAATCAACTGTTGTCTCGGTACTCCTCCACTGAAGTCTTACAGCAAATCAAAAGACTCAAAAAAGGTGCAGATTCAGGAGATATCGTGCTAACAATATTACAAAAACTGGTCAAAGTCTCCCACTGGTCTAAAAATTGAGGTCAAGGTCAGCCAAATCGACTGGTATATGGGTACTCCTCCAATGAAAGCTGACACCATATTTGAAGACTGTGCAAGGGTTAATGAGATATCGTGCTAACAGCATTAATAAAAATGGTCAGTCTCACAGTGACCTTGAAAATGATGCAAAGGTCACCAAAATGGACTGGCGTTTGGGTACTCCCCACATGAAAACTGGTACAAAATTTGAAGTCTCCAGGTGCAGTGGTTCATGATATACTGTGCTATCAAGAACAGGACGGATGGATCAACAGAGTTGAACCCTATGTCCCCCACTTCATAGTTAACCGGGACAATTAGCCTTTTGTCTTATTAACTTCAAGTCACATCTGGATTCTGGATAAAGAAAGAGGAAATTTAGAGGGAGAAATGTCCTAAGCTACACACTAAACATTTCACAAGATATATTTATTATTGCTCTAGATAAGCCTTTATAAATTCCGTTATTTAACACATGATGTCTTTGAAGAATGCTTTTGTACTTTTTACCAGTTCTTAGTGGCCTCATGGTGTTGTCTGTGATGAAATATTTTCTTCAAGGAAAATCCAAGAAAAGTACAAAATTACAGTTAAAATACTCTGTGAAGTTAACATTTTGGCAGTTTCATTGACATGCTAAGAGTACCTAAAATTGCATCTAAGAGCATACCATATTCAGACTTACTCCTACTTTATATATTTTGCCTTCTAATTCAATTCTTTTTGACAACCCTGAGTGGGTATTTTAGAGCACCTTTAGAATCCCTCATCATAAAATTCTCGTGGTGTATGTTTATAAAAGCTTTGGCAGTTCATGCGCCTGCAGATAAGAGAAGAACGCGCCAGCGAGCTGATCTCCGTAAGGAGACATTTTAGACGAAAATAGAGGTCATTTTTGTGTCTATCAGCAAAAGTTTAGTTTAAAACTTTGTCTGAAAGACGATAGTTTTAAACACAAATTTTAGTATTACTCAAAAACTTCCATCCGATCTTTGGCAATTGAGGGAAAATCCCGATGGCGTAACTGGTTGCTGATTGGTCAATTCTTACCTCACGTGACGAATGTTTCCAAATAAGGAAGAGGTTAATTGGGGAAAATCTCATGACAGAAACAGTGATGTTTTTGTTTACGTTATGTTTTTGTAATTTTCCGTTTATGATGCTGCCTATATTGGTCACATGAGTGTTTTAGCGACTGAGTGTCATTTTATCTGTAAGGAATTATTTTGTGTGTCATTTTTTTAATGAAAATAGTTCTTTTTAAACAAACTTGAAAGGATTCACAGGAAAGACTTAGCCTAAGTGAAAATGTCGATGTTTTCATTGACTTCCACAGTAAATGAAAATAAATATTCGCACGCTACTAAATGCAGTTAAGTTTTTGTTAAAATACTTATAGATATATCGATAATTTTCATTGAATTTTACCTTGTATTAAATTTTATTATAATATCTAATCATACTTTTTTCTTTGGTGACTTGTGACAACTTGTAGCCCGGAAATTTTCACCTCGGGCCGGAATATTCACTATTCAAGATGAAGCTAGGCTTACATTATTACATCCTTTAACTTTACCCTTGAAACAAAAATGCATCTAATCAAAGGGATGAGAATATCATGATGTGTCCAGTGGTTAACTCGTAACTTATTGTCAGTAATCAAAACTAGATGTACCGCGAATCAAACACCTAATCACCTGGTCATGTTAGAAAATAAATATGGCAATTCTTTCACAAAATGACTGACATCAACCTAAAATGACAATACTATTTAACCTCTGTTAAATGCATCATCTAAAAGGGAATCCCAGAGTTAAATAATATCGTCTCTGCCAACTGCCAACCTGGCAAAAGTCACGGTAAACGTAAATGACGTCAAGTCGAATACCTCTCGCTTCAATGAGAAACGGCGTCTGGGCACGTCAGGTAAAAAAAGTGTTCTCGAATGAAAAAACATTCTTTTCACGAGAGGTAAATTTGGTGAGGGATTTTAAGGTTGGGCCGTTATTTTCTGTTTTTAATATAAAATTTCTTTGACAATACAACTAAACACACACAAACATTATTTGTAATTCTGACATTAACATGATTATCATTCTTTAGCATTCTGAATTAAGTGATAGTGTCTTTTTATCTAAGGTTGAAATAATTGATTTATGAATCAAATCATACTTTTATTCAAAGGTTTGATCTTTTTTCATGCTGAAGTAAATCAAATGTTTTCACACTACATGTTACAAAGACATATTCAACCAAGGGAGGTCACTCAGTTATTTTTCAACATTAGATAGTGAGGATGCCTTTGAAACCGTTCATGAGAGGAAAGCCTCTGCCATTTTTTTCAAACTTTTATTCAGACTGTGTCCAAATTTACATTCAATTACAGCATCTGTAACAGCATTTGAACACAGTGATGGGTTAGAGCAACATATGGTCCATTATGTTAGCAATGATCACGGTGTATATGTTATTTTAAGTGTGTAAACAATACTGATAGCACTAATCATTTAGTGTGAAATATGTTTGAAATAAGACCTGTCCGCCAGCCCACAACCTGGTTACTTTTGTGTCGGTCTGGTTACATTTGGAGATGTTTCATAATTTTCCCAAATAATTGATAAAACCGAACTTTTGTAATGGTATGTTTTCAGGCTTATTTCATACACTGAATCTGTCCTTAGACACAACTGCAGATCATCATTTTACTAATAAGAGTTCCATATGTTCTAAAATAATTACTTGTATTGTATTTCTGATAAAAATCGAGGCCTCTTCTAATCACCAATGCTCGTAAACTTCACTTGACCTAAGATGATTGATCCTACTAAGGGACTTGTTCCTTGCATCTTACCCTTCGCCTGTTGTATAAAGATCTACCAATATGCCATAAAATTCAATTGTCAAACTAGGATTATTACTATTGTTCACAACTATATTACTTAGCTACTTAGAATAGTATGTACAAAATCAATTTTAATGCTTTAGTGCTTACAGCAGAGTGTTTTTACAAAATAGACAGAACAAAAACAACTAAAAACAAATATTTCATATTAAGACTACCCCAAAATAAACATTCTAAACAGGTAAAAATACTCATTTGAGATGTTGTTGTTAATATTTGTTTTATTCTCGTAATATATTGTGAAATATCACATGCACGATGGTATGTGGTATTTGAAAAAAAGAATTAGATTACCAAGGAAAATTGATTTTAAATTTTCAATAACAACTGCTAACAAGTGTCCAATACTGGATGTGTCATTGGATGTTGGCTGATTGGATATGTTTGTGGTTCTGTGAGATCTTGATGTCTGCAGCTGTATAGGATCGGAAGCTATTACAGATGATGCATGTGTTTATTTTACCCCTAAAGTGACTAATCTGAACTAAGAATGGGCAACGCTCCTCTGAAATTTTTTTACCTCATGATATCATATTGATGACAAAGATATCTCTACAAAGTGGCGAGTTTATAATGATGATGACATTTATCATAGTTGTAAACAAACACTTGACGGTCATAGATCTATCAAATATCAATTATATAACTAGTAATCTTCACCCTGATTATTATTTACAATATATGTACACTAAGAATATCCATCAGAAACATACTATTACATAAGTATTTCAAAATTAAATATATCTATAGAAAGTAGAAAATCTTTTGTTAGGAGCCTGGTCTATTTTTGGGGTTGACCCAAATCATTATCACAAACATTGAAAACAACAAACAAGATATCGCATTTACACACGAATGCAGAGATTATCAACGATATAAACAAAATATTAACTGGTAATATGTACTTGCAGCTCTGATGATGTGGTACTGTCACCCCTACTGTCAAACTAAATCCCGATGACAGGACCGAACGACGTCTTACCTTCGAGTACCAAATTGTCAGAGTTTCGTCAGATAGGACAGCAAAAAACATCCGATCACAACTGCTGACAATAAACTTAATGGGCGTGGAATCATTGTGTGAATTCTTTAGGTATTTAGGCCATCCGATAGGGAAATACATGGTTGTTGTGATAAAAATTTGGACAACTTGCCCTGCCACAAGTACATGTCAAGAGGCCATATTGCAAACAGTAGCACGTTTTACAACGTCTTATTCTATTGGTCAATACCAAAATATTCTAGCCAATCAAAATGCACATACTTTATTCCGCACGGTATTCGACGATAGGGAATCCCTTCCGGAAGTGGCTGTAAAGGAAAATTTGCTTCACAATTACGATAACTAAATTAAAAACGTATTGAAGACATGAGATTAAATGTTCACCTTTGATACAATAATTAACAGTACAGTCATTAATTTTCGGTATGACTTGCCTTAAAAGCAGAATTTATTTCATTAATTATATGTAAACAATCTTGTTTTTGATATGCGCATGAGTTTCTCCATACGGGCAATGTTTGAAAGCATCCAGTCACCAAGCAACAATCGCATCGGAAGCAGGTGCTTGTTAGATGCAGTTAGGCCGAGGAAGGATTTACCGTTAAACAGGTATTTCATCGACGTATTTTTTAGTGACAGTTGTTTCTTTTTAATTATCAAGAAAAAATTTAAATGATTATTTTAAATGAATAAACGTATTTCGTGACCATGCTGGTTTTCACACGTGAGAATATTTCTATATCTGGACTGCCGCTAACAATATAGTCAAGTTTACTTCGTAGTCCAAAATATTATGCCAAGGTTTGCGTGTTGAATGATAATTTTTTTTCGATATATTATTATTAACACAGCTAAGAATGTTTGTTTGTTATGCAATTTACATGCATTGAAAATAAGGAGAATTCCTTTGTAAGCTAATCTTGGGAACCAAGGGAAAATCAATGGCCTCAAAACTAAAAGCAATGTATGAAATAAGTTTGAAAAGTACACAACCTTAAATTATTTGAAATAAATCAAATTTGTCCCAAAAAATGTTTTTGGAAACTGAACATGTAATGTATGTGAATACAGTCAGACCCCGATAATCCGGACCCCGATAATCCGGATCTCGCAGTATCCGAACGGTAGCAAACTGTAACCAAACTAATCTTTATGTAAACTCATTAAATGTTGATTCATTAATCCGGTGATTCAGTCTCCGTATCCGAACGCTAATTAGCTGTAACAGATTAGTCAATTACAGCTATTTCTGCTTCATTAATCCGAACGTTTATCAAAGTGTTCGGTAATCAACTAGTCAAGCGAGCACCACACTGATTGAATCGGTAAACATCAATGACAGTGCAAGTTGAGTTGAGCGTGTCAGCAGTTTGTGATTGTTATAAATTGAGATGTCTCACTTTGTGTATGTGGAGTTTGTGATTTGTGTGATAGTTATAAATATCGTGTCAGAATGAGTTAGTTGCATTTGACACTTGTCACGATGGCAAGTCCCGCCTCTAAGCGTCCTTCAAGCCATTGACTACACAATCTGTAATCGGCAATTTTTTCAAACCTGAGTGAGTGTCCAGAAATGCTTTTGTGCAATGATTGTTTATTACTGTATGTATCCCAGTTGTTATATGTATATGAAATAAAACTCATTATATATTCGTAATACGTTGTCGGCTGTCTGTAAATTTGGTTTGTTTCAGTAGTCCGAACGTTTCACTATCAGAACGTTTTTGATGAAAAACGGAAGCGTTCGGATTATCGAGGTCTGACTGTATACAACTTTACAACGTGTTAATACAACTTAAAACTTGTAGTTATAACTATATAAAACTTGTAGTTATACCTTTTAAAAAACTCGTAGATATACCTTTAAAAAAACTTTCAGTTAAACTTTAAAATTTTTTAATTACACCTCTAAAATATGTGAGTTATCAACTTTATAACATGAATGCACAACACTTTAAACTTGTAATACCGGTAGTTCCTTTAAAAGTTGTTGTTACAACTTTTTAAAAAAATATATTGTCATTGAATTTGGCCCTTGTAGGCTTTTGTTTCAGTGCATAGACATGCTGAAAAGGCATAGAAAGTATCCCAAACTGGATATTGTAGGCTTGTAGTTAAAAATCTATAGGACTTGTTTCTCTTCCCATGACTGGCGAATTCAGGCCCAAATTTTCTGTGCTTGCCATCCAGGCTGCCGCAACGAATTCTAATTTTTAATTAGAATTCTTACAAAGATTGCAGCTTTTTGCCACCCAAAACACGAATTTGGTGGGTAAAGTGTGTTTCACACTATGCGTGAAAATTTCTACGCATACGTTGGGGAATGCGAATTTCCATTCACACTACACATGACTGATACATTGCGATATATGGATCACATGTTAAAATATTAGGTCATCATCTAGTCCTCAAAGCCGCAAGGTGGAAAACACCATCAAGTTATCACGTCATCAAAGGATTTCCCTTGCGTTTTCAAATGCGATGCGTCAAAAATAGGTACAGGTCCTATTTTAATCACATCGCATCATAATGCATTTCAAATTCACACGTAATGTGTAATCCATATGGAAAAATAACTCCATGCAATTTTTTGATGCAATGCATTGAAAATTGCTCATTGTGTCAAATTTGAAAATGCAAGAGAAATCCTTTGATGGCGTAATAATTTGACATGCCTTAGCAGGAAGGTTTGAATTAGCCACCAATGGAGACTGGCACAACTTGAAGCGTTGAGTTGGTTTCTCAATGATCTTGCCACTTTCTTAATGCCTCTAGAAATTAAGTCACAATCAGTATGAAACATTTATTCAACATGAAAATTTCTGTTCTTGAGATCATGACATTATTGATGAATTTGCTGATGTGTAAAATATTCCATTACTTATTTTTAACTCATTAAGCCTATGAGACTGAAGTTAGTAGATTTGGTCTGGACCAAATTCCTCCCCATCCCCCTTCAAATGTGGGCTTGGCAGGATATCTTCTGTTCTGTATCTTTTTTTAAAAGAAACCATTATTGCTAGGAATCTCAAATCTTGAAGATCTTTGTAGGGTGAAAAATATGATCTGTAATGACTGCCCTCTTTCTCAAACTAAGAACGTATAATGGGTCCACATAGCATTGGAAGAAAAAAGGCAAAATAAAGTTTTTGTCAAATGTTTAATTCAATCATATTGATGTTGTAATAAGGGTACAATCAAGCCCAAATCATTGTCTATGGGACAACTTATAAGCAAACTATAAACATAAAATCAACTGCCCGTCTGTAGATTAAGCACTGTGTGAGTGGTTCACGGCATGGAAAGTTAAACAATATAGACAAGTCACAGGTGAGTGATTGTGGAGTTGGCTGATGTTGGATAAACATGTTCTGGCTGAGTGAACATACTGCGTCTCACTCAAGGGAACACGTAGATTACAAGGTATATTGGAGAGAGATTTTTTTAAATTGAAATTTGCTTACTTAATAATATCCATTTATACTATCTTATTCAATATGAAAATCACATATAAAGACATTACATAAGTAAAGTTCGGACAGTATATCGTTTTCGAATATTTCGAAAGACTATGATTTAGCAGTTCTCACAGTTCTGCCCTGACTTTGGACAGCTTACGTAATCTTCTCCTTTACATCCCTGGCCTAAAATATTCATCAAAATGATTTCCGACATCCCCAAACAGGCAATGAGTAGTGTAAAGAGATAAACTATTTTTGTCATTTGAACAGAACATGGTTTACGATGTTTAAGTTTGCGCTTACCGAAAAAACTTGAATAATCTGTCATTCTTCAGCTTTGGCCCATTGGCGGCACTGTATTCAACTTCAGAGTAGTTTTAGCGACACTTCTTAATTTTTGGCAAAACAGCTACAAAAAAGTTTTTAATATAATACTTTTTCATATGACCATATAAACTGATTCTTTTGAGTTTCTATATTTAAAAAATGCAGTAAATAGACTGGATAAATTATTTCCTACAGTTTGGGGCCTGGGTCTGGTACTGTAGGGCCTTGAGTCTATATACAAGGATTTGAGTATTCGACTAAGGGAGATACAATTAACCAACTAATGGCAGAAAGATATGTGAAAATGTGCATATAATATTTATGAAACGGGTGAGTATTGTTAATTTCTATGATGTTTTCCCCTATCAAAATAATTTCTTCCTTTTCTAAAGCATTATTCTAGTTTAACGGTATATATAAATTTAAGTAAGAGATACAAATCTAAACTCTGTTGAAAATCATACATATTGATGAATGACTTCCCGCCATGTTTGTTTACCAAGGCAATCCTAATGTTTTACAGGGATGGCAATAACAAAGATTCAGAGATAAGCCATAGAATATTATATCAGCAGGATGACGATATATTTGAAATATTTTAAAGAGAAAAACATATTATATTTTCGTATAATTGTACAACAAATGCAAAATGTCGTTAACGTTACAAGTCAAGTCTCCATCTTGTGATATTACCGTAATACTAATCACCCCTAACTTTTTACGTGATAGACTTGTCCAAACTCGGTTGTATAGATTATTTGTTTTGACTTATGTCAAGGGTTAATCTAGCTTGATAAATCATCCATTTGAAACTTTCCAAAGTAAGATTGTTTCGGGGGAAAAAAATCAAATATTTAGAAAATAATTACTTTGGTATAAAATTACAGTTGGATGTAATATCTGTGGAAATAAACTAAATCTCTTTATCTAACATCTTATCGTCTTATCGAAAGGAAGTTTCCCTCGCATACACCTGTGTGACAAATGTTTACCTTTGTTACCTTTGGTGACTTATCATAAATGCTCATACTTATTTTTCGGGTACCAGAGTCCTGGTCGGGCACTAAGCCTCAGGTACTCAAGTTTGATCTTTCCTACGAATCAGAGCCTTGCCTTCAGTCACTGTAAACTTTAAAGCTATTAGGTTAACAAATATTTCTGTAATGTAGAAAACCAGTCATGCTTAGATAAATAGTAGAAATCAAAGTACATACTTTACCGGTACAGAATGTTTTATGTGATATTTCCCCGTCTCACACAGCCAGGTGAGAGGGTAGTTAGTTCTCCATGGGAGGTCAGTACAGATGTAAGTCAGTAAGTCATTAGGCTCACGTATCTTACTCAACGATGAATGGCTTAACAAACTTTGACTTCCTTGATCGATTAGTAAATCAATCAACATACTTTTGAAAACTGAGAATGTTGTTCCAAAATAACATCACAAGCATTATGTATAGTGTGTTTTGAGTCGAAGATTAAGAGTACAACTGTACTAACAAATATCACCTCAGATTATGTTTGAAAAAATTTATTTTTAATTGAACTATCCTCTATAATATTCTGTAAAAAGTTGGATATCTTTTTATTGGGAGATAAAGAAAAAAGCCCAAATAATTCATCTAACCTAAACTTAAATGTACAGTAATTTTGATGGAAACAAAAATCTTGGGGAAACTCCCTGCTTATGTTTACTCTCATTGCCCGTTAAACAGTCCATTGAAATACATGAATATTTTCCTAAGGCTGATATTTTGATGAGTATTAAAAGTATAAGTGGACTAAAGGAAATATCTTAAATCTCTTAAAATTCCAATTAAAAGGGCTGTTTCATTGGCTTGAGGGGTCTGATAAATGATGCTATCTTTTTTATTTCTTTTTATCCTATTAAAAATTAAAAAATGTACACATGCATGTTATCACATACAGAATCCATCAATAAAGTCTGGTAATGCCTGAACACAGAATTCACTTTGTAATATTGTTTTTTCTAAATGAATGAATGTTCAGTAATTTTGTCGTATTGTCAAATATAAGGAAATCAATATAAGTAACACGTTGTTGTTTCAACTGGGTTGGGAATTAACCATTGTATGAATACACAGGAATGAAAGTTCAAGTTTCCTTTCAACACACCTACGAAAATAGAACTGTCCCTTTAAAGAAAGGAGAAAGAGCCTGCAGTAAAATATAAAATTTAACTTTCTAATAGGATTTTGAAACTTGGTTAGACCTTTAAAAAACTGTCTATTTAAATGAAGGCAAGAGAGAGTACAGTGAAATATAACAAAGAACTCTCTTATATAATTATGAAACTCCTTTCAACAAAACCACCAAATACAACTGTCCCTTTAATGAAGGCAAAAGAGAGAGAGAGAGAGAGAGAGAGAGAGAGAGAGAGAGAGAGAGAGAGAGAGAAGAGAGAGAAGAGAGAGAGAGAGAGAGAGAGTGAAATATAACACATGCTCTCTGTGATAGCCTCCTCTCAAACAGCTAGGTAACACAGTAGTTAGTTCACCGGGGAGGGCTGTTGTGCATGTCAACCAGCTCACTTCACTTTCACACACGAATGCTGATATGTCTGGTATTAGTCTCTCTCAACCCGGCTCAGGCTGACTTTAATCCTTCTTGACCTTTGCTGGAATTATCCAGTCTCTGCCTGCAGACATTGTAGCCCAGGATCTTGTGCTGAAAGGTTTGGCTTTCATTTTGTTGTCATTAGTTAATGGTCACAATAGTTAAACTTGAGATATTTTGTATTTCTTTTTATGTATTTTATGTTTCTATCATATATGGCCTTTATTTTAGCTCAAGTTCTTTTCTTGAAATATTTGGCTTTCATTTTGTTGTCATTAGTATATGGTCACAATAGTTAAACTTGAGATATTTTGTATTTCTTTTTATGTATTTTATGTTTCTATCATATATGGCCTTTATTTTAGCTCAAGTTCTTTTCTTGAAAGATTTGGCTTTCATTTTGTTGTCATTAGTATATGGTCACAATAGTTAAACTTGAGATATTTTGTATTTCTTTTTATGTATTTTATGTTTCTATCATATATGGCCTTTATTTTAGCTCAAGTTCTTTTCTTGAAAGATTTGGCTTTCATTTTGTTGTCATTAATACATGGTCACAATAGTTTATTTGAGATATCCTGTATTTATTTTTATGTATATTATGTTTCTAATATCTATAGCCTCTAAAGTAGATCCGATTAGTATCTTATTTTGAAGGTATGGCCTTTCATTTTTGTGTCTTTTATTAATACATTACAATGATATAACTAGAGGGTTTTTTTTCTTAATCTATCTTCTGTATCTATCAACTAAGTTCACTGATAATAGATAGATACTTCACTTTGTTTTTAAAAAAGTCATTTATTTCGGAATGAAGAGAGGTAACAAGTAGGTTATTCTGTGTAATCAAATACCTTCTTTGGTCTGTTTAATTATGCACATTTCTTAGTCACTGAATTAATGTTAGTATGTTTTAAAAACCTGTTATTTCTGTACTTGATTTTCAAGGAGTTTTGATAATTCTGATGACATCCTTTTTTCATGATATTATGTATCACTGATATATTTTCTATTGCGTAGTAATTTGATGACAAAATATTTTTATCATGATAATTACTTTGGCAACTAAAAATAATGATAGAAAATGGCTCTCAACCCTTTGTTGTTGTATGAATGCCACACCTTTGTATATTCTCTTTATAAACAAGTTGAAGTTCCTTGTAAATACCCAACCATTAATGAAAACACAATATTTCATTAGAATAGTGTTTCTTTGTCTCTGTTCCAATCATGGAATAACCTTCTTGTATTTGCCTCTCACCTAATGTGTTCGGCAGCTATAATATTAGTTAATAAGATACAAATCTAATCATTCCTGCAATAGTTATTTGATATGTATGTTCATGCTATTAGCATCCAGTCGTGTAGCTAATAAAGTTTCACTCATTGTATTACAATGTATAGAATAAGGCTTTAGAGAGGTTTTTCACCTCCTTTGTTTTCTCTCTAGAACCACTGACATCAGAAAGCCAAGTTTTTATTTTGTTATTTCAGTACTTTTTGTATTTTACATGAGATTGGTTTGACAGACAGAATGTACAAGAATGTAATATTATGTGGAAGATAACATAGGGGGGAAGTCACCATGTAGATATGAAATACATTTTATAATTGGCCCAGTATGTAATCCAAATTTGGAATATTGTGTCTTTAGTTGTTCTTTAGCATAATTTCTTTTACAAGTAAAATAATTGCATTAATAGGGTTACTTGAGTTCCGAGCTTTATCTTTGAAATTGTGAAATCAATATAGATTTAGGCAGTATATCCAAAATCTTGTTTGCAGACTCCTAGACTAGATAGGATTATTCTTTATAGACTTGGTGGCACCACTGTAAAAACCTATTTTCATCTTCGTTTTAAGAAACAAAAGGGTCTAGAAAGCTGAAATCTTGTGTAAAGACGCCTTGACTAGTGAGGATTATAATATATATATTTTGTGACCTTGTGCTGCTGATGAGCTACAGAGCCTAAAACATTTTGATTTTGTATTACATTTAGTTTGTTTAATGGGCCATAGTTTTGAGGGGAGTCAGTCACCTGTATATTTATGTATTGTCTTGCAGGTAAGATGATGACCGACAGAGAGTTAGCCCAATACAAGGCAGCGCGACTGCTGAAGAAACAAGGAAGTGTCTCGTCACTAGCCAGCAGCGAGGCAAACAGACAACATGCTGCACACAAAGTCAGGTAAGCAAAATTTATTAATGAGTTCCGTTAGGTCATCCTTCATCTTCAAGTATGTAAACACTCGATTGTCAACTAACTAACAGATTCCAAGTAGCCTAAACATGTATATCTAGAAAGCATCATGTATTGTGATAAATGGTTGTACATTTTGTATGATGAAAAATTATTGCGACATTATATCCAAGAAATAATTTCAGGACACATCATTTTTTTCAGATCTTCGTTTGCCTTCTCAGATTCCTAAGTTAAGATTTATGTATGATCTCATGATATTATTTAGAAATTGTCTGGTACCATCATACCTTATCAAAAAGCTTACGATAATGTGTTTCATTTAAATAGTCTGTTTGCTTCAAATTCATGCCAATGATTTCAGTTTAAACTAGAAATACAAAAGCAAATCAACAAAAATTTTAACATCTTTCTTATTTATTGACGTCGTTATCATTCACATCGCCTAAGTTATTTCCGCAAGCTTTCCAAAAGCTAAACTTTATTCGAATATGCATCTTGTAATTTCAGTCGTCTTTACAGAACATTAACGCCTCATTTTGCAACTGTGTCATTGCACAGGCCTGTGACAACAAATATGTTATTGATGCGTTCATTGTTTTCATTGGCTGTAATATTGACAGGTAGTTTAAGTTGCAAGATCTTTCAGGTAGGGGAAACTCCCGGAAACCTTTGTATTAAGACAGAGGTTGTATATGAATTTATGACGGAGCTACCTCTGTTAGGAGAGAATGTATTACTAACAGCCGTGATATAAATGAAATAATCTTAAAAGCGATCATCTCACCTCACCTCACCTCAATTAAGGATGTTTATAGGGAGCATAATTTTATAGCAACTCTGAGAATTGGTTGGAGGAGTTGAAACATCCGTTTTTATGTGTAAAAACTCTTTCAAGTTATTATTTTCATAATCCCGGCACGTCGGGTTACGGACCAAAATCTGTAGTTCATAACACAGAGAAAGTTAATTTGTGAAGTTACGCCAAAATGGCAGAGAATTTGCTTTCATTATGAATTGGCTGAAAGGAGACATAAGCACAGCATTTACACACAAAACGAGATCAGTTCATTGCTTTGAAAAGCCATAGCTGGGATTGAAATAGAACCTCTTGTACAGGCATTCCAGTCCATTATGTATGTAACTCGACTCCATTAAGTGATAAACGCTACTCAATTGGTCCGCTTATCAACATGGTTGAGCCCTTGGTCCTTTATTTATTGTTTGCCCCGACCTATTGAGTTGGAGCAAGAAAGATCATTTATCACATGGAGAGCTTTATTTATCACATTCACTTCCCATAACCAATAAACATGTAATAAAACTGACCCAGGGGTTTGTGATATATATTGTACCTACCTGTGGAATGTGTCACTGCTATGCATATCATTTTTATTACTAAATATAGTGTATTCATATTTTGGAGATGATTAAATGGAAAATTTGGAGATATGTTCAGTGAATGAGTGACTCATTTGAATTAAACTGATTTGAAAGAAACATTTGCATAGTCACATGATTGATTTAGGTTAAAGTTTTTTTTGGCATGTTTTAATTGATTGAGTGATCGTGTTTTAGTATAAAGTACATCAGCCATTTTAGAATAACTCTTTTAATACAGGTTTGAAATCAAGCGCCTAATTTTACATGTGTCTGGTTTCTAAGAGGTGACAAGGATGACTTATCATTAGCTTTTGAGTGAGAAAATAGTGCAGTCATTTTTAACAATCCATAAAAATATATGTATGACTCTGGAAGGGAAAGGAAATAGATAATGCTAACACAATAATTATCAAATAATTTTACCCAGTTATTTCACATCCAAAAAAGAAAACAATACATGTTGAAATATTTCTTATCCATCTTAAAATATTTCTTTAAAAAAGTACAAAACTCAAAAGAATGATTAATAAAATGGTGTATCAATTTGTCGACTGAAAAGAAGAATTTTTCAAAAATATTTGAGGGGCTAAGAAATTATTTTTCAAGATGACTGCATGGTGCCATGTTAAAAAATTCACAATTCACTTTCCAGGCTCTGAATAGTCAATATGTTTTCAGTCTTAAAAAATCTCACATTCACTGGCATCCAATGGTATTGATTTCTACTTTGTTTGCAAATAAGGAATCTGAAATAAGCTATTTAGCACTGTGATTTCTCTATTTATTGTCCTGGAATTATAATCGATAAATGACATTCTGGCTCACAGGATAAAGACAATACTGAAGATCACACACTAATTGTTGGCAGGTTTTGTGAAATATATTTGGCATTTGAAGTGTTACCCAGAGGGGCTTACATGGGTACTTGAGTACTCGAGCCTGAGTCGAGTCCAGTACTCAAGTCTATTATTTCTAAAAAAGGAGATTACTGTTACTTAGGTTTTCTATGATGTGTGAAGAAAAAACTATGATCATGTCAAGATATTAATGCCAAAATGATATCGTACATGACCAAATACAAGTCAACATATATGTGTATTATATACAACTACATCACCATTTGTGTAAAAATATGAATTTCTATCCCAGTTAAGTGTGACCCCTCAAGTACTCAAGTCCAGTTTTTTGTACACATGGAAGCTCCCAGAAGTTGTCCGTTGTCAATCGTCTGTCTTCCATGAACTTTTCAATGTTTGACTTCTCCTCAAAAAACCACTGCACCCCCAAAGCTAAAAATTTCTCCTAGGTGATCCGAATTGTAAATTTGGGACTGACCCCATCTCAGATATTGCCGTGGCAGGCATTTCTAAAGATTCTTCTTCGCCAAAATCAATTGGCATAGGAGACTGACATTTTACATCTGTTACATGTTTCTGACAGGAAGACTTTGGTGTTTACAATCATTCAAATCTGGGCATGGCAGGGTGTCAAACCTGTCAACAATCATGCTATGAATCTAAAATTTTGAGAATATCATCTTTGTATGATTGAGACTATGATGTGTTTTAACGTATCAAATATGTTTTTATAAAACTTGATGAGCTACAGAGCCAATTGCTCTATTTTTGTATTACCAGAGCAAAAGCGAGGGCTATAGCCAAGTATGCATGAATTTTGCAAAAGTCATATTGCACAGCCTGCTTTTCCTGCTAAAGCCTGCCTCATTGACATTACAAAATCTTTACTTTTTGATGCCACAGATGATGATTTAAAGGAACTTGAGTTGAAACAATCATTGCTTGGCAAAAATGATGTATGCACATATGCAAAATATGTCAATGCTTATGTTTCACCACATATTTACATGTGGTCAGGGTTAAGAATTTTAAGTTTGATATCTAGATTCTTGAAAGCTTTATGGCTGATTTTTGAGAGGGGCAAAATAATTTGATTGTGCTAGAGATTAGTTTGCTTAGATCTGTGATCTGAGAGCTGCTCCTTAAGTCTTGTCATAGTAATTATGAAATTTGAACAAAAGAATATAAGATCCTAAGATAATCTCAGTTTCTCAAACCAGAGTGGATTCATATCTGCCAACTTTGAAGAAATAACCCTGAAGTATATCTCTGATATTTTCATGTTTCACAGAAACTCACGGTCCATGAAAAGAATATCCTATATCTTATCTTGAGATATAAGATGTTAGGAAAGCAGCTGTATTGCTATTATTTCCAGCAACTCCAGGTCTATGAGTACAGTGTCCTAACCAGTAACAGGACTATCAGTTAAATGCTGTTGATTTACCTCTATTGCTTTATTCCCAGCAACTCCAGGTCTATGAGCACAGTGTCCTAACCAGTAACAGGACTATCAGTTAAATGCTGTTGATTTACCTCTATTGCTTTATTCCCAGCAACTCCAGGTCTATGAGCACAGTGTCCTATCTGGATGAACCAGGCCATGAGGACACATACAGAGCCCCAGTCAAGTTTGAGAACACCTTCCAGCTGTCCCCGTCGAGCCGCTTCCCCTACTCCAAGGTACAGAACATCATCAAGGACGTGCTGGAGGCCTACCTGGCGGAGGAGCGGTATGAGCCAGAACTCTGTCGGCAGATGTCAAAAACTCTCTCTGAGGTGAGGTTCAGATAATGGTTGTCTTGTTTCTTTCGTGATGTGCTTTGTTTTTCTTTTGGTTTTGGTATTGTGTTTTTTTAGTGTAAATTTTGACTGGTTTTGTATGTGCAGTCTTAATCCATTTTCTTAGGCCTTTCATCTTGGCATATTACTAAAGATGTCTATCAGGCAATCATTTCATTCCTGAAGGTATTTCTTAGAAGTATATAGATCCATGACAAAACGTCTTTTTTTATCTGCCTATATTCTTAACTCTTTGAGCCCCTACATCCCATTCCAAATCCCTGTCTCCCCTGATACAATCAGGTATACCTATTGTTACTCTATTGCAGTCTTTTCAATGTATGTCTCAAATGATGCATTCACTGCCAGTGTTACATCATGATCATCTTCGTCGTTGTCAATTTGTCATCATCATCAACATCATGATCATCATCGTCGTTGTCAACTTGTCATCATCATCAACATCATGATCATCAGCATCATCAACATCATGATCATCAGCATCATCAACAGCATTATCATCTGGATCATGATTATCAGCATTATGCTCATCGGCATGTTATTAAATCATCATCATCATTATTTTATCATTCAACTCCAATTTCCTGTTAATTCTGCAGGTGATAAAGGCTCGAGTGAAGGAACTGATGATCCCCCGCTACAAGATTATCTGTCTAGTCCATATCGGTCAGCTGAGCGGTCAGGATATGCGTGTTAGCAGCAGGTGCTTGTGGGACTCAGGCAGCGACACCTATTCCACCTCCGAGTTCCGCAACCGACACCTCTATGCTATAGGCTCTGTCTACGGGGTTTATTACGAGTGATCCAGCCACCTACCATGGTGTTACCTACATGAATAGCTCATCTAAACAACTAAGTGAACCGCCCTTATATTGCTTTAAGCTCATCAGGTTGTCTTTGACTGCATTTTGACATCTTTTCTTATGCATTACTAATGAACTTTCCAGGATTTACAAAGATCACTATATTTTTGGGGGAAGTTGTATATTTAAGATTTTAGTATTTTATGATGGTGTCACATCATTATCATCTATTTTACTCTATATTTGAAGAAAATGACTTTAATATATTTTTGTATTTATTTTATTCTGAATGTATGATGAATTTATATCAGCTTGATAGTTCAAATGAAAAAGTTTTAAGTAAAAAGGAAAATGTTTCCCTTCTGTTTCTGCTTTCATTAGAATTTCAAACATCCTCAGAAGACTGCACTATTACAAAAACTGATAGGCCAATCGGAATGCTTTCTAAAAAGCCACACCCAGAATTTCATTGACTATGACAAAATCATCAAAATGATTGATAACATTCAACAAACACAGATTTATTTTATTAATTTACTTTGGTGAAGGTTATTTGTAAGGGTCATTTGCAATGTCTTCCTATCAAAACTTCATGTCTTCTTCTTGGTTATCTGATAAATTAAGAAAGGATGAAGATGCTTTCTGATTTCTCATTGAGAAATTGCAATGGAGCCAAGAACATTTAAGAGTCAGAGTGACCTAGTCCTTCGGTGGAAGTAGATCATCCATGTGGTGTCTCCAGTGGTTCCTCAAGCATGGTTATCAATATACCACCCATCTGTGATAACAGTTGCAGTATTTACCTACGACATCATATCTGTACAAATCCATTGTTGACTAGTTTTTATTGATGAATTTTGCATCAATACTTTACCAACTCTTATCCAAATATTTGTACATTTAACATGATTTTTACCCAAACTGCTGAATAGTATATCCTGTGATATCTGCTGTTTTTATAGAATCATCTGTTCAAAATAGTGGAATTATTTTCTTATTCAACAAGTTACCTGTTCATTGTACTATTTATAAATGTTGTTAAGTTGAGTTGTTAGTGGAAGTTTGTAAAGGATTATCCAACTGTTAGTTGATATTGCAGACTGGGTTTTAGTATAAACGTTCCCATGACCTTTTTCAACCAATCAGAAGGCTTCATCTCACTCGAAAGGGACAGTATGACTTTGTTTTCATTGTTGAATTTTGTTAATGCTAATACCGCGGTAATACTAATAGAAGGTTTAATAGTCTGGCAATATTGTTCCCCAAAGAACTTTTAGCAATCTGAAAGTAAAATTAGTATCGGTTAAAAATAGATTAAATTTTGTTGTAGAATTTATGACTGACCTTCAAATGATGGTTCCAAGTTAAAGAAGCTTAGAAATGTAAGACTATAGATATGATTCTGTGAACATTATCAAAATGTTTTTTACAGGCCATAAGTTAATATAATGTTTGTTGATGAATGATTTTCAAGATGTGATATCTGAGCCCAGGGGAGATGCTTGGTCGTTTCATAAATCACAGTTTTAGTCAATAAAATATTCATTTTCATAAAGAAGTGGGTTTTTTTAAGGTTGTTTCAGTAATATGCATAGATTTACTTGCACATCAGTTTTCCACATATGAAAGCAATATATTTTAAAAATCTTAAATACATGTATTTTGAGACAAACTTAGTTCAATTGATGTTAAATGTCCAGTTGTAACAATTAATGATTACTTCTTCCATCAGTGTTATTAGAGAACTTATATTTTTATATGCATGCGCTTTTTCAAGACCAATCTGCTGATCAACAACTCACTTTCAATAGTGTATTTGATTTTCATATTTGGGAATTATTATTGTTTGGGAATTGTTTAGGTGTTTGGTTCATTTTGCCAATTGAATGAAGAAAGGAGTAGTCTTTGGTTGGCAACTTGTTGAGGTTTTGTTACAATTTCACCATTATAGTAGGCCAAGCATCTCTTTGATTTAGCTTCTTTCCAAGGTCTCTGCACATAGAGATGATTTTGTGATCACTGAATAATAATTTAGTGGTCCAAAATGAACATTCATGATTTCCAATTTCCCCGAGTGAATTGCTCTCTTCCACCTCAGGTGACTGTTTCAACCTGAGAACTGGGATATATAAATTCTAAAAGTGCCTGGGAGCTTCATATACAACTATCTTCCAAAGGTCATTATTTGAGGCTTGAGAGGTGTACATATTGAAAAGATTTTCACAAGCAAGCTAAATTGATGATTACATTGTCTATACTTGCATATTACACTTAATCAAAATGTAGTACATGTATGTACCCAAGAAAAAGAAATAAAGTGATAAAAAAAATGATGTAGTACTAGACAAACATAGATGTAAAATAATTGTCTATAGTCATTTGAAAATATAAATGTTAACTTCATGGGTAAAAATGTACATGTCTCATCAGAACATATCATTGTCTCATTGGATAATCAAATTAACTCAGGGTATGATCTCTCTAACTTGTTGATTTCATTGTAATTCATCTTAATCAGTTACAGAATTAACTCTCAATCAAGAAAAATAATTTTCAACAGCCTCAATTTTAAGATATTTTTGTCCACAAAAGACAGAAATTTTGCCCTCAATAAGGAACACTGCAATTTAATATTTATATAAACTCCTTAGATACTTATGACATTGTTTGCAGTAGTAATCCAGCTGTTATCTCCTGCTAGGGATATTTTACTCCACTTCTTTTAATCCATGTGATCAAACCAGTCACAAGGCAGAACATATGATGTCAGCTATATTGTTGGTTGAAGAAAAGTACAAACTATTGTAAACTGCAATGCATATCTTTAACCAAATATTTGTAAAAATTCATTTTAGTTTTAAACATTTGGCAATATTTGTTTACATTATGTACATTTGTTTCTGTCACTGCCTTAAAGGATAAAGCACAATAATAGAATTTTAAGATATATTTTTGCTTTTTGCAATTTGTTTCTGAATCAAAGTGTGTTTTATTTGCAGTTTAGTAGCAGTTTTAGTTGTAGTCATCAATATCTTAAATCTGTAAATATGGATAAGACCATAGATATTTCTGGTAAAGGTTTTTCTTTGTTTATTGCATGTTGCTCCTGTGAGTGATCTGAAATGTAAGTGTTTATGATTATGTACTAATATCTTTTTTATTACTCTCAAGGATTTTAGTTCATTACTCGTCTAAATAGATGAACTTTAAGTGATATACTGTACTCAACACAAAAAGCCCCTATCACAAAGAAATTGACACCCCCTCCCCATAACATTTCCTGCATGATAAACAGAGGTAGCTTGAGAGTCTCGCTCTTTCCTCCATTATGTAGGTATGCCTCTTGCACCGATGCAGCTGTCTTTTTGTCTCAGCAGGTTTAAGCAAAAACTATAAATGCTGACCAATTAAATATATAGCTAAGAGAATCTGTTTTCAAGAATTGTGAACATGTGGATCGCCAAGCACTTTTGAACCCTTTCACCCCTACAGGCCTCTCATTTAGGGGAGAAAGGGGAGACCAGGAGCCATGTCCCATCGCACTTAAAGGGACAGTCCTATCAGGATATGTTTTTGGTTAATCTACATTTGATAGTTTGATAAATAAAGATTGCACACTCAGTAAAGAAAACCCTTAACGAGAAGTGAAGCCATTTTGGGCTACAAGTGTGAAAAGCATTGCTACAGCATTACAAAGCATTGTTGATTAGTTTTGTCATATATCATTTGTTAATGTGTGGATATTCTATCCATAAATGTAGCTTAATTTATGATGTTGTAAAATTCGTAAAAGTACTGAACAGTTTATCATGACATTCCTCCTACTGTTATCATTCCAGCAATATTTCATGAGCATCTGTGATTAATTGCTATTGGTACCTGCTGAAGATGAACCAAATCTATGATTCCGTCCATACATGCTATATTTTTACACTAACAAGTTTTGATTTTGTATTTATTTTCATGTATATTAAAGTCTGTGGGAATGAAATTTGTTTTTTTCTTATGTTTGTGTGAAGTATTAATACCAAGCTGAAGAACCACATGTTATGTGGGACTTACTGTTCAAATTGGAAATATTTCTTTAATAATATAAATATTTTGTTGAAAAATATTTAGTTACAAGATCAGTTCTTTACTTACTTTATGTACAAATATGCACATCCAATTACAAGTACCCAAGACAACCATTCTATTAGCCCAGCTGAGATCAAAGCCAGTACATAAAATGTCTTATAAGAGATAGGAATATATCCATATTATTAAGATGTTTTCCTAAGTAGCATAAAGGCAAGCAAACAAGATGATTAGACTAAGGAATAGCAAGCAGAGACCTATCAATATATCTTATATAACTAAGTTGATGATACAAACAACACAACTCGAGTATTTTTTCATTGATTTTTACTTGACATGGGCCGATAGTTGCATGTATATATAAACTGAAATGTAACTAATGATATCCCTACATCACAACATTGGTTGAACATTTGAGTGATAAAACAAAGCCAATTGAGCCTTGATAAATTCACCTACAGTCAGTCATACTTTATATATGCTGACTTATCACATCTAAATATTTCACAGGAATCATCATAATCTCCAAACACATTTTTATTTATTTCATCAACATTATCTATCTCAATTCCAATGGAATATACAGATTTAAGTTTCCTAAGGTGTTTTTCGTGTTTTTAAAATTAATTTGTATGTCATTGAATGAAATATTAAAGGTTCATTTGACATTTGTAACCTTTCTCAAAATCATTCCTCCTTCAATATGGTTTGCTAATATGCAGTCTTCAACATAAGTTAGACCAAGACGTCCTCCCCATATCTGACAACATTTAAATGAAAATCTGCAGATAAAAAGGTCAAAGAAGCAGCTATAAATATACATGTATTTGAATAGAAAACACATTTCAGTTAAAACAAGGTTACATTCTGAGAGAATGAAATTTTGTTAAATGATAAAGGGCATCTTCTGTTTTCAGAATTCTTTTGATTAAAAAGCTTCAATAAATTCTTTCAAGTCACATTATAAGGGATGGATGGGAATATCACAATGATTTTCAGATTTCCTTGATTTTAGACTGACCTCAGGGGTTTAATATTGCAATTCTTTTATAGAATATACTTTATCAACCCTCAGACACCAAGGAGTTAATATTTTGAAATCCATTATAGAATATTCTTTATCAACCCTCAGCCACCAGGAGGTTAATATTGCAATTCTATTATAGAATATACTTTATCAACCCTCAGACAACAAGGGGTTAACATTTTTAATCTATTATAGAATATATTTTATCAACCCTCAGACACCAGAGGGTTAACATGTTGAATCTATTTTAGAATATACTATATCAACCCTCAGGCACAAGGGGCTTAACATTCTCAATCTATTATAGAATACACTTTAATAACAGACAGACAAGTTTATTCAGTATTCAGTTTATTCAGCACCAGGTTTTTGAATTAAGGAAATGAATGTATCATAGGCCTATGGCCTTTTACTGAATAAACTTGTCTGTCTGCCTGACTTTATTAACCCTCAGGCACAAGGGGCTTAACATTCTCAATCTATTATAGAATACGCTTTATCAACCCTCAGACACCAGGGGGTTAACATTCCCAATCTATTATAGAATACACTTTATCAACCCTCAGACACCAGGGGGTTAACAATGATAATCTATTATAGAATATTCTTCATCAACCCTGGGATTCATATCTTGTACTCTTGTACTTCAATAACATTTTGCAAGTGAGAAATGGTTAGCGGATTGGTCCCATAACAACCATAAATATTCCTTCTTATTTTTAGGGAATCACTTGCAACAAGTGGAATAATCTAAAAAATCTTTACAATGTACATTGTAAATTGCTTGAGTATTTTTACACATTTTTCAGAATCTGAGAAGAAACCTATGCAATATTCGAGCTACACATTCATATATCTTCCCACATAACACTCAGCTTAAGTGATTAATAATATGAATATCATAATTATATAATAATCTTTTGCTAACTCTGTCCAAAGGTTTTGTGCTATCAAATTATGAATCAAACAAATCAACAACAAAATCAATCACACATTTTGTGGAATCTTAATTAACATACACATAGCTACAAAATCAAAACCAAGAGTTTGACCATGTTATTGCACCAGTAGAGATAAAAATTTTTTTATAAATTATCTAGCCCTGAATGGTTCTTTATGTAAGCTGAAAGTTATGATAAAATGCCATCTAATAAAGAATCTATTAAACAAAACATTCAACATAAGATGAAAACCTATAGATGGTGCAGACTGAATGCATAATTTAGTGCAGAGACGACAAGTAGAGCAACTTTCCTAAATAACAACTTCATTACTGTAAGAAACATGACATTTTAGAGGAAACACTTTCTCCTTTTTAGGTGAATTGTACATGTGTCGTGATGCACATATGTAAACAAAGACATATATCTTTGAGAGGAACAAAAAGATGTGTGTTATTTTATACATATATCCACAGAGACACTTTCATACACTGAGGAGGGAGTAAACATATACTCTGAAACACTATTTGGTGAGGCGAGCTGAAATGGCTTTCAAGAGTATCTTATATCAGAGCTTCTGGTATTATTTCAGGGAGAAAGCCTGCAACACCATTGTGGCTATGCATTGCAGTGAAACCTGCGAGAATCGGCTGGAACTAGCGAACCATGGGTGGTACTGCGCTGAAATTCACTGTAGCATTGCGCCCAAACCTGACTGCGTGTAGAACAGTTCTCTACTGTAGATGAAATTGCCGAGCCCCTGGCAGGATGTGATCCGAAGCCAAACGCACTAACCACTGCGCTATCCCGCCCCAAAAACACAACTTGGTTTACAATAATACATCAAAATACCCTTCAGAGAATATATGTGACATCTGAATTTCAACAAAGTGTTTATCTCATTAGACGAAGTAGAATTACATATTTCCACAAGCAGTGCAGCCATGAATCTAAAACTATATTTGTTCTAAAAAAGTTAATGTATTAAATTACATCGAAAAAGAAATTTGTAATGTTATTTTCCCACAGAAATGCAAAGGTAAGTGAATGACACATATTTTTTCAAATGGCGCATCCACATCGCCTAGCTTTAATACTGTAAACATTAAATTTCAGAGAGACCCGAGATCAAATCAATGGACAGTGACAAATAAATAACATCTATAACCAGAGTTCTTTGATGACAAAGTTCATTTTCAAATATATACACTAGCAGTAATCTATAATAAATGAACAACATGAAAAATATGGAAAACACCTGATAAAATACAATTAAACAAAGATATTGCAAATTAAGATGATTGATTTGAATCAATAATACCAACATAGAAGGCTTCAACCTCAATGCACAGCAAATTCCTCATGTTGCTTAAGTTTAGACTTTGAAAGAAGACAGAAGCTGATAAACTTCTTACGTATATAGTCATAACAACATATTCTTCTCTGCTTACACATACAGTTTGAAATGGTAACAACAATAACAAAGATCTAGGCACAATTCCCTTAATTCCAAGGCTTTGGATATCTTTTTCTTATCAGTATGAATACAATTTTCAAATTTTGCTTAACCAAATTGAATCTTAGTAGCATAAGGACTGTCAAAATTGTTTTGATTGAAATAGTTAAAACACTACCGTCCGTCACCTGGTAACTTTTTGTCTTGTCTAGTAAATTTTGTCACGTTTTCTTATGAGTTGCAATGAGAAAATTACAAGCTTTATATTTTACCTGGTCAGTTTTCAGCCTATTTATTCACTGCATCGCCATGGTTCAAATTTTAAGCTGCAACAACCAGTTTTATTATCATTTTGCAAAATTTGAGGAAAAAATAGTTTGAATCTGTCCTGCATAATAGCACTGAATTATAAAACCTGTTACCATAGTAACCAAGATATCACACTACATTGAAACCAGTTCAAGACATACAATTATCAACAATTGTAGTAAAAGTGTAAAAAACTAACAGTGCATTTAACAAATCATAAATACTCTCACAACCTGTTCTGCATTGGCTAGAATCGGGACGTCTGCAAAAGCATGATCAAGATGACAATCCATATTCTAGAGGAGAAAGCACAAAGTCAAGCACAACTGTCAAGCACTGCCATCTCTGGCTGATAGGTAGGCAGCCATTTCAAACATGTCAAGATATTTTCTGTCCATGACGATGAAAATGCTATCAGCAAGCTAGATGTGAGTATTTTCTGAAAGCCTTATTAAAGATCAAATCTTATTGCTTTTCCTATGAATTTTCTTGCCTAAATAATATTATATTGTGCGCCTTTAAAAAACAATTCAGAAAAATCTCAATACTTAATTTTTTCTTATATGATTAGCATAGGGAACAGCAAAACAACCCTTTAAATCTACATGATAAGCACCCAATAACTGCAAACTTGCTAGGCACAGATTAAGCTAAGATGATTTGAAAAGTAACAGATATGTCATGAAATGTGATTTTATATCTCGTGATAGTTAAACACAACATATATTAAATAAATACAAACATCATGATATTAAAACAAGATTTTCTCATCTACAACAATTTCATCTGAAACTACATTTTTATGCACCTGAAAAAAATGTACATCTGGGTCCTGATTTTTAAAAACTCTCTTAGTATTAAGATGATCTGAAGTCAGTCTTAGGCAACCTTAGCACCAAAAGAGTTTAACATATCTGGAAACAGGTTGTCATGGCAACTGATTATACCCTTCAACAGCAAACAATGGTGAATCATTGATATACAAGTGACTTAGAGTTCTTGATGCTACAATTAAGTAATCTACGTATTCTAGGAGACTGAATCTATCTTGTGTCCTCCAGAGACTGTTCTTCTTGTGTCGGCATGTTGTCATCGGTTACCGTAACGGTCTCTTTCGGTGCCTGGATTGAACGGATGGCGTCTTCCCACGTTCCAAGGCACTGTTGTAATGCAAAGAAATATACTTACATAAAATGTTAAAGCTTTAAACATCCAATTGATATGAGTTGCAATTAAGTTTCAGAACCAACAAATTTGATTAACAGAATAAGAGTTTAGCACAGTAAAGTCAAAGCCATGATGCCATATTCAAATCTGATTTCATGTACATATACCACCAAAAAAAAAAAAAAAATTCAAATCTGTTTTAATATCCTAGATGCTTAACACAGCACTTTCTCAAAAATATTGCGGACATGAAAGATTATAAAATATCAGGTAAACCAAACTTAACTATCGGTCTGGCGTAACAGTTTTGGATGACAATGGCTAAACGTTTGAGGCTCGCAATTAGGAAAAACCTTGAAATCTTTTCCATTCAGAGTCACCAAGATTTTTCTCATTTTCAGAGATGCACTGACCATCGTCCAAAGAATAACCATGCAAATTTCAACATCAAATGAATTTGTTCATGCAAATGACCACACCTTTTCATAATACTGTATCTGCCTGTCCGCCATGTTGATGAGTATATCCTTCATGTCTCTCTGTTTGGTCTTGTGCCAGCGCTCCATGTCCGCCTTCAGGTCAGCGTTTGCGACCACCGTACGATCATTCAACATTTCCATTTGACGCTGGAGCTATAAGAATTCGGTTTGTCATAACAAACTGAACATGTTCAAAATGAATGGAGTACATGCTATGAAAAGTAATAGATTCTTACAGCTGTATTTTAAAAATCACCAATAACTATGTTTTATGTATTAAAATGCCAAATTTAAGAATAACGACATCTTACTGTATAAATATGTTTCAGAATATATGCAAACTCTTTCATCAGATGAAGGGTTGGTGCCAGGGAAATTATCTAAACCAAAATGTTATCCAGAAATCATGTATTTCCCATTTACTCAACTTACAAATGCTCTTTAAAAACTTCATTAATGCATAAAACCCTTTGAATATGTAACCCTGTCATTTTGTCAGTTCAAGTCATTAATTGTAAGAAATTCTTCTAAAGTTTGGGAATTGTGAAGTAATATAGAATAAATCCATGGATGACAAAATGGTATTCTATTTCATCTCAAAACATCTCTTGCTCTTTCCCCACTTTCATCAAGAGGCAAGAACTAGATCAGAAAAGTAGGAAATTAAATAAGAAGTTGTCATCCACAGATTTGTCCTTTATGACTATCAGTATCATGTAAGAGTGTTTGTGGACCCACATCTGCGATCTGTTGCTCCAGCTTCTCCTGCTTCTGCTGTTTCACGTCCTCGGGATCCTTGCCCAGGAATGCACCAATAGAGTAGGTCTGGTCCGATATCTTCACCTGCAGCGGTCAGTGGGTAATTACACATGATGATAATGAGTGTATTTACAACAAGAAGACCTACTGGTTAATAAGAAGACATGCCAATAACCAATTATAGTCAAACAGATATCAACAGTAAACGGCCCGACTATTTTTCGTTTTTTAAACAAAAGTTTTATTGGGGTATAACCATGTTTATAAATAAATGCATGAAAAAATGAAACTTAACCCAATGTATTGGAAACATATACCGGCAGTTATGTTTTTTTAATTTTGATAAAAATTAATAATACTGAAAAACGTACAGGACTAGCCCCTTGAATTTTTTCACCACAAAATATATATGCGTTGTACGATCCCAAAGAATTAAAAGACTCACATGTTCTCTCTCATCTTTTTTCTTATTGAGTTCCTCAACTATCATATCATACTCCATTTGCATAGCATCCCTTCTTCGCAATACCGCCTGAAAAAGAGTTCAAGTATAAAAAATGGAATATATCTCAAAGGAAATCAAAATCCAAAACAAGGTAGGATGTAATGAGAAAACTGCCTTCAAAGTTATGAAAAAGAGTTCAAGTTTAATAAATAGAGTGTATCTCCAAATGAAATCAAAATAAAAGATCAAATCCATTGAATCATAATCAAAGCAGGAGATAATGAGCAAATCACCTTCAAGTAATCAATTATCTTCTACCTACCTTGATGCAATCGGTGTACAATATATATTCTTTCATCGGCTGCAAGAGCTGCTCATCTGTCGAGTCAAGCTGTAATCAAATAAACAGTCGATCAGGCATAGATATCGGAACTATTTGAGAACAGCAATATTTTTCACAATGTTTAGTTTTAATTTCACAACATGTTTTTTCTTTAAACTATGACTTACAAAAAATAATGTTATTGACTTAACGTTTAGTATGTAGAAGAAATAGCATGAAAGCACTGCTGCAAGAGTAAACGGGTATATGTTGAATGCTATTTTTGTGGGTGGGAATTGAAGGATATTATTGGTTCCTGTTAAAAATTATGCCATTGATTCAAGATGAATACAAAATTATAGAAAACTGTTTTAAAAGTGTTACTATAATATCACAGCCATTAAAATCAGATTGATATCGGTCGCTTCCAACAATCAAATGACATACCATGATTGGTAAGTCACAGAAAATAGGTAGAATTAGATGAAATCTCAAAATCATTTCAAGGGTTCAATGTAACTAACTGACAAACTTTGACTGGCCTCCATTACAATTCATCTTTACACATCAAACTACATTTACAATGAGTGATTTTCAACTTTACCAACCAAAGCAAGTGCAGTTCACTTAATGTTAATTTGAACCAAATCAATGCATCAATAATCCTTAATAACTTGCTTGTGAACTCACCAAATCCTTCAGTATTTGCGATGCAGCCTCTAAGGTTTTGGACATGTTTATGAGAGTGTCACTGAGTTGGTCTTCCGAGTTGGACCACAGAGTGTAGACCGGCGCCCACTCATTCATCTCCGCTAGCAGCTCTACAAGTACAGGAGAATAGGTGAGAGGAGGGGTCATGTAACATTCAAGGGTATTACCTTGAATCTAAACGGCTATTATCATTGCAGGAGAGTAATGACATTGAACCCTGGCCTAAGGTATTTCAGAATATAATAAATATAAACTCAAATGTTCTAGACTTCCAGACAAAGTTGCAATGTGCCTGGCAGGGTTCATCCCCTATCTCTTTATTTAACCCGCATCTTAAGGGTTAACCTATCAGCTGAAAGGATTTACTTAAATACTTTTTCTAGATGGGGTGGTGTCATAACATTTTGACTTGGTTTATCTTTGATGACTAGAAACTTTAAGATAATTGTTTCTTGATGTAAACCTTTCTTCTTTAATTAATAAATCATTTAATTGCATGTTTTACAACAGAGTTCATGGTCATTGGCTGAACAAAGTTGATTGATATTAGTAAAGTTATGCAGCAATGGGTATGGTTCATCATCTGATGGGTGACCCACTCATTATTAGTTAATAGGATAGTCTACAAAATAAAAGCTTTTTCCCCGCCCACACTGAACACAAGTTACTTTACTTGTCTTGTCACACTGGAGAAGTGCATGACTTTTAGATAATGCCTCTGACGGTCAAGAAAGTATGTGCCTAGTAAAATATTCTGCAAAACAACTACCAAGCAAATAAGAAAGTAGGGATTTATGATGGTAAATGAGTTTCAACAATTTCTTTTACAGGGTAATAGCAATTCAGATCATATAAAGAATGAACCTTGATATTAATTTAAAGAGGAGCATATCGCATAATTTTGATTATTACATTTTATTATCAGCATGTATTCGTATCACTTATAAGAATCATTAGCGCCAAAAAATGAGAAAATAACAACTTAGTACTTAAGTGGATGATTGGTTTGTAGTTAACTAATATATATTGTTATCTAATATGACATCTCACACTGTGTGGCAATGTCTCTGTTTTTGAACTTAACAATTAATGTCATAATAACATACCTGGCGCAAGCGTTAGAAACATCCTATATAATCCAAAAAATGTTTTGTAGCTGTTACTCATGATCTCACATAAAGAATGAACCTTGACATTGATTTAAAGACACTGACAATAACTGTCATTCTAATGAGTTTTAAACACACCTGTCTGTTCCTTGATGATTCTGGTGGCGATGCGATCCATCACTGCTACTTTGTCTCCAAATGTGTTGATGTACTCATGCATGACCATAAACTCCGGAGGCCGGTTCTTCATCATGTAGGACGCCCCCATGTTGTGAAGCGAGTCTGTTACACGTGTGATAAATCCTGACCCCTGTTTCTTATGGGCTTGGAACTCCTGCAATTGATTAAAAACAACATTTTACAGTTTGGTAAATTCCAAAATGTACTGTCAAATGATTAATTATGAACTTGCAGATAATGAAAGTAAACTTAAAAGACAATTACTTGCCATAAACATAAATTCTCAGGGGAAAAAGCAATATCAAACAAAATGCATAGTGCTTCTGATAACTAGTAATTGCTCATCTTTTGCATGTTTGAATTTTTTGTTGGGAGTGACTATTGATTAAAGAATGTTTGCTTATATATATGCAAGCTTTACCCAAGCTTTAGCAGTGAGAAACACTTGGAAACTCTTGTCAAAGGACAGCACAGGATGGTCGGCCAATCTTGTCAAAAACTTCTGTAACGCTGCCTGTCGGACCTTCAGGAACTCAGAACTAAATCGGTCCAATCTCTTCAGAGTATGCTTTTCTGGCAAGGGCTATGAAAACAAATTATGAAATAATTGGTTTTTTCTTTTTGTATTTCTTAGTTTTTTAATTTGTTCTGTTGTAGACATGAGCTTACTGGAGACCACAATATCCAGCATTGTAATTCTCTAAAATGTAAAAATCATAATATAAAGAAAATGTCTTTGATGTCAGTTTTACTTCTTATTTCAAAATTTAGTAGGATCCTACAGAATTAGCATTGAGATTTTAATTTGATCACTGATCATTACAGAAATTTGTAGATTGATCTAAACCTTGAATATCTATCATGATCATTCAACACTGTTATCTAATGAGAATTCAAATCCCTCACACTACATTCACTTGATTTCTTACCGGCACAAGATGAGTTTGATAGCTTTCCTCAAGTCGTTGTCGCAGCCAGAGGAAGTCATTGTATCGTCGCCGAACAGCATACTCCGAAGACTCAAACTGACTTCTGGTAGTCTATAGAGCAAACATTATAAGTATTTTACTGAAAGGATAACACATAAATACTTGTGACATAGGTTTGACATCAAAATTAGCAATATTACTCACACCGAAATTATCATTCAGAATATGATAGAGAAACAAAGACTGTGTTCATAAGGAATAACAAACACACAACACACAAACCTTGCTGGAGACTCTGAAAGTAATGTAAGACTCGATGGTTCCTGTATGTTTTTCTGGGTTGTCCACAACCACAAACAAATCCTTTGTTTCTCCATCTAAATCATCGTCGAGACGAAAGTTGGCAATTAGACTGGAGCTCCTTGACACAGTAATGTCTGAGCGTGCTGAGGCATCAAGGTCAAGGCTCTCCATCTGCAGGAAGGAAGAAGGTTTTGTAAAAACTTGCAGTTAAACTTTCAAAGTGTCTTTTACTTTATTGTCCATTTCATTTAGGATTTCTTTTGTTTTTGGTAACACAGCTTGATATATTGCAGCATCCCAGACTATAAATGTTTGGACAAAGAATGAATGGCATACAAAGAAGCTACAGGGTCCAGATACAACAGATGTCAGCATAAGTACCTACATACAAAACTTGCAGCTGAATATTACTTGGTGCCTGCAATGAACTTGCACAAAAACAACTTAAACTAAAAAATTGAGGGATTGTTTTCAAAATACAAGTGATACTGAAGATTATATCTAAAGTTCTTTCAGGTACATCCTGAGCTAAAGTTTTCAAAAATCTTTGGTCTACAATCTCTTTTTTCTAGGTTATTGATAACGCCCTGTGTTGACTCTTAGTAATGTCATATACCATGCAACCAATAATGTAATTAAAGAATTTTAAGATATCTGTTCTGTTTGATAATATCACAGCCCATTCTTTCCCCACAGTGGCTTCTGTACTCAAATTTTCCCAGCAAACCTCTGTTACAATTGGACCAAGAACTGACATAATTCTCATAAAGTCCCTTTGCATGGAAATTTGCAACACATATACTGTCCTTGTTTCTTTTAAATCAAATATTGTCTGACAAAATGTGCACATCAGACATGTAAAGTAAATCTTATAATTGCAAAGATTTAAGCTACAGTTTCATCACTAAATTTTAAACATCATTATTGAATACAAAACCATGACAGACAGACATTTTATTCAGTAACATGATACATAAAGACATTTTATAGTAACATGCACATAATAACATATTTTCATTTAGATTTGTGTTTCTTGTCAGGTATAAACAAATATCCTACATGATATTAACATTATTACTCTATAAAATGGATATGAAATTAATCATAAATGCATAATTGGTATTTACTGAGATATTTTATTCATTTCTGAGTATGCTTCACATACATAAAATATATTACACTCATCTTCAACAACTGAAATGCCATTGGATTTTGGCAACCAACCACAATCAGATTATTGTTGATAGTACAAGAACTCTACCTGTTGCAATAATAACAAAGCTTACATAGGTTACTTAGGAAATGGGCAGATTCTGAGTCGGGTTCATATCGCTTGTGATATCATACTTAAATAACAAAATGTAGTTCTTGATAAATATACAGCTAGAATATGATGTGGAATATGATCTTCTTTGTAACATCAATTTCATCAGTTGGCTCCAATTTCCAAACGAGGATAATCCAATAAAGGCCTAGCCTACAGCCGTGTCGGGTAAAGATACGCGTCGGATAAAGATACGCACTCGCACAAAACTTAACCTAGTAAAGCAGGATGAGTGTTATCTTGTAATAAATTTATGTCTATGCATCTGTAGGCAATTAAGAAGATATCATGATTTTTTTGAAATGGTAAAAAGGACTTAATTGTTGATTATTGGCAAAACACCGGTAAAAACTGACAAAATTCCTAGAAAACATATCGTAATCAAGCAGTTTGTCCTCCCACATAACAAATGTTATTGGAAACCAAAATATTGATCCGACTATCAGTCTGTCCTAACCTAGACTTCAGAAAACAGTATAAAAATCTATCAAAATCATAATATTGGTAGTGTATGGTGCATTCAAACCCCACGTGCGTATCTTTAGCCTACACGTGACCACCTATGGGAATAAGGGGGTAGTCGTTGGAAAACTTTTAGTGTCACTGACAAACACATTTCAGCATGAATATTTTACATTAATATTATCAGTGAAGCTCTAAACTTTAACAATGAAGTGGTTTTTATCCCATATAGACTGTATTTTTTCCCGAAGAATGAACATGTATCTCTTAGCTTTACCCGACAGCACTGTATATGTAGGCTCTAGCCTACATTTTGAGGGCAAAATCAATTTCATGGAGTGTATGATCATACCTGATACAATTACATATGGTAAGCACATTGCATGATTCAGCAAGATACTATTTTATGATATCTGTAAGCGTAAGATATAAAATAAATTCGTCTTATTAATATTGAATAAACAAAAACAACCAGGGGGTGGGTCTCTTTGTGGATTTTCTAAAACTCTGACTGGGAATTTGTAAAGCATCGTGCGGTTTTACTGACCCCATCATCGTCACTGTCTTTATCCAGACCCGTGAGAAGAGGATCTTTGAATTTAACATGGTCCTCCGATTGCGTTGAGGAATTATTTTCTTCCTTTAGGTCGACACTGCCTTCCTCTGCATCAGCCATATTTTGCCAATCGATGCCCCACCGATCATCTGCAAAAGATTGACTGTAACGATTGTTTTCATTGGTCAGCAACGAACGATTCAAACCAATCGCAGGTCCTTAGACAACATTAGTATTTATTGACGTTTGGTGCAAGCGACATTGGGCACCTGTCAGCTGGAGCGATTGCTAATTTTTTATTGATTCCATTTATCAAATCAAAAATGGCTTTTCAAGCACCTCATACTGGTCAAGGTATGAAATAAAACTGTATCATACCTCTAATATCAACTTTGTATTTTAACTCTCTTCAATTTATTGTCTTTTTATTAGAAAGTCCCCCTGTTTTCGTCATTCTAAGTAACGTCGATTACGCGCGCGTTATTTATTTTTCTTATAAAATTTAAATTTTTCAAACTCGTAATTAAGATAATCATTATTTGATAGATCAAATACAAAGAAATTTACATTATCGTGTGAACAGGGTACAAGAAAAAACTCTTGTACCGATGGCATTTCCATTTCCTAATAAATTGTTGTTTCCTCTTCAGAATATTCCACACGTAAGGAATTGAACTTTTAACAATTCATCTGATGGAGTGATTTCTCTTGAATGAAAATACTAAACAATTATTCTATTTTTGAAAAGAAACATCTCCTGATTCAGTGCATTCAAAACAATTGAAACTGTGTCTTTGTTCATGTTGAGAGTTAAATTGTTAACTGATATGTGGAAGTGATATTATTTACTGCCTTTTATGTAAAACAGAAATGACTAATTTCCATATTCCATAAGATTATCTGTAACCTTAAGTTTGTAAGATGTTGAAATTTGAATGTAAAAATTGAGCATGAACATTTACTTTATGGTGGAAGTGTATGGGTGTAGGTGATTTCGTAGATACTGTAGTTTCGTAGACAAAAATATCGGTGGATTCGTAGACAGATTGACGGCGGTTTCGTAGACACTTGGAAAAATGGTAATATTATAACTTTTAATCAACATTAAACATCATTAATGATGGGATATTATATTTTATCTTAGATTTAACAAAATCTGTAACCAAATTAACAGATCGATGCATTTAGGTGTATATATACGACTGTTGAAATACGATGTTTTAATAAAGGAAGCCAATAATTGTTGTTGTTTGTTTTGTTTTATTTCTTTGTGAATAAATAAACAAATTAGGTAAGTATGATAATATATAAGATTTACCATCAATCAGCGATGATTGGCAGATTAACAACTCACGGGAAGATGAAAAAGGTGAGTCGCCGACAAAGCAATTTACAATCAAAACATCTCACTATACACTAATACACTAATACGGTTTGGAGCGTCACCAACTGATGCGTGTTTGGGACGATGATAAGGACAAACAACGACCTGGAGAGCTGTGACTGAAAATAAAAATAAATTCAAATTTTATAAAGTGTCTACGAAATCACCGTTTAATCTGTCTACGAAATCACCGTTTAATCTGTCTACGAAATCACCGTCTCTACGAAATCACCCCGTCTACGAAATCACTGGTTCCCAAGTGTATTTATTCATATCATGTGACATGAAATGACTGCCAAACATTCCTAAAACACCAAACATAGTTGTTTATTCTCCAGTTGATCATCATTCTATTTTCATATAAATATATCTGTTTGAAATCTTCAATTTAAGCTTGACCTAAAAAGATAACCTTATTGTCTAATTTAAATGGGGACAGTATAACAAAGTATTTTTGTTTAACTGAAATTCTAAGATCAAATAATGATAATAATTTTTATGTATTCTTTTTAGTAATGTGCAATATGACCAAATCACTACTCATCTATCACAGTTTGCTACGGATGCTTTTAGAAGAGAATCTATCCATATTAAACACAAACTAGTTAATGGGTATTATCCCTTTGCATTTTGAATGAAAAACAAATTCTGGTCATACTGTGTCCTCATCTTGTTTTTAATGATAAATTTTAATTCACACATTTATCATGAAAGCTTTTATTTTGATGATATAACATGATTTGAATATGATGCCAATTATTTGGTGTGTCAACTTAAAGGTGTGGTATTATGGTTGTAGTTGTTCTTGAAATGTTTTATTGATATTGGCAACTTATGAGGCTCTATTTTCCTTCCAATCAATCTTTCAACATGCTGATATCAGAAATAACAAAAAATACAGAATAGCTTAATATAATGATAACAAAATATCGTCACTGCTTTCATTGTTCTTCTGTTTATGACTTTGTGTGAAATTTTTTTTTGTAATGGCTGAAAAGTAAGGTAAATATTTTTATTTCTTATTTTCTGAATTTCTTTATAATTGAAATCTTTATTGCAATGCCTGATACCAACATGTTGCTATCTATCACACATTTTCCCCACTCCTTATTCCATTCACTTTTTATATGGTAATTTGTTTGATTTTATGTTTTAGTTTGAACATTTTCTTTCAAAGTTGATTTTTGACATTTTTTCTTTGAATGATAATTGGTTAAAATAGTCGATGGTAAAAATAATGTAAATGTCCCTTTCTCTATGTTGATAGATAAAAAAAAATAAGACGGTTTTGCTATCAATAGTGCTTTATAACTTCTTTTACACTGTTTCTACTATTTTTCAGAGAATAAAAACCGTAAGATTTTGGAGCAACTGGAAGAAGAGAAGAAGAGATTAAGGATGGCTGCTCAAGCTCCTCATGGAGGTGGAGGAGTGGGTGCGGCAAGTGTTGTGGGTGGTATGGGGAACTCTGCTAACCTTAACCCAGCCACACCCCCAACCATGATGGCAGGTGCTCTCAACCCAGGGTATGAACTGTTATCTGGTATCTCATTCTAGGGACATTTTAAGAGCTTGAAAATAAGTAATGACAGCTTCCATCAGTTGGTTCAGTGAAGAGTTGAAGGGTTTTTCTTTACCTGAACCATCATTTGACCATGATCTGATGTGATTTTATGAATGCTTCAATGTCTGATTATGTTGCAGAGTGCCTGCAGTTCAAACATCATCACCTCTCATTGGAATGCATGGGGTAAGTTATCATTGTGTTCAAGGGTCTTGTTTAGAAGAAAAGTTTTAAAGGAGCAAGTTCACATTTCTTATACCGGTTAAGTAACATGGTGCAAATTGAATTATGAATAACAGTGCTGTAACTTGCACCTAAATAACTTCCTTCCAGTAGACAAGGTAGATAAGCTGTGAATCCATGGAACTTGTTCCCGTTTCATCTTGCCATTTTTTTTTAATAAAAAATTGTCTTGTATGTTATGACATAATGATGAATAGCTTGAGTGATTAATAAAAACTTGGAATTTTGAAAATATGTTAGTTTACACTTGATGGATAATTTACATGGATTTACTTGCAGCAATGAAATTAATATTGAAATGAATAAGTTTGGAAATTAGTTTATTTGTGGTAATTGGTATCAGGTAAAAATGAATGTTTGTAATGCTAGGTATCATGATAAATACTTTCTATATTTATAATTATTAATATTTGATTTAAATATAAAAGGTTTTCTGGGTGACAGTGTCAATACTCTCTTTGTATCCAAATGACATAATCTAAGTTATGATGTTGATTTCAACCTTAGAAAGTAAACCATGTAATATAAGTTTAATTTAGAATACTTATGACATGAATCTCCTCACTATCCAGATAGGGGGAGGAGACCAACAGCACATGACACATCAACAGAGAGCTGCTCTACAGGTAACCATGGAATTCCATTGATGATATTGACATGAGAATGTTTTCATGGTACAAAGATCAAGTAGAGAAAAAAAGGGACATGAAATAACTTTCTTATTCATTCACCAAGATTAGTTTGTAATAAAAATGTTTTCGTCTGATTTCATTCCTGATTTACATTATCTTCTATTGAGATTTAAAATGTTTCATATGAAAGATTTCTAGACTAGATTTCAATATTATATCAACAATGAGGCCAATTTTATGGATAAGCGACTTTTTTTTATTCAGAATAGATAAGGGTATTTTTCATGAAAATGGTCCATAATTATTCAACCTCAATAACGCAAATCAAGTGAGTGATTATTTTACATAAAAATTCATGCAATATTGTTTGTTCCAGCATGCTCATGCCAACTCAGTAGGATACTTCATCACCCAAGATTCTTCCTTTGGCAACCTCATTCTTCCTGTGCTGCCGCGATTTGACGCCAAATCATGACAAGGGAGATAACTCTGACTGACTGTTTCATGTGTGTGACTGAGTGATGGATGGCTGTGGCTTGGATATGATTCTGTGGTCATGTTTCATCATGAATAAACGTGTTCATCATGTTCATTTTTCTTTATTTTTCATTTTTTTTGGTAAAACACTACTTATTGCATGAGCAATGAATGTAAAGACAAAATCGATGAGTTAATTAGGAAACAATAAAAGAATGCAATTTTTTATGTGGGGCCAGTGGCAAAAGAGAACAACAAACACTGTTGACTGAATTCTTCATTTTGAAGATACTTAAGAATATCATGTCAAAAGATCATATAAACTGACATTAAATTCATATAAAAATGTATAAAACATGCATTAGTATAAAACACAATTTGAGCCATATAGATTAATGGACGGATTTTGTGATATTTATTTCTTGCTTACAAATAATTTAAGTATAGGATGTAAAAACTTGAAACTTAATGAAAGTCATGTGGTTTCCTTCAAGCTTTTCTTATCATACGACATGAACTATGCCTTAATTTTCATCTATCGCAAACGTTGAGCATGAAATTTTTCAATTGACTGACAAATGTGAAAAAATTCATTCTTAATTTTTTTATGAATGAAGCTGATTGTAACTTGCTCTCTGAGAAACATGTCATTCCTACGAACCAAGAAATCTGATTGAATTTATTCTATGACAAGTAGGTAATTGAGATTTTGATGCCTATGGAAAGTTTCCAAGGCCCTCTAAATGGTAAGAATTCAAAGACTTGTCAGGGATAAGGAATTAACATTTGATCTTTGTTGAGATTGAGTAAGTGTGTTAGTTGATAAGTTGAGAAATGACCCAGTACCTGGAAGAATATGTCGCATCTACACTAAACACAGCAACCCTCTGGCCTCTCTAGGTATGAAATCAAGTCAAGCTAGTAGGATATAATAATAAATATAAAACAATATTTAAAATAATTAATTAAAACTATTATCAGAATGATGAATTAAGCCTGTGATGTAAGTGAACATTTGATCCTTGTTTTTAACAGATTAGATAATTGTTTGGCCTAAGAGTACATTTCCTGACAACAAATAACCAAACCACTAGGAGCAGATAGAACAATCTAAACTAACAAGAACAGCTTCTTACCCCGTCCAGATTCAAAAGTCAATCTACTTAAACCTAGCTGTAAAGAAAAACAGACTTGGGACATAAAGTATTACAGCTAGTTTTAACTAGATTGGTTGGAAAGTCCAGTTACTACTAGCAGGATTCCTGCCCATCTTCCACAGAGTCAATGTCTACATTTAACAGGCCAACTGTTTTGCTTCTTTTCTTTTTCTTCTTTGATTTCAGCTCTTGTTCAACACTGGATAAAAAAAGAATCACGAGGATAAGAAATATGATAATATATGAAATATGCAGAAAGGTTGTACTTGAAAGCAATGTATATCAATCATGTCTGCTGTGAAAATGATGTGTACTGGAGATAGTTATGGACATATTTGAAATAGGTTTCAAGGTCAATACATTCTACTAAGGGGTGAAAAGATAGAGCACCGCTAACTAATAACTCACTATCTAGACAAAGCTCTTGAAATGTTTCAGCACTTGATACCATACTGAACCATCAGGCAAATTCTTGTTGTCTGAAATATTGCCTAAGCCGTGTTGAACAATAACTCACTCACTCACTATAGTTGTGCTCTGCAAGATTTTACTTACCTATCTCTCCTATCATTTTTTTCACCATTATCTGAAATAGAATAATTGAAAAATATTGACATGCGATCTATAGATGCTTGAACCGTTTTCTATCAATATGAATAAAAATGTCATAAACCTGAATAAAGAAGCTGAAAAGCCAAAATATCATATATTTGATAAAATCAGGCTATTTACAATTGAAGGCTGAATATCTAATTGGTTAATCAAAAGGATATTTTATGGAATGGCAGCATGAGGTGACAAAGATAAACCGTTTTTGCCTATTACAGGTTTATAATTGTGAGATATGGAGTTGGAAGTGGTGTTTTATCATTTGAACAAAGTGAACAAGTATCTGTGAGAATGTGCTTTGCAAACGCATAATAGGCCTAACATTGTCCCAATGACTGCAAATAACCAAGGGCTAGCACGAGACTACAATGTGGCAAAGGTGAATTATTAAGTAAAAAACTTGATACCAATAAAATATCTCATGTTATGTTGTGATTCTTTGGACTACAAGATCTCCAAATTTCATATACAGTCATTCAGAAAAAAACAGATCAATTGTATACACACATCGTTTCTGTTACAAATATATTTGAAAGGATCATACTCAACCATAAACAAAGATATTTATCAATGAAGTATTGTATGTTATCTAATATAAACGATTTAATAACACTTTTAAGCCAAAGGTTATTTTTATTTTGAGATGATATTTAACCTTTTATATGGATAGAAGATAACGGTAATCGATAGAACCTTTTTACAGTACGGACAAGTAAGTAGTAAATGCAAGCGTGATAGCAGCTGCATCAAGAACCAATAACAACGGATCAATATTTTCCCAGAAAGCCCATCAAGAACCTACGAGGATGTTCCCTCCTGTCGTTGAGAAGCTTCAGTTGCTGTAGAAGCTGACCCATGTCCTTGTTGTAGGAGGAAATGAGGGCGTCCTGACGTCGCTTGACCTCTTCCATGGACAGTTGAAGGGGGTACAGCTCCCTCTTGAAGCGATCAGTGGTCAGCACTCGACCAACGGGGAGTTCTGTTGGATCCATACATTCCTCCTGGACATGACACATTGGCATTAGTGTTACCGTTTTCCCATGACATATATCTCCTCAAAATAACAGCTATTTGCACAGCCTGGTTAAAACATACCCTGTTCTAAGGAATTAAGTTTCATGTTCTCGCCTCTACTGCGGACCTTGTTCGGTGGGTTTCTCCCCACACTTGTGAAGTGGAAACCACAGAATGAATTTGTATCTCCTTAAAGGAAATATTACGCAGAAAGTAGATGATTCTCACACAGAGGAAATAGTAAATTTATGCATTAACAACTTCTTTATTGCATCTCTTTGCAATAAAAGAGATGTTAATCCATAATGTTCCTATTTCTTCATCATACCAACTTCTAAAATGCCACTCAAAGAAGTTATTCTCACACAGATGTGAAGTTATTTTGTAAATTGGTTGAAATCTTCGTTGTGATATCAGCGGTGTTCATTCAGATATACATTTCTCATAATTTTCTACACATTCAAGAGAGCGATTTTTAAATGGTTTTCAAGTAGTTTATTGTTAGTCTTAATTTTGACACCCTACGCGCATAAAACGAAAATCATGAAAATTAGGGTATCCACATGTACATAATTAACAAAGAACTTTCAATTAAACACTTAACAAAACGTCAAAGAAAAGGTCGATCTAAAGATAGAAATATAATGGCCGAATCGGTGTATTCGCAGTTTTCAGAACATTTCCATTTCGTTACATTCACAGGGACAAAATGGATCATCGCTTTCTTTTTCTTTTTAAATTTACTTATAATAACACATGAATATAACAATGTGCATTCACCATTTGCTGGGTGTGTTTGTCTCCAAATTTCTCTCTCCAGACTTCTCGCATCTCATTCAACTGGGTCTGAAGTTGAATACAGCGCACGATTTAAAAGAGATCTGCGTATTTACATTATCATATTAAATGTTATCAGTCTTCTGTCCTTCATTTAAAAACCATGGACCACCGTTCGCTTCAAAACGTGTGTATTACAGAACGATGATTGAATAAGGAAAGCGGTTTTAAGGCGGTTCACCAGGTAGAGGTGCTGCAAAAGTCCACGATGTCTCATTTTGCAGTCTCAGTACATAACAAACAAGTCATGACATGATTGCTCAGCAAACGTTGTTTTTATCACCTCTCATCAAAGTAATTCAAGGACAAATTGAATGTTATTTTAGAAAGATTCGAAAGATCACACAATTGCAATGCCAGCAGGGGAACTTTTTACTTTGAGTATGGTAAGAATGTTGAGTAAGATTATATTTTAAATAGATTGGTGTATTTTATCACACATAAATCAAAAAGCATTTTCAAAAGGTATCCTGTCAAAACGCAGAACTGCAAAACGCAGAATCCCAATTAGCAGAAATGAAAAGTTCATTGTCAGGCTGGTCACACCTATTCAATTAAGTAATGGACTGGTCCACTCTGACAGTGAGTAGAGCGACACAGTCAAATTAGCAGATCACTGAATCAACAGGTCAATGTTCAACAGTATGAACCTCCCGGTATATGTTTATATGAAAACACTGAGCAGATCACTGAATCAACAGGTCAATGTTCAACAGTATGAACCTCCCGGTATATGTTTATATGAAAATACTGAGTAGTAACACACTGTAACAATATATTCAGCACTCTATCAAAACATTGTTAAACAGTATAATCCTCCCAGGTACATGTGTTTATATGAAAAACATTGTTTAGAGTAAACAATTAAACTTTAATCTCATACTTCCATATATATAGGTGTTAGAAACATGGCATAGACATTCCAATTCCACAATGGCTGGGTTACGGAAAGAGAGGAAGAGAGCTAGAGAAGAGACGACGCCAATGCAGCAGATCTATAACAACGAGGTGAACCATCAGGAGGAAGATCTTCTAGCCCACCTGCCGTCTTTCCCCAGTGTGAGCAGCGCCATGTACCGTCACAGACGCCACAACATCCCACCACTGCCTGCATCAAGAGCTGAGGTGGACCTTCAAGACCAGTGGACCACAACTCAAGATGGCAGAAGATTCTTGCTGTTTGCGGATGGAGAAGAAAACAAGATCCTGGCCTTCTGTTCCGAAGAGTCCCTGGAAGCCTTGCAGTCTGCTGACTACATCTACATGGACGGCACCTTCTCCTCCTGTCCGGCTCTCTGGAACCAGGTGTACATCATACATGCCATGTCAGGATCGACCATGTACCCACTGGTCTTCGCCTTACTCCCAGACCGCACGAGAGCTACCTACACCAGACTGTTCAACTTACTGAAGACTCACGTGCAGCAGACCCTCAACAGACCGCTCGCACCTTCAGTGATCCAGACTGACTTTGAGCAAGCCAGCATTGTTGCTGCAGAGACTGTGTTCCCTCAGGCCACGTTGAAGGGATGCCTCTTCCACTTCTGTCAGGCAATATGGCGCAAGACGCAAGACCTAGGACTTGCGGTTGCCTACAAGGAAGATGCTGAGGTTAGGAAGTGGGTTCGCCGAGCTGCAGGTCTCCCGCTGCTTCCCCTGCTCCAGGTCCAGGATGCGTGGCTCGATGCTATGAACCACTGCCCAGACGTACTACAAGCTGATGCGTTCAACGACTACATCGTCGCGACGTGGGTGGATGACGATGCCAGGTTCCCACCCCGACTCTGGAACCACCATGGAACACAAGGACCCCGCACCAACAACAACCTTGAAGGGTTTCACTCCCGGATCGGCAAGACACTGCAGCACAGACACCCCAACGTCTACAGGTTCATTGAACTGATCAAGAACATTGAAAACGGAGAGAAGGCGAAGGTCATCCAGATCAACTTTGGAGCTGCTCCACCACCCAAGAAAGCAATCTACAAAGAGAAGGAGCAGCGCCTGTCTCGTCTGAAAGATCAGCTTCGCCGTGGTGAGAAGTCACCAATGCAGTTCCTGGATGCAGTCGGACCTCTCATGATGATGAAGATGTGAATGAAAGCACAGATTGAACAATGAACAATGATAAGCAATGTTGTAAATTGTAAAATAATCAATATCCAAGATGATGAAAGAATCCAACAATGGAAACATATGATTAAAAAACATGCACAATACATGTTTACACAACAAATTGTATTTTTGTCTTCATTTCATTTCCTATCGGGCCGTTCCATTATATTATGAGGGTTCAGGTGTGTGCAACCAACCATAAATGTTGTTGTTTTAGCAGTTCTGCGTTTTGCAGTTCTGCGTTTTGGCAGGTAACCCACAACAACCATGTCATCTCACTCTAATATGCATAGTGACTTTCTTGAGATCCTCTCCCCTTCTGGTGACGTCATCATCGTAAAACTCCACTAGAGGCGAGCAGTGCTTGGTCACGTGGCGTAGGAACTTTTGCTGTCCCTTTTTGGACATTCCATCCCAAATACTTAGAAGAATGATCGCTTTCTGCATCATAGCATTGTCCTTCGCGTTGTCGTACACACTGCGGGAAAGATATACTTTCAGAGGGACGTTCCTACATTTCATGTAAAATATGTCATCCAAACTCACACAATATATTTGTGCAAACATTATAGTCAAAGAACGTGGTTTCACGTCGTTTTAGTTAGAGCACAACTGCTATTGCAAACACATATTGGTTAAGAATACGTATGCACTCTAGTATAATTTGTTTTTAATTTTTATATTCAAGTTCTGTTAAGCAAATTTTCTGCCAATTCGATCATTCTCGAACAAAGCTACTTCAGGTGGTATCTCGGCTTATGTTGATGACCATTTTGCTAAGACGTAGCTTCAAATAAGGACTTTATGGCGGCATATAGAATAGATTATGTTTTGTTCAGCTTGAAATTTGTTTGTCAACATCCTTTAAACGTCCTGAAATACTGTTTAAGATTCACTCAAATATGAGACCTGTTTATTTTCAATTTCATTACCAAGCCAATGTCGCCTTAACCAAGGCCAAGAGGTAAGCAATGAATATCTCATTGACAGTGTATGAAAAGGGGTTGAAAAGTAACCCTAACATTAAATTGCAAAATTAAAGAAAACACCAAAATGACGTAATTCCAGATGTAGTGCCAGTTTGCTGTTAAATGGGATTAGTATCTCCAAAATAACAACAAAGTACAGTTTCTGTTTTCCATAAATGGCCAACAACAAAATCGGACAACGTAACAGGGCTTCCCGATTCGATAACGTAATTTGTAAGCTTTTCTTAAGAATAAAAGATTTGAGTTGATTCAGTTTTAAAGATTTACAAACTTGATTATTGCTCGTGACTTTATGAACAATGTTGTTTGATTTTCATTTAAAGCTACTTTATTTCATATAGATGGTATTTTGGGATAGGAGATATTCTGAATTTACGTCAACATCAATGGTATTTTCACAGGTATCTGAGCCAAAACATGTCATGTAAAACACGGAGTGTCTCCTTGAAAGCACCAACGTTTGGAAGGTGTTGGTGAGGAGGGCGATGAAGAGGTTGAGACAGAGGATGGCGGACAGCATGAACCAGGACACCAGGAGCAGGTACGTCATCAGCGAGTCCACCAGCTTCATGTGCTACAACAGTCAGAGAACTGGGTTGACATCTCAAGAACCAAGCAATATCCACAAAGAGAAATATGTTTAAAGGCCATTTGTATGACTGGGTCACCCTGGTTGTATGACTGGGTCACCCTGGTTGTATGACTGGGTTACCCTGGTTGTCATCAGTGAGTGTCAATCTGCTGCGAAGGTCTAAGAATAGTGATGACACCATCTGTGGCATATTTGTTAATACGAAATCATGTTATTTTTATGGTTTTCTTGCCATGATTAGTAAACAATTTCTGCACTGAGATATAATTTAGATAGCGCACGAATAGGATCTAAATATACTTCCGGTCATAAAAACAATTGTGTTTCTCATTAATGCACATATAAACTATGTTAAAATGATTATTGAACTGGCACAAGAAATTGGGGTTTTAACACAGTAAAATAGTAACCTCCAAACACCCTTGACAAGATAATGAGAAACAATACTATATTATATGTGACGTGGGACAAAGACTTCGTCCATCAGTGACGACCAGTCACCTCAAAGTCGTACTCGTCCACCAGGGTGAGTTGGAAGAGGCTGAAGCAGACCTCCCCGAAGTGTCCGAATCCTTCAACTTCAACCGTCTCTGTCCCTCCCTCCTCTATCTTGTCACCTCCGTATATCATCCAGAACGCGCATACTGAAACACACATGGAAAAACTGCCACCCACTAACAAATCTACCCCCATAGACGATTAGAGTTTTTCCTTCCATAAAACAGTCATAACATAAGCCTCCTCCCCTCAAATAGCATAACTGACAATAGTAAATAAGCCTCTGATTGAAATGAAAGCCTTGCGGAAGAGGTCGGGCACATACAAAAACGTTCATAAACACAAAATGAGTTTTGACGACAATATCTCAAGTGTATTTAGAAGTTTATTCTTTGAATACTTCTTATGATTTAAAGTTTTAAATTTAAACATTTGGTTTCTAAGATTTTAAAATCGGACCGTTAAAAACCTGTGATTTTCAGTCCAATTATCCAAAGAATATGCAAACAAGATTCAGAATTTTTTTAATTGAAACAAATATACAAATTGCCCATGAACTCATAAACAGAAGAACGGCATCTTGTCATGGCATAACAAAGAAAACTGAGAATGCATAATTCATGCATGACGAAACTGAGCAAATTGCAGGATTTATCATCGTCGTATCATTACACAATTTGTAGTACAAAGCTGTGGTTTCTTTGTTCCAGACACCATGGTAGCGAGAACCTACCGTAGGGGATGTAGAACTCCAGGTACAGGAACAGGAACCTTAGTAGGTCTGAGATCATGTGACCGAGCATCACAATGAATGGACCTAAAATTTTAAATGTGCACTGTCTACAATTAAATATAATTTTTTTACTTTCAACGATGTACCACTAACATATTATCGTTATTGAGATTGTTTATGTGTACATTTCTTGATACTTGTGAATCTATCAATTATAAGACAAAATGCTGATCTTGGATGTGTCCTGAGAAGGGCGATAAACATGCAGTAACAGATTTAAAGGAAATGTTTTGGGAAAGACACCCAAAAACATATATGTTAAGCATACTAAATCTGAAGCAATTTATTTGAGATAAATGATGTATTACTCAAACTTGAAAAGAAACACTTTCATTGTTTGGCTAATTTAAAAATCTCTTTGTAAATCAAAGCTAGAATGAGACAATGGAGAGGCTCCTTTTCTTGATTGTCCACGTTTTGAATTTATCTAAATATTAGGATGTAATGTATTTTTCATGAATTAACGTTGGGTCAGCCACCAAGGACAAGTTTCGTCATACCGACTAGAGTGAAGCCCCGTGCACACTTGAGAAGTCGAAGCCACAGCACGATGATCGTGACACACATGACCCGGATGTGCCAACGAGCCAATAGCTCGGAGTGACTGATGACATCGGAAAGATGGGTTATGACGCTAGCCAATAGCAGCACGTAACAGATCCAATCGAAAATGTTCCTGAAACATTGCTCCTGTTAATACCGCTCAACGTACCAATAATAAGCGGAATAAAGGATAGGGAAGACGGAGACAGTAATTATAAATTTGCAAAATAATACCATCATATACCATCATAACATCATTACAAACGTTAAAAATGGTAACGGTTCAATAAAAATCAAGTTTTTTTTCAGGACAAATATGACCATCGCTGACCATCGGTCCTGAAAGTAGGTCGGCCCTTTCTTGTCCAAATCATCCAGCTCTCTCTCCAGAAACGTCTTCTCGTGCGGCCATTTTGGATGACAGAACTCTATGTCCTGTTGTATGTCTGCCTTTCTCCATTCACACCATGTCTGTGTAAAACAGTGAACTAAGAGCATCCAACAACCGTAAAGTCTACAATTTGTGACGACAGAATTTCGTGTTTGTCAAAACGTTTATGTAAGAAGATAAACTGAAGGCTAAATATGTTTGATGACTGAATTCTTGTCATTCAGAGTATGCGTCAGCTTTTTCACATTCAACCAATTTCTGGTTTGAGAAGTGCACTCACAAGCATGAAGCGGTTTTGATTGCTGTCAAGTCTTTTAGAACATGTATATATCAAGAAGCATTCTATATAAAAGTAATACCATGACGACCGCAAAGAAGGAAATCCCTTAAAATCCTTGTTAAACACAGTCCTTCATAAAGGAACGCAACGAAGTAACAGGTAGTCTCTGTGTATTTTTAAATATTTCAATCATCAATGACCTGTCGAAATCGGCCTGGCAAAGTTGGACGACGTCAATAAATTATAATTATTCTTACCTTATTTGCTCGCTTTGATCGGTAAAATTCCTGAAATTCTTCAATTATCTGCCACACAGTAAATCCGATTGCAGTAATCTGGAGGGTAAATGATGTCTTAGCACTGTGCTATCATCACTTGCACTACGTTTGGTCAATTGAAACATATGGTCATGATGACGGTTCATTTTGAAGCCTTTAGGAAGCATGAATTTCTTAAATCCATTTGCAGTGTAGACGAAAAACAATATTTTAAGTGTCGTAACATATGTATTTTCCAGTCAAAAATCCGATACGAGACACTTAAAAGTCATAAAATATGTTTTTGTATACGTCTTGTAGGTTAAATCTCGTAAATTATAGTAATAGAGTTAAATAAACTAATGATGCCGTATATGTTTATAAAAAAAACCCAGCATAAAATAATTGCCATATGCTCACGAAAAGTACAATTCTCCACCAATCAGCGGGCAGGTTATACCGATGTCTCTGATCGTACTCGACCAAAACCCCTTGGATCGTCCACAGGACAATGTATACCAGGTTCAGCAGGAAATCGATCCACACGCGTAGCCTAGGGGAAGATTGGTTGGCAATTAGGGTTTAACTGTCGCAAGGGGTGATTTATATGGAATGAACCTTACACGCACCAAAAAGAAAGAAATTGTTGCGGAACCTTTTTCCAGTTCTGTAGAGGTCTTTGTTTTTTATGTATAGAAACTGATCCAAGGTGGCATTTACGTTATCGTTAAACCAGAAGGACATTTCTTCAGAGCAGGAAACAGAGTAAAATATGAAGTGCTAAATCAGACGAGTAGGGTGTATGACGAAGAAGAATGTGTCCTACTGAGAAGCGCCTTTTGAATATATCTCCAGAATTTTAAAACCTACACACTGAATGTAAAACTTCTTCTTGTAATGAAGTCGATGTATAAATGATTTCATAAATGTACTTCTAACTTCTAGAATGTCTCACAGAAAGTCCAACTAAAGAAGAAAGTCACTTGCTTACAATCCGTATCGGTTCCACATAACATCGATCAGTTTGGACATGACTGGGTGAGCCAGCACCTGGAACTGACGGTAGTGAACCGCTACCTGTAACTGATGGAGGGAGTTATCGTTCTTACATTAAAATGTTATAAAGTATTGTTCATATCATACATGCCAAACATAGCAACGGTGTTATTTTAAAAAAAGAAAAGTATCGATTTTTTTACCATTCTGATGCTAATCGGTTCCGTACAGCGACATTTTAAAGGTAAAACGTGTAAAACGACTTTCATCTGCACATATGATGTTTGCATCAAAGCCAAATTGAATTATATAAAAAAGAATTATGAGTGTCCCAATAACACTGTCAACGCCATTGACTCTAACTGAGTTTTTAATGGCTTAATCGGGAAAATATGTAGAAAACGTTCCGTTCGGTACAGGATGCCACCAAAAAGGTTAACGTATCCTGATAGGTTAATTCTTGTATCTGGTTCATACATTGAGAAAAGGTTATTTTGAAAAAAATAGTGTTCTTACTGGACTATGATGCGTGCCTCCACCTGAAAGGAAAGATGAAAAGTTCTCGATTTCAACTCTAATTACGATGGCGAAACAATAAATCCAAAGGTATTGCTTTTGAAATTGATTTTAAAACGATGAAACATTGTGGTACATTATACTACATGGCATTCGCAATTTTTTCTATGGTTCTTATCCTTTGTTGTGACTCTTTCAGTGTGTAATATTTCAATGTAATTCCTGTACAGATTAGAAACAAAAACACTTGCATGTTTCAAATAGTTCTCGTCTTAATATCATTGTACAATTGCAACGATTTACTGTTTCTTAAGAACCGAATTATGAACCAAATGGATGAATGAGGAGTATGCTTAAAGGCACTGTCATAACTCACTTATTTCCGGGGTTAAATGGTTTAACATCATATGTTGTTTCCTCATCTGGTTATCGATAAGATGCAGCTGATTCAGCCCTTTATTCGTCTGCAAAAATAATATGTAATATAACTAGCGGTAACAGCTTGTATTCTGCATAACAGAAAAAACCCCATCTTTATTCATAAAAAAACTGCAACAAGTATACATTTCTGCCCAATATAGTTACTCAGTTATCATTCGAACTCAACTTTTTCTTTATTTCCATATTATAGTATCTGCCAGTGTAGGGACACGATGTATACAAGAAATGTTACGGATGCGTAAGGCTATTATTTGCCTCTTCGTCAGAGGGTTGCCTTTAAAGGATACGATCCCTTTATAACATACTGGTAGGCTCCCATGAAGTTTTGAAAAAGGAGAGGAAATGTGCACCATGTCTCTTGTCCAATGTAGCATATGAAGAAACAAAGATACAGAATCGATAATTGAGTGCATTCAATTGATCGAATAAGTCATCGAATCAAGAATCACGCCCACGCTCACGAATCATGACATATTAGGTTTGTTTCAACTCGCACCCACCCGTTCTAATTTGATGAGGCCTATCTGATAGTGACACTTCAGATATTTAGGTAAGTTTTAAATTAATTTTTGATTGTTATACTTTCTTTATTACTCATTTTATTCTTTTCTTTTCCGATTGTCTATTTCAGTGTTTAACTGATTCATGACGTCGGAGGCATTGAACATATGCGAATTGACAAACAACCACATGTGCTAATATGCCAATTATGACACCTCCCGTGTTTACTATGAAGTACTCACGGCTTGTGGCATCCTAGCTATGATCCATGTAAGAGCCAGTGTCCCGGACTTGTCACTCAAAGTGACAGGTGCTCCCATCTCAAGCAAGTGACAGGCAGCCACAGTGCGGTCTGGAGTGGATTAATGTAAAAATATTAACGTATCATTTAATCAGAAAAAAGCGACATCAAGTAAAATCCCCAATGAATCTGTTTGTATGTATACTAATGTGACTTTAAACGTATTGAGTTTTGACATATTGGGATACATAATGATACCTTAATGGAGGACTACTTATTTTTTAATTCTTTTTTATACTACTCGTATGATGCGCCTACAGCATGCACAACGGACGTGAAATGCCATTGTTGCATTCATAACTCCTGTTTGTCAATATTGAATTATGAATATTCAGTCACATTATTGACATAACACGTCGACAACTGCCAGAAGCTGTATACACGATGGCACATCATAGGCATGAGAAATGCCGGAATGTTTTGACATCAGTTAGGGCGACATTATTTCAAACATTATTTCCAAACTTTTGATAAGTTCAGGGATAATAACGATATTAAAGATCTTCAAAGACCCTGCAGACGCCGTGACTCAACGAGACAACAGTGTCTACCAGGAAGAGCAATCTACTGCAAGACTGTCCGGAATCGACTGAAGCGGCGGTATACGGTGCGAAAGACCTATCAAGGGACACAGGTAAGTCACACAAAGGATTGATGAAAATTCAATGTTTGGACTTTTCATGAGTTGATATTTTCATTGCTAATTTGAACACTATGTTTAAATGATACATTGCAGGTAGAGTAAATTTGGCAATGCGTTTATATGAAATGATGTCATTTAATCTGTGCTATCTTGGACTAAGCCAATATGTTTTAGATATTTTTGTCTAGATTTCATCTCAAACCTTCTCTTTCCACTTAAAATATGATCAAAACAATGGATAAATGATATTTACAATGTTACAGTGCATTAATGTTGCTACGTCAGAAAAAAAGTAGGAGTGATGATGTTAGACTTACGAAAGAGAAAATCGTCAAGATAGTATCTTGAGAAAGTAAAGTACGAATAAAAGGACGAGATGCTGAGTCGCAAAAACATATTTAGTGACGTGAATGGAAGTTGAAATGTGCGTAGCCTACACCAGTTGCTCACCCAGCTCTGCAGCCAAATGGAGAGGCGTTCTTCCCTTGTAGTCCCCTACTTCCTTATACAGACAACCCTGGTCCACGAGTACACGGAGAGACTGGGCCGCGTCATTCCGTGCTGCCATGTGAACTGGGGTGTGTAGTTCCTCTCTAGTTCGCGCCTCCTTGTCGGCTGAACAAAATATATTTGAGTAAACCAGCAAGTGTTTCCTACGGTTTTAAGAGAGTAGTGCGACTGAAATTGCCTAAGAGCGCCTAAAAAGACGTTTGACATTATTGCCAGTGTAATACTTTCCTGCAATTTTACACTACTATATGCTGCATTAATGAACTCGACATTCAATTCTTTTTTGGTAAAACAGGCGTTAATTGCAAGAAGAAAAAGCGATATCACCGAGCCATTGGCTATATTGCAACCGTTACCGTCTCATCCATCCTTTCTATCGATGCTCCAAATATCTGAAGATTACAATCTGAGTTAAATTTTGCAAACTGAATAAAATCCAGGTTGATCATTACCTCCGAACTTGATGAGTAGATCCACCATTTTGGGTCTGTCTGCAGCGGCTGCCACGTGGAGAGGAGTACGGCCGTGTTGGTCTGCAGGATCTACCGCAGCACCCTGCTTCAAAAGGTACTGGGCGACCTCTACTGGCCAGTGCCTGGCTGCCTGGGGTATTAGGGGTTACTTTACTTGACAAACTGACCACAGTAATTTAATTACTTTAGATTGATAGGAACAGACTAAGGTCAGAGTCTAGTTCAGAAGCATCTGTTTTATGTTACATTTACAGGATTTGGACACTGCAGTACTTTGTGATAAAATGTGTTTATTCACAGGAATGTCCCTCGAAATTTTTATCCAAATATGTACCCCGCTAGAACCTTCCGTTAATTAATGATTTGTAGTAAAATAAGAGACTTAGTGTTTACCCATTGACCTTTTCCGGATAAAACTGAATCAGTTAATTCGCTGAGGTACAGATAACGCAGATAGGCTAGGTACTACAGGTTGGTGCTACAAGTTGTAAGGACAAGATACGCAGTGTGAACAGTGTTCCACTTAAAGAGCCACTCCGTGATTTCCATAACATATTATTTACCCTTGATACGAACCTAAATGTCATATGAGGTGATATAAAATCAAAACATCCTAACTTTTCATGTCCAAAAGACGTATATATATGACAAATACTGGTTTTCCATGAAAATCTAAATACAGCCTTATAAATGCACAGAGGTGTAGATATCATGTCCAATATACATGGTTACAAGTTATATAACCTAACAAAGGCTATCAACTCCTAACTGCCCTCCTGGCTGTTTTAGATAAGTCTCCAAAATTACGTTTGACTATTTGACGCGCGCCACTGTCCGGTTTTCGATCACAATTGCGACGTTCTACCTTCATATTTGTCACTGTAAAACACCCGAGAAGCTTTAAAATGTGTCTTTTTGGTAACGGTCGATACTTCGCGATCAAATGACACCATTGATTAAATTTGGCATATATGACTCCAACAACTCACGGGAGTGGCTCTTTAAGTACCAGCTAGGCTAACCTCATGTAAGGCTGTGTGTCCTGTGCTATCACTGTAGTTGATGTCCGCCCCGTCCCTGAGGAGAGTGTCCAAGTGATCAGTTTCCGGCAAGAGGCTATCTGTCTGGCCCCGCCGACTCAAGTACCGGAACAATGCCTTCCTCTTAGTCTTCGTCATTCTAGAGACTTAGCCTTTACAGGGAAGATAAACCATAAGTGGTTCGTTTTTCCTGTAAAACCCTTTCATACAAACGACATAATGAACAGAAATAATGTCACGATAAAAAATTCCGGAGATTCCTGTAAGTGCATTCTATACGTTTCAAATGCATTCTAAGGGCACCAAAATTTTACGATTTTATTCTTAATACATAACAAATTATTTTGAACATGTTGAAAATTTAAATGCTGTTTGTTGATCTTATGACTTTTTATATAAATCATTCAATCCTTATGAATATTGAATTATTCTTCGTTAGAACAGCTTTGGAAACACCTTCTAATCAAATATTTCAAAAATTAACATCGGGTTTTATAATGGAAGCTTAAATGAATATTTTAACACAGATACAATGTCACCTGTAACTACTAAAATGTACCTAAATATCTGCTTCTGTAGTGTCAACATGCAACACAAATCTTTTGTTCTATCGACTCACATATAAGCATTTTAACATGTTCATAAGTTCATACCTTTCTAACATGTCACTTAAACCGCTACAAGGTTTTTGTCTTTATGACTTAGCCTCAATATATCTTCCTACAATATAGCGCTAGAGCTGAAAGCTTCACTTTGTCCAATCTGTTTCAATGACATTTGTAACTGTATTCTATATTTATAATCATATCATCTCAATAAGATTCAATATACCATCATACTTTATGGAATTAAGATGTGTAATTACATTATATTCATGATCAAATTATTACTTAACCTAAGACACCTAGTGAAAATATCATGTGATCATAAAGACTGTCTATTCTTATTTAATCTATGTTTTATATCAATTTATGATTTTATCTTAAAACGTAATATCATCTAAACTTGCAAGTAAAATCTTCTAATATATAGACAATAATTCTTCCATTTCTATGATCGGTGTATTACTTGACTTAGAAACATGCATACAACGTTTTTTTCATTTATATGCGAGTAAACATATGATAATGTTTAATAATGTGTCAACTTCACTCTGTGAATATTTCATCTATATCTTTAAATAAACGAATGTTCATGTCTGCCATACCATACCGTCCTTACTTCTCATCTATAAATATTTCTGTATTATTTCATATCAATGATGGGCAGTATCTCAAGTAACTTACCTACAGTATATCGCCACTCTTGTATGTATATATCGAATATCCAATGCGACTCATTAACTCCATGGAGATATATCCTGCATTGAGGCTTGATTCGGTGTATATGACCCAACTGCAGCAATAAATCGCAACCCCAACCAGTGCCATATTGTATAACTGTCTTGCGTCTCGTAGTTGATTATTTATTCCCCTTCTTTACAATGTCTCAAGGGTTTCAAATGATGACGCCACAGGTGGTTTCCATAATCTAATCGAGAAGTGATAAAATAAACAGTAATAAAATGCAGATCTTTTTTAATCAAGTTCATTCATGTTCCTGCACCTCTCACTTTGTACAGGATTGTGTTTTTGAATTGTCCACTGACTAAATGAAATGTCTGACAGTTCTGGTCTGTTACTATGAAAGGACAACCATAAAAATTATAAACATGATTAAACATCCATCACAAATTGTTTGCATTATGATGGAATGATTTACTTAAAATGATAATCGCGCATTTGTGACATAAGTTAACTGAATGACAGGACTATAGAAGATCAACAGATGATTTAATTCATCCAAGCATGTTTTCACAATGTGCCAATAAAACCATCATAATCGAGTCCTATCTCAATATTCTGTTAACCTCGATTAAACCCACTACAAAACGTTACCCTATGTCTTTACTGATATATTTCCATTGCCAATATACTTGTAGTTTCATGGCATGTGGCACGAGTGGCGTTCATTAAAGACTTCCCCTGATCAACTTGAACAAGGCTTGGCACAGTTATTAGTCCTTCTCCAGCCCTTCGTTTTGTATAACTATAGAGATCTTAGAAGAAGTCCGTAGGTTGCCAATCAAACTATGAATGGACTTCAAGAATCAGTGTTTCATTCATTTCAGCGTGTTCCTTTAAAAATTGACTTCATGGTTGGAATGAGATGGAAGTCAGATGGTGCAAGGTCAGGAGAGTAAGGTGGGACAGGACGGATTTCATAACCAGCAGACATCTGAGAGACTTATGCACGGGGGAGTTCGTTGTTTACTGGACATGAACACCTTTTGTCATCGCACCACGTCCTTTAAGCTTGATAGCTTATCTCAATTTCCAAAGCAGTGGAACAAAGTAAGTCCCTGTAGTTAAGGCAACCAGTGCCAGGAAATCCGTCATCGAATATCCGTGCTTGTTCAACATAACTGAGCATGACCTTTGCTGAACTCGTGTCTTTTTAAGGGGTGCAAACTTCACGTAATTCCATTGTACCGACTGACAATAATCTCATGTTTCATCCAGTCTAATAAGTCTGTCAAAAAGATGAGCCTGCTATTCTTAGCACATTTCCAAAAGTACCTTTGAGCATGACACTTGTTACTGCCTCTGCAAATTTGACAGCAACCAGGGAATCAGTCATAGAGACACTTTATGTATGTCCAAATTGTCATGTATGATGTTTTCATCAGACCACAAACTGGTATATAGTTATAAGTTGATCTTCCAAAATGACAGTTTCCAATGGCTGAATGAGGTTGACCAGGAAGGGAAGCAGTCTCCACAGATTTTGGTACCCTTCATATCTTTAATAAACGCCCATTTTACATACAATACGAAAATAATTTATTTGTCTACTAGTTGATATACAACTAAGTACGGATATTAGAAAACAACATAATAGCTCCTCGTATACTTTTATGAGAAAATTTGAAAATTGTTATTTATTTAAAAAGTATATATATATACTTAAAAACGTGTGTCATTTGTTAACTATACACTTCCTTAAGATATAGCTCAAAGTCTTTGGTACTGAGAAAGATGTTTGCTAAAAATTTCTGCGCATTTAATACGTAAGTTTATCTATATATCAGTGGGTTGGGTCACTAATACTATCAATCACAGTGACTAAAAATCATGGTACAGTTCCACACAATATAACTCGAAATTTTGAATTCATGACGAGACTGAGTCAACAGCACTATAATCATTTGCACAACAATTGGATTCACTTTTGTTTCGAGAGTGATGGCTTTCAATCCTTAAAAGCAGTTCAGACTTTGGACACGGTCTGAATGTTGAACAGTGAGGTCACATGTAAAACATGTTTGTCATATATCTAAATGCAGCAAAATACAGCTTGATATTTTTCTTGTACATGAACATGTTATGAACTTAAAGGGATGTTGCAAGGATTGATCTATGTCCTCAAGAAGCGTTAATGACGTTCTCTCAAATTTATAGGGATGTCAAGTTACTAACATTCCACAATCTCATTGAAATCAGTTCGAAACTCGTCCTCGTACCTCCCTGCATCTCAAGACACCCAGCAAGGTACGAGGGACAAGTTTTGATCTGATTTCAATGAGATTGTAACATTCCATTAAATTACAGCAATGGCAGCCGATAGTTGGATGAGAGTTTGCTTTGTCTGGTGTTTGTTTTATGGACTGAGTAGAGGAACATATAAAAGCAATCAGGCTGTTTCATTAACTCAATGTCCACATGTCAGACTTCTTAACCCTGTATGCCATGAGCAATTATCAATTATTTTTGTTATCATTATTTAAAAAATTAAAAATATATATTTTTCGTTTTAACTTCCTTTCTTACTGATTTACTGAGATACATGAGAGTGATTAATAAAAAGTTTTAATCAAAATATTCATTTAGTTACAGTTTCTTAATTTAAAGTTAACGATTAATATCACCTTTTATTCATTTCAAAACCTCAAAAAAATGTTTTTTTTATCATCGGAAGCTGTCCATATTAGTGCTCTCATTCGTCAAATTTGTATTTTCCTAATAGGTATATGTTATTGTTCTTGTCAATAATTTGTTGGCATAATTCAAAATGTATATTGTGTGAACATGAGAACAAAGAATCATTTGGATATGATATATTTTATTAAAATATTGTGAATATATATATTTTTATAAAAAAAGTTTCATGACAGACAGAAAGAACTAGAAATACAACTGATTCAACACAAAGATAAATGTATACAAATGATTGAAGGACATACATTTCAGCAATGAGTATTTCTACGGCAAATGCATGGAGTGACTATGAATACATATTCTACATATCACAGCTTTATGTAGTAAAGGCACAATTTTAAATATCTTCAACTGGCACATACATACATACATGTACATTTGATGGCACTCTGACATTTAAATAGTTACAGATCCTTCTTACAATTTGGATCAGAACATTGGTCCAATATTAAGTGAAATTTAAATTACAATTTTAGGTTACTAATAAGCCTTAAAAAGAAATGTGATTGAATTTTGTGAATCTTATAAAAATTACTGTTGTCATGGTTGGTGCACATGTCCAAGTTTTGGAAATTGGTTAAATAGTGTCATAAAACCTTAGTTTCATCAATACTTGGCTTTTTCATATCGTTTTTGAACTTTAAAAGTATAACATTATCTTAAAAAATCAATTAATTATCTCAACTTAAATATTTAGGATCTACTAAATTATAAGAATTCCTTTCATATTAATTTCAGTAAAATGATGATTTTTTTAACGCCTTAAAGCATTTTATTATTGATTCCTTAGTATCTTACGATTCCATGCTTGAAGCTTTTTTGGTGAATTTTGTTTTCCAAAGTAACTTGTATGAAATTTAAGTTCATAGATTCATGGAGGCTATCACATTAGAAAAAAGCTAATAAACATGTTGAAATAAACACTTTGATAGTTTTGATTTGACCATAACAAATGCTGTATTATCCAACCAGGTTAGGTGATTTCGGCAATGAAGAACTATCTGCATGTATGAGGTAGATCTATCAATAGGCTCATATTAGTGCAAAGTATTAACAAAAATAGCATCTGCAAAATTAAAGGGACACACAGTATGTTGTTTGGGTCAAATATGTCAAACTTCATAAATGGTGCAATTTCATCGACAAGTAGTTGTTGTTTCTGAAAATTAACATCTGAATGCTTATCAGGTAGCATAGTGACAATGAACAGGGAACAAGTTGAGATTTATGATCGAAAACCGGCCAATGGCGTGTGCGTCAATTACTCAAACATAATTTTGAAAACTTATTTATAGCAGACACAAAGAGAAGTATATGTTAGTATTGCTTAGTAGGTCATTTAACTAATAAACGTGTAAATGGGATGCTGAATTTCTAGTTCTTGACATTTATATGGCCATTATTAATTTACATTCGAAAACCAGAAAATGTATTAATTTTTGCATTTGAGAGATGAAGATGCAACTTTTGGAAGGCGATTTAAACTTACCTCAGGTTATATGATATATTGGCTCTATTTAAGCCACATACAAAATTCATGAAACATACTCTGTGTAACTTTAAGCATGTGAGCACTCCCACATTCAATGTAAGATTAACAAAATAATTCAAGCAATGGGAATATGATTGGAAATAACAAAACATGTGCAACTTAAACTAGTGAGACAGATAACATTATGTGGTTTGTAAAACTAAATGGGAATAGAAATAATTGTTGGAAGTATTAAAACACGTTGGAAGGGTCAGACAAAACTGGGGAAAATTACTTTTAAATTATAAAGAAGACCACATTGTTTAAGCAAACACAAGTAAAACGTCTTGAAAATAAAAAAAATCAATTGGAGATCATTTTGAATATCTTAAGATTAATTTTTCAGTTTTAAATGAGAATTTACAGAAATAAACATTCTTATCAAAGACAACATTGCTTGATATTGTTGCATCTTTTCACAAACACAATTACCCAAATATAAAAAAATCCCTACCTTTTGAAAATAATAATTTCAATGATACATGTTAATAACATTTACATAAACTTTAGGGACCGTATGACCAAATAAAACATAATATTCAATGGAGAATTTTGAGGATGAACTCAACTTTATGAATACTAATCAACAACAAAGTAAAAGGTTTCACTTGGACTGTATTTGAGTCATGCATTTTCACCACAGAGGCACAAATTGAGATATCCTCAAGCTTTTCTCCATGAAATATCCTGGTCAAACTGTCCCTTTAAATAAAAATATCACAGACATGTCCTGTTATTGCTGCTCAGAAACATCATATTGACCTCATCTTACTACTTGGACATCTTCTTTAGCATTCCGTTACCTCTGTCTGAAAAAGGGCAACAGTTGATCTTCTTTGGTCGAGGTAGATAAAAAGGCTTTCAAGATTCTTTTTCATTTCTTCAAAATTCATGCCTAAACAAATGAAATGGGTTTCTTAATCTTTGAGATTTTGGGTTAAGGCATACTTTCATAAAACTTTGTCACTTTCTTAAAGCATGAAAGTATCATGATAGTAAATGATTAGTGATAGTTTTTAAAAAATTAATTTCAAATAAACCAAATAGATTAATAGTTTATATTCACTATTTATCCATTAATGGTTCTTGAAAATATCATTCATACAAGAAGACATAAGATAATGATTGTTTATAGTTTTTAACAAACCTCTTCATCTGCATCAAGGTCAGGGAACTCTACTGTGGAGATTTCAGCACGAGGACCTGGTAAAGTAAGAAAATCGTATCAAACCCTTTGCAAAGAAACATCTTCAAGAAGATTTACAGTTCCAAGGAAACATCTTCAAGAAGTTTTACAATATAAAAATATGAATACAAATTCTTTACTTGATATCGTATATTGTTTGTTCCCTTAATGACTTGAATACATCATAAATAGCCATTTGAAATTGAGTGACTGCATATGCAATGGTAACATGGACAGAGTCTTTAGATATAGGAGAACTGTAGTGATATTGTCTGACCATGCTTCTGCAGATTGCTGACTAAAGTGAGACCTCGTTTCAACTAAACAGCCGTTTACAGAATTCTTGTTCAACAACCTTGCTAGACAGCAGACCCACCTTGCCGTGTGGTTGCCTCGTCGAACGGAACCAGTAGTTCTTCTCCTTTCGACTTCCTCTTCTTCATCTTCCGCACTCGTGTCCGCGGTTCATCTCTGGAAGGTCAGAGGAACATTTTATATTACTATAATTTAAACATGTAACACATAAATGTATAAACATGAATGTAAATTTGCATTGAATCTTTGTTCTTTCATATATAAAGATTAAAAAGGTGCAAATGATAAATTTTTTTCCTTTCTGTTGATTACATTTTTATGTGTAAAATGAGATTTTCTCCCAAAATGCAAAGCAATGTTAAACACTGGCTCCACTTCACTGATTTCATCAGTGCAGGGCAGGTTAAGCTGAAACTTACTCTGGAGTGTCAAGTGACATTCGACTGTCTTGAGGTGCTAGTTCAGGCAGTCCACCAAAATCTGAATGAAAAAGTCAAGATGGTATATATCAAATATTTTCAACAAATGGAAGATATAGAAACCTAAGAAGTTTGTAAACAAAAAGAAATCAAACTTTAAAGAATGCGAAGTGAAACGTGGTGCTGTAACTACTTAATTGTAATAAAGAAAGTAGAATAAAAATGCTGCACAAACAACAATTTGCATTTCTTCATCTCGAAATTCCTTTACTTTTTATTATTTTAAATTTTTTTATTAGTGTTGACTATACAGCATAAAGAAGTTATAAATCTATAACAATATTGTTTTTTTCCTTGTACTGATGAATGCTAAGAGGACGTTACCGATTCCGGAGCCTCCCCCAGAACCTCTCTGGTTGAGGAGATGGGTAAGGAGAGTCTTGATCGCCTTCATGTCTTTGCGGAATCGGTCCGCAAACTCCTCTTGCTTCAGACGCAGACCGTCCATGGTCTTCTTCAGGTCTTTTACTTCGTTGTCAAACTTCTCATTGGTAACCACTGCACCCTTGTTGATTGTTTGGTTGCCATCCTAAGGGAGATAGTCATAAAAATATCAACTGTACATAACAAAGCTCAATTTAAGTTCTAAGTAACATTGTGTTATAATTTTTGTAAAGATATTCAATACTTTCTAAAATAACTAAATATATCATACATCACAATTCTAACTATAAAGTTTTAAACCATTGAGATACGAAAGTGGTGTGGACTTTGAAGGGAGGAAATGACCTGACACCTCTGTGACTCAACAGAGGTTGCTGACAAAATGCATTATCTGTTCAGATGTCTAGCCCTTACTTACCAATAAGAGCTCTCTACCATGAATGAAAGTGGTGATTAAATAATGTGGAATCTTGACAAAACAGGATCTCATTTGACTTAAATGAACCTGTTGAGCAATTAATTTTTTTAATTAATTCATACAGAAGAGCTTACCGCGAGAACACCAGATTCTATTCCACCAAACTTTGCGTTCCAAGAATCTTGCATCTCATCTAGCTGGTCCTGTGGAAGAATCAAATATTGATTAGTTATGCATACCTTTTGTTGATATTACACAAACAGATGGGGGGTCCAAATCCAAGATGCAAACTTACCATTAGTGACCAGTGAAATTAATGTCAGGAGCATTACAAGTACATTATCCAAATATATTTAAGAAAATATGTGTGGAAGGCATTGATAGACTGCAAGTTAGAAAAAAAAGTTCCTTGAGTAAAAAAGGCATAAAAAAATAAATCATTTTGAAAAGCAAAGTCACAGCAAGTCAGCTAGAAATAATAGTCCTATAAAAAAACACTTAAACTTTTGATAGTTCTTTAATGATAAAGCTAAAGTGATAGAATTCTGTAAAGGTTATTCATCAGGTTTTTCCTTAACCTTTGTGGGAAATTAACAATAAATAATGAAAACTAGGAAATTCTATGGATAATAAAACTTTCATTCAAGTTTATAATAATGTTTCTGAGCTAAACCTTGCTCCTTCCTAGGGTGAATATTTATTCACCTGACGAAAAGGCAAGAAGGAGCCCATAAACGTGAGAAATAAGACAAGGATGTTATCTACAAACTTTATCTTGCATTACCACAGCAATTTCTTAAAGCCTTAAAAGACTTTCATAGATAATCAAGGTTGAAAGTATATGCTAAAGAACATAAATGAAGTACCTTAATCATGAGAGTGACTTTCTTGAGATCCTCCTCCCCTGACTGAGTGAGATCATCATCATAGTAGTCTGCCTGGGGGGAACACTCCCTCTGGATGTAGTCCAGGAACTTTATTCTCTTCTTCTTGGACATCCCCTCCCAGATGCCCAGGATCGTGATCGCTTTCTGCATCACCGAGTTGGCCTTGGCGTTGTCGTACACTCTGGAGATGAAGAATCAGTGAGTTGAAAACATTATGGGAACATTGCATGAATGAGCTTTACTTTACTAAATGAGGTTGAAATGTTCAGTTATTGAAAAATGACTTTGTTCTGATAAAATCTGTCGTTAGTCTTTCAGAATATTTGACTCAATGCGCTGCATGTCCTGTTACGTGGTGCAGACTGCCCTATATGTTTTCCCCCAAGCAACAGAAGTTTTATAGCATTGAAGTAAGAGAGTAAGCTCCCCTGGCACTGTTCTCTCTGTAACTGCCTGTAATAAACATGTGAAGCGGATTCGTATCTTTGTGATCAATTAAAGACACACAACATGTCCAATCATTGGTCAGTTTTAGCTACTTCTTTAGTGTCTCCCTTGCATGGAGGTTGGATACTGACCTCTGGAAGGTGTCTGAGAGGAGGGCGATGAGGAGGTTGAGACACATGACTGCAGACAGAGACAGCCACGTGGCCACCAGGATACCAGCCATCAGAGAGTCCACCTTCTTCATGTTCTGTAGGCAGGAGAGGCACAAAATGAAAAGAAAATATCAGTCATCAGAAGGCGTGACTAAAGATAGAAAAACAAACTTCATCTTCTTAATGGTCTGGAGGGAGAAGAACAAGATGAAGAGAAAAATATCTTTCGCCAACCAGCAAATTAAAAAATTAATATCAGACATACAATATCCGCCTGCAAGTTCTGTACAGAGGAGAGAACATACAAAGAGATTTCAGATTTCAGCTATCAAAACTTAAACCAGTCATCAGAGACACCCTTGATCAACTTTGACACAAAATTGAAAATCTTCTGAGCAGGAGATTTATAAGCCCCATTAAAAAATATCTTGAACATTGAAATATCTTCAACTTCTCTCATTTACAAAGTTTTTCTTACACCTCTGGTTGTAACTCTGCGGTTCAGGTGTGACCTCTACTTACATCGTAGTCGTACTCATCAACAAGAGTGATCCTGAAGAGAGAGAACATCATGTCCTGGGGAGTCTCAAACCCGTCCACTGACAGCAGGGAGGTGTGGTCTGACTCCATTCGTTTGTCTCCCCCAAATATCATCCAGAAAGCACACGCTGTCACATAATGAAATCATCTCTGTTTAGTGGAATGCTGATCTTACGAGGGCAATAGAATTAGCTCCCTTCAACCCTTATACCTGCACGTCTTTCCTAGATTATATGCCTGTTTAATCTATTTTTAGCAAATTCAAAGTTTTCCTTTCTAATGAATGAATTTTAGTTAAATGCAGCTGAATGTTGAGGTATGCTTACCCAAAGTGACACCTTACCAAATTTATTCTAGCACAGAATAACATGATATAATATGTTTCTTTAAAGATAATATCCACACAGGGGGTACGCTTAGCGGAAATACTTCATAACACATTTAAGAATTAATATCAACAACTATTTATGTTCACATCCACCTGAAAATAGCAGAAAAAACGTGTGTTATAAACACTTCCGGAAAACAGACGCGAAACGTTTTATTAGCCAATCAGGTGCTAGGAGGGTTGTGACGGCACAGACAGGACTCGTTAACGACTGGCTGATCTGTGTCATTGTTTACATTACAGATACCAGCGGTCGTGAACATATATATTTTCACTGATTGTAAAAAAAGCCTCTAAGTCACCAAAGCTATTTATATCAATACATCGACATATTCTGTTTGACATTAATTAAATGTTGTTGTTGTTGTTGTTATTTGTTTGGGTTGTTTATCTCCGATAATGCCGATCGAGTGAACCCAAACTGATATCTGCCGCCATTGTAACTGTTTTTTGTGTGAACACCTAGACAAATCGACTATCCCCCTGTGTAGTTGATTGACCATTTCTATATGTAGAATATTCATTACTTTGTGCCATTTTAAAAGGTCAACTTAATATCGTAACTCTGTGTTTCTGCTTTGCATGACTGTAACAATGAGATCTCGCTTTTGATGGACTGCCTATCGGCAACTTCCGGATCTCGTCATTGGGATACGAGGTTTCGAGCAGCTGTTTTTGGCCTTATTACCTAGTTATTAGTGATGATGAAGATCAAATCTTTGATGTGTTTAGTAAATGTACCTCTTGATTCACAATTTGCCACCTTCATAAAAACTTAGAGTTACGTACTAATGTATTTTGCATAGTAAGGATACAGATTATTGTTGTTTTGTGTGAGTTAATGGTCAGTGTTTGAGATAAAGAGTGTGGTACTAATCTAGAGTGACGTACGCCAATATTGTCAATAATAACACAACATTTATTGTTGATTGTGATGTAAGTTAAAGCCTGCTGGGAAATGTTTTGTAAATATGAAATTCTTTTTCAGTTTCAACTATTTCAACAAAATAAAAATATTAATAGTATATCGTTTCCATTTCCTTCAGTACTTTAGCACCCTTATTTTACCAGAGAGAGGTTTTTAGTTACCTAACACTATTTGTTCACACCAGACTGTGTGTGTGAGACAATATAGTCATATAGTTATTACCTAACAGTCTACATGAAATGCCACAAACCTGTACATTATGGCAATTAAGCAATAAACTTAATGACCTCAGCGCCTGGCACATTTCCAATAGGTAATGCACAAGGCACTGATTAGTTATCTAAACTTTATCCTCACACATGATAAACAGCCTTTATTGAAACTTGATGAAGGTAATTAAGTTTGTCAATACGCGTGACACATGACAATATATTAACAAATCTGTATTACTAAATATCGTATTTCATACTGCAATGTTTATCAATATCAAATTGGTTATAAATTATCCACTGTAAGGCTACATAAAATGGTAACTATTTCTCCAGGGCAGCTTTATGACTTTAATTTGACTTTTTGTTGCTTCTAAAATGACGCTGTAGCAAGAAATTTTAATTTTTCATAAATGTTATAACCGAAACTGTAGTGTCAACATACAAACATAAGTGACGTGCCCACATTTTTGTTACGTATATGACAGTGTATAAGTCGAGTTTTTTATACCAGAAAGTGAGGGGTCAAGGAGGGTGGTCGACTTATATATTTATAATCAGGGAATATGTATAAACCCTGAAAATTTCAGTGATTATGTATATTCCCTGATTCACTCAGTGAGTATGTATATTCCCTGAAATTTTCAGGGATTATACATATTCCCTGATAAAAGTCAGCAAATATTACACATATTCCCTGAATGCTTATAAATGAGATACCAACACAGTTTACAGTTGTTTTCTTTATTACTTTCCAACCCTAAATGACATGTCACACATGACACAGGACACAGGACACAGTTGTCTCAAATATGTATTCATCAGTTGTACCAAAAGAAACATCTCATGACATTTCTGATGTTTTCATCATTTATAAAATATGAAATTTATGAAATAACTAGACACAGTTGTTTCAGATATTTGTCATCAACACAGGGTATAAATTGTACAAAATGCCATATGCATGTATCGCATGAAACTTCTGACATGTATATCAGACTAACTTTTGTTTTTACAGGAGAGTGAGGGGTGACACCTTGAATTACACTTGACACTTGTAGCACTTGCATTTATTTGTTTGACATCTTTTTGTCCCAGCACAGTTACATTTGGCAAATCCATGTCCATTACATATCGATTAAGACTGAACAGCTGATCTCAGAGACACAGTACAGTCGGTAGACATGTCGGTCAGACTGTACAGCGCTGTGGCACACACGTCAAACTGGTTGCGGGAATACTTCCCACTCAGGATTTCAGCTTTCACAGCAATAGTGTACATGTCAGTGTCACTAATGTCAGTCACAACACCAATCAAATTGCAAGGATCAGCTCTACCTCTATCTACTGCGGGAATTGAGATTGTTACATTGTCACCAACTTTCACTTCTGACAGCACAACTTTACTTCTTTTCACCATCTTCTCAGCTTGTTGCAACTGGGATTCTGCAGAACGCTTCCTCTGGGTCTGAATTTCTTCTTGTCGGGTTTCAATGACATCTTGAGTTGGTGCTGGTTCTGTTGTTGGAGTTGGGGAGATGATGTTGAGCAGATCTTCTTCAGTTTGGAGTCTGGATATGATCTCTGCTGGAAGACTGGATTGTGGTAAGGCCGACCTTTGCATTGGAACAGAGAAGAGCAGCAAAGGGAGTTCTCTTGATACCGCTATGATAACTTGAGTTCTTCCGAAACTGGACAAATTTCAAACCAACAGTCCATTCAGTTGTGTTGTTGTCGGATAACCAGGCAGTGAGCATATCCTTTACATCGCAGTTGGCTCTCTCTACAGAACCTTGAGACTTTGGATGTCTGGGCTTGCCATGAACAATGACAAGACGTGGCCATAGCTGTTTCAGTTCAACAATAATCTGAGCAGTGAATTCTGACCCAATGTCACTTTGGAGGATAGATTGAGCGCCTAGCATCAAAAATATGTCTAACAACTGAAATGCAACTTAGACTGCACGTCTAGATGTCAGCGCTCTGAGAACAGAAAACTTGGTGAGATGATCTTGATAATGCATAATCCATTTGTACTGTCCGTGACACATCGATTGCATATCTATCAGGTCAACTTGGGCTCTGGCTCCAAAATCTGTGGAGGTGATGGACTTCACAACTACACCTTTGGTTGTGGTTCTCTTTTTCTTCTGTTGACAGGGAACGCAGGAAGATTTGAAGATAGTCACAGCTTCTTGGGTGATGTTGGCATACTTCTTGCTGAGTTCTTTCATCATTTTATCCCTTCCACCATGACCTGTTGCAATGTGGGCTTTCTGGATGATGTCAAAGCTATGTTCAATAGTGGCAAAATATACTGGTTCTTCACTACCATCTCTCTTGCGAATCAGCTTCTTCACGTCACCACATTCAAGAACTTCATACTTCTTTAGTAAGTAGTACTGGTGTGGAGACTTCTTGCTTGAAGAATTAGCATCAAGCAACTCACTAACGATCTTCTGGTAATCATCTTTGGGAATGAGGACGCGCTTGTTGACAATGTGCATCTGATACAGTTGATCTCTAAACTGTACCTCTCTATCTGTCTCCATTTTGGAAATAGTGAGGATCCACACACAGATATGTCTTTTATATCATTAACTTCATTAAGCAGCAGTAAATGGTATGTTATGAAAGCAGAAAACACCTGTTTACGCATTAATCCCCTTCTTTAAACAAACAATCTAGAATGAAACAGTTTAACAACAACACTGATTGTTATGTAAACAAACACTAACAATACTGATTGTTTAAAGCACTAAACAAACACTTGTAGCAAACATTGTCATCGTAACAAACAGAGATCACTTCAGGTATGCACCAATTGGGAAGAAAACTCATCCTTCTCTAAACCTACGTATTAAAATAGCCATGATTAAAGGTAGTCCTTTTATCACAATAATTAATTTATGCATTAATTAGTCCGAAAACTAATGACTCTCTCAATATAAGTATTAATCAAGCAACGATAAAAGACAGTTCTTTGATCTCATTAATTCAGTTATACACTAATTAGTCGGGGAAAAATCCCTAACAATAGGGAACATGTGTAATATTTAATGGCTATTATCAGGGAATATTTCATAATGTTAAAAATTATATCAAAATAAGAACATTTATTATAAACTATGTTTCATACATGCATATGTTTGATGCATGCATTTGTGTATGTGGTAACATGTTGTTAAGGTCTAATAGATGAAGAAAACAACTGTAAACTGTGTTGGTATCTCATTTATAAGCATTCAGGGAATATGTATAATATTTGCTGACTTTTATCAGGGAATATGTATAATCCCTGAACATTTCAGGTAATATACATACTCACTGAGTCAATCAGGGAATATACATAATCACTGAAATTTTCAGGGATTATACATATTCCCTGATTATACATATTAACTGTAACATATACGAGGTCTATGTTTGAGACCTAAAAATTCTGAGGTCAAGTGACAATCTGCCGGTAGGAGACGAACAGACGAGATTCAAACCGGAAGCCACGATGTCAACTCATTGTCAAAATATTGAAATAAAGTTACTTTTATAAATATTACATATTTTACTGTTTTTTTTATTATATTTAATTCCTAAAAATAAATAAATTACTATGGTTGGGAATCCAGTTTGACCGATTTGAAATTGATCCGTTTGTAAATAATCTTATAATCAACGACGCCATTTTGAATTTTTAATGTTCGGCGACGAAAATTACTGTCGAAGTTGAACATTAGCTACGACTTATTTCCCTGATCTAACGTTATTTCTATCATAACTTTTAGTTATGAAAATGAATTAAATAAAAGACGTACTGTAAAATCATTATATTTCGCCGATATGCACGTTCGCTGGATATACGGTTCAATGACTGTCAACAAAACGTAACAATAACAAGGACGTATGTATCCTCGCTGGACAGACGGGTAGCGGGCCTGTTATTAACTGTTGGTGCGGCATTTTTGACGAGTCTTTTCCTTTGTGGGGCAAGTCCAAAGTATGTTTTGAAATCGTAGGAAAGATCATAACAGTCCTCTGTGAAATGATCGGAGCAGATGACAGACCTGTCATTGGGACTCCACTTTGCTCTTTTCTGACTAACAAACTTCGCGAATTGGATTTGATTTGAATTTGATTTCTTATTAGTACAGTTGACAGCAACGCAGGAAGAAGGCATGTCTCTTTCGCAATGAAAACGTTGACAAATGCGACCCATATCTGCATTGATACATACTTGTTTACAAACGCGGAGCAAGTCCTGTCTATGACGTCACATCCGCCGAAGGAGAGCTCAGGCCACTCTGGGGATCTTTTTAATTGGGCTTTCGAGGTGGCCAATTTCTACGCACTTTGAACCGTTTTATCTTTTTAATTAAAGGACGCATCGAACTCTGTTTTGTGTTTTATTTACTTGAATGTATTGTCTTTATGTAAATCGTGATTGAAGTCGGATACAAAACTGGGATATATTATCTTTAAAAGTGGGACGGAAAAGAAAGTTGTTATCACATTTGGCTTTAAATAAAAAGTCTGAGAATTGAAAAGTTAATTTTGTTTGCTGTAGAGATTTTCTTTATATGTAGAAGGGCTTTCGTACAATGCAACAAAGAATATCAGAGCAGTTCAACCAATGATTTGCTAGTTTCAGCCAATGCTCACAGGTTTCAATGCACTGCATAGCCATATTGTGTATTCAACAGGCTTTCATCATCCATGATACTATCAGCCTTGATATATGTAAAACAGAATTGAAAGCAGTATTCAATCAAAAAACCTCACCATTCATCAAAAGTCTCAACACTGCACATACAATTATTGTTAAAACAGAAGAAACACAAAGTATGAAAGAGTTGAGAAACAAACTCACCATAAGGGATGTAGAACTCAAGATAGAGGAAGGCAAATCTGAGTAAATCTCCAATCATCTTTCCCAGCATCACAATAAAGGGTCCTGTACAAAATATGTAAATGTATAATATTATACAGCTGGGCAACAGGAGTGATTAGATGATAAAATAATAGAAGTCCTAGCGGTCATGTGGACAAGTTTTTGGTATGCTCAGTGCTATCAGTTTTGCCAGACTAAAAAGGAGATGGTTTGCATCCAGCAAATCCTGGAAAAAGTACAAGAATTTGTACAAAAATTAACAATGAAATAATGTCAATATGGTAATTCAAAAATGAAACACTGAACTGTATATCTTCAGAAGCTTACCAAGAAGAGTGAAGGCGCGGGCACACTTCATGAGTCGGAGCCAGAGCAGGATGACGGTGATGCACATGAAGCGGATGTGCCAGCGAGCCAACAGCTCCGAGTGAACTGCTATATCTGCAAAGTGTGTTCCTATACACACCAGCAGCATGAAGTAGCACAGCCAATCAAATATGTTCCTGAAACGGCGAAAATACTAAAGTTCAATAGTCAATACTTTTTTCATTTCAAGGAAGCATTTTCACATTAACACAGTCAGTCAAATATGTTCCTGGAACAGAGAAAATACTTTATTAATTTCTTGGAATCATTATCACATTAACAAAGCCAGTCAAATATGTTCATATGAATGGGAAAATACTTCATAAATTTCTAGGAATCATTATCATATTAACACAGCCAGTCAAATATGTTCATATGAACGGAAAAATACTTTATCCATTTCTAGGAATCCTTATCATATTAATACAGCCAGTCAAATATGTTCATATGAACGGGAAAATACTTTATCCATTTCTAGGAATCATTATCACATTAACACAGCCAGTCAAATATGTTCATGACATAAATGACAACTGAGAAAGCAATGTTTCAAAATCTTGCTTGACATTGCTATAAATATATTAAATATTTCCCCCATGCTATCACTTCTTCAGTATGACATAGGACACTTTTGATTAGCTTTCAAGTAGTTTGGTAGATTATGGACGATTATCAAACATGGGAATGTGAAGAGAACTGTGACTTATAGCTTACCAAGCATCATTAAAGTATTTGGGACTCTGGTCTTCGAGAGCCTTCATCTCTGAATTCAGAAAGGCTTGTTCTTCTGGCCATCTTGGATGACAAAACTTCAAGTCTTCTTCAATCTCAGTTGTTCTCCATTTCACCCAATTCTTGATGAAGAAATGTATTTAAGATATAAAAAAATTCAGTATATCTCAGAAAAACAGGACTAATCATCTAGTCATTTAGTATATATAAAATACCATGATTTATATAATTGTTTTTGAAATTACCTGTACATAATATGATTGAAGCAACAATCTTAAACCTGCACACAAAAAACATAATACAATTACAGTAATTCAATACTTAATTCATACAATTTTATAAAACATTTCAAAGTGGCTAATTTTAAGGAATAATAAATGTTGACAATGATCGTAGCAAATGGCTCCAAACAGGAGTACATAGAAGATGGGGCGAGGGTGACATACCCTGTGAGCTCTCCTGGACTTGTTGAACTCTCTCAGTTCCTCGACTACCTGCCACACCGTGAAGCCAATAGCAAACAGCTGGGGTCAAAGCAGAAAAATTGGACAATGTAGAAGTTAGGAAAAGTAAGAAATATTTCAGTTCTTAATGACAATAACGAATAAAATCAATGGAATAAAAGGAAAAATTAAGTATACTAAAGTTTACTAGAATATAAGTACATGCAGTTGGCAATTAAAGCATTTATGATTTTCAAAAGAAGGGTAATTTTTCTACATGATTTATCTGCTGCTATTACAATTTCATGAATAAACACTTTCTATGATAGGCTGGTAATCACCAAAAAGCATGGTCATCTTGCTCATAACCGAGATCTTGTGATAACAATCTGTTATACTAAATTCAAATGGCTGTATAATTTGGTACATTAAATCTGATTGGCTGTCAACCCACCAATAGAACAACCCTCCACCATTGGTCAGGCCACACATAGAGATATCTCTTATCATACTCCACGAGGATCCCGATGGCAGACCATAATACGATGTACACAAAGTTAATCAACAAATTCTTCCAAGCTCCCCTCCTGCAATGAAAATACAAAGTTTACATTTCTAACCTTTTATATTAAATAAGAAATTCTGTTTAACTATAAAATCATGTTTTCATTTAAGATTAACACTTGCAACTAGTACAATTTTACAATCTATAAAGTTTGGATTAAGCGAGGCAAAACCACAGAAATTGAGCATTAAAAAAAACACTTTCTCTTCACGTATAAATGTTATTGTTAGAAATAGTATTTATACTTTACATGAGATTCAACCCTTCTATGAAGTCATGAATAAAATCACAAACTCTAAAAATCTATAAATGATAATTTTTTAAATTTATAACGATTAAAGAAAATGCAAGTTATAACGTCAAATCTCAAACAATTTCTATTAGTAGATTATATTGTTGAACAAAATGTGTTAATTTGCTGTACTACAACAATATTATCAAAACGGTTAGATAAATAAAACCAAATGAGTATTGGATGAATGATGTTATAAGGGCATGCACATATGTATACAAGCTTTGTATACAGATTATAAAGATGATAATCAATTCTTAAAGCAACAGTACAACTACTATTGTGGATAATTCAAAATGATAAGAACCCTTAAATTTGATATTTGATAAGCATCAAAGGCACTGCAGTAAGTAAGCTAAGTGAAACAAATTGATCTAATCGAAAGAAAAACAAATCTGATCACTTCCAAGACAATGTTTTTTAATCAATAAAAGGAAACCTAAAACAAGTGTTCCAATTGGTTAACCTCGGCAAATCCATTTATCTACCTCAAATGATTAAAAGATCTTTACAATAAAATGGCTACATGAAGTTTTTGAAAGCTATGTGTTACTTTAATCTACAACTTTGGAAAATAAGTTGAGAAATGAGATATGTCAACCTCTGAAAAAATATAGTTTTCACAAACTAATATCTAAACGGGAAAATTGGCAAAAGAATAAAACATCCCAATTATATTTTACAGCGCCTTTAAATGCACACAATTATGAATAAAACAGAATGTGTTCATCTTTTTTTTAAAAAATCTCCACAAAAACCTTTGTTGTACTGCATCATCAAAACATTTCAGCACCATGGTAATCACTGACAGTGTTTTACAGCACTCTTGCTGATTCACAGTGTGTATTTATTGGATTTTCTTGCACATAGCATCCTTAGACAAAGGCTTCCTGAATCCATAGTGGTAGCATTCAGTTAATTACAATCATCTTAGTCTTAGAGAGTTTTGTGCAAGTGATCGATGTTTGGTTTCATCATGAAAAGTGTTGCATCTCTTATCATGCAACATTAAAAAATATCAACTACGCTAACTAAGATCCATATAATTTAGAAATGAACTAACTCTATACACTGAAAAGACATGGGTCAAAAGTCTATTTGGTAACACTGTCCAAGATTGACTAACTCAGGTTTGACCTTTAACACTATTGATTTACATGTTTCAGCATAGTCTATTTAGTAACACTGGCTATGATTGGCTCATAGGGGTCTGACCTCTTACACTTGTGATTTACATGATTCAGTAGTCCATTAAGTAACACTGGCTGTGATTGGCTGATAGGGGTCTGACCTCTTACACTTGTGATTTACATGATTCAGTAGTCAATTTAGTAACACTGTCTGTGATTGGTTGATGCACACTGACCTGCCAAACTGGTACCACATGGTATCTATGAGTCTCCGGAAGACTTGCATCATGAGCAGATCGTACTGGCGAAATGTTACTGTCACTTGTAGCTAGAAGCAGCGGCGTATGAGAAAAATCTATGTTAGTTACTTCTCTATATCTACATGGTTATCCTGAAAAAAAATTCAATGCTAAGAAAGAGCCCTGTGCGCTTCACGTATTAATAATTAAAGGGGATGGTAGGTTGAATACGCCTTTCGAAGGATCAAAAGTAAACAGTTATGAATTATTGTAAAGATAAAAATGTTATCTGAGCATATGGATAAGGATGGGGTTTTTTGCCATATGTACTGTATTATACTTTTGCAGCAATTCTGTATGCAATTCAAAACACACTTAATGAATCAAATTTTGACAATTGTAAATGGCTTCCTTTCCAATCAACCAGTGTTTCCTGATTGAGTTGAAGAGTAAAAATCTAGCCTAAAAAAAACATTAATCAATTTTGAAAAATGAAGCTGGCACTTTTAAAAGATGACCTATGATTCTCAAAGCATTTCTAATGCCAAAATATTTAGCTAACCATATTTTGTTAACATAAGTTTAAAATATTGAAAGCAATTTTAAATATCATCCTGAAATTATACAACTTAATTTTTTATTGACATCTTGAATCCTAAGAGATCCAAAATAAATACCTTCTTTGTTGCTTTTCAGTTAACATCTAACAGCAAATTGATAAACATTGATTAGTACTGAGTCATACATGAGGGAATTAGGATTACTGTTTTTGTTATTACACACACAAAATTAGTACACAAAAACCTAGTAGTCACTGATATATCAGTATAATTGAGATATGGTCTAAAATAGACAAGCAGTATTATCTGGGAATATGTGTGTATTAAAGGGGAACTGCAACCCTAGCCTTTCAGACCTAATTGACCAGCAGTTACGTAATTACCATAGCCGGGAAAGAGGTCACGTGACACGGACTTGGCGCTGGCCAAGCGAGGTACGGTCATTGTGTCAGGGGAATCCCCTTTATGACATGCGATCGTTGATTGGCTGATTCATTTTTGTTCTTCTGTTTATAAACAACGTCATGTGACACGATGCCTGTTTTCATTTTATATTGATTTATTTTATTTATCTTATTTATATTTTTTTATATCCCCAACCCCCTCATTTTTCTATTGTAAATTCTTACCTATTTTTTACCATTTATAACTTTACCCCCCCTTGCTATGTAACTTAATTCTAAATTTATCCCTCGCTTCCCCCATTTTATTAATAAGTAACATAGCCAGGTCGGCAAAATCACCTTCAGGTGGAAGCAAACGTTAAACCCTCAAACAACAACAACAACAACACGATGCCTGCAGTCCAAAATGGCTAGCTTTTCTACTATCACATGTCGCTGTAAGAACACCTGCAGTCGGTCGACTAAAACAGCCATATATTGCCTTTTGCAGATAATTATTGAAAGTAAGTACATATCATAATTTTGGCATTTAGGTGATGAAAATGCAATTATTTCGACATGACTTGAACTTTTCGCAGGACACATGGTATATTGGTTACTAATTATGCGACATAAACAATTTCGAAACATATTCTGTGTCACTTTAAATTGTCTCACTAGTTATGGATAAATATTTCAATTCTTGTATTTCAGTAAGGTGCCTTTCGCCCACATACAATCATATACAAATAAAACAGAATTAGAGAGGAAGTGAATTGACAATGTTTATTCAAGCTCGCCAACTGATAATATGGGAGTAGAGCGAGATTACAGTGACTGTTTAGATCAGACTTTCCAAGTACTATATAACCTCCTTGAAGTGTTATAAACAACGTATGTAATCGATCTCTTACATAATATCCATATTATCATTTCCTGTTCCGAGGACAGCTGTGCTTTATTGCCCTATGCCTGGCTGGCTGCTTGATTAATTATATAACTTCATTGTTGATTTAAGCTTTACCGTTCATGCATTGTAAAATGTCTGAGAAACTACGTGGAATAAGATATATCTATAACGAAATGGAAATTATGCGGTTTTGAATATGTTCAAGATAAATCCAATTTTTCACTATCTTTCAAATGTCAAAAGCCTGTGTTCATTTATTGTGAATTGGCGAAAAAATCAAAACAGAGTAACTATTTGTCAATCCGGGATTTATCATAAGGACGAGATAATTTTTATTGTCATTTACTAAAGAGTATCTATCATTATTTATGGCTCAGATTGTTGGTATCCTTTTCTCTATAAGACTGGTAAATACATGTATGTTAACAATCACTGCCAGGTATGTATACATCATTTTTCAAGTCATTCTTATTCTTATTCATTCGTAATCAGAAATCCGACATCGCAACTATCGGGACGCATGATGTACGAGGTGAACCCCTTGTCAATGACTTTGAAATAATGAAAATATTAAATCAATTTTCGATTGTATCATCATGAGATTATACCTTAAAAATTTTCTGATGAATAGTCAACTCAAATGCAATTTTTTACACAGTGTTATAAGACATACTAAACCGGACCTTACATAACAGTTTAAAACACCCTATCATCAAGGTAACCATTTTAGTTATACTATATACATGTTAACATTACACATTGTTTCTTAGCTTTTGAAGTCTCCCATTTTATTGTGTTTGTTTCAGCCTAATGTATTATGTAAAAGAGCGGAAACTTTTTAACCAGTGACCAGTATATCCTATATTCATTTTTTTATAACCATCAGTGATATTGTCAAATTATGGAAAACATGTCTTAAATTTCTGAAAAATTATTGTATCATTGTCAAATGTCAACTTGGTGTTCAATTACACTTGTAAATGGTTGGATAATTATATGAGAATTGTATCAATATTAAAAGTGCATTGATTTTTACAGTTGTTTAATCAAGGTTCAATTTACTGCCAAATTTTTTAAAAAACCCTCAAACTCCTATATCTGTCATAGATAAGAAATTTCAAATAGTAAGTGAAATTTCTTTTATCATAGGAATTGAGTAATAGTGACGAAAATCCAAAATCTTTCCACACAAGTCAGAACCTAACTTTAAAAAACATCGAAAGAAATATTGCGAAGTTGGTAGTGTCCAAGCTTAAAAGTAAAATGTAAGCAATGTAAAATGTACAATATTTCAATTTAAAATGATTTATAATGTTTATCTCGTATCTCATATGGCAGTTCAGTTGTATAACGATTTGTTTACAACGACATTCTCACACACGTATCCGGTTGGGTAATTAGCGCGTAAGGGTAACCGCGAGTAGGTAAGCTGCGCAGAAAAAACACCGCTGAGTAGAGAGCGCTGATTGAGATTTACGACTCTCGCGGGGCCTCGCTAATAAAACACTGGAAGTTAAAAATTAGAGTTGCAGTCCTCCTTTAACAACATAATCTAGTATGTATTTGTGCATTACCAGATCAATAGGTTTATACACAAATGTTTACGTTAACTTCATTTTCACACGGTCCCTTATATCCTAATGATCTTCCAAATGATTAACATAAAAATATTGTGTGTGCACTTATCACAAATATCAGGTTAGTTATGTTTAGTAATTGATATGAAAAAAAAAAGAAATTTTTTTTTCAGCAAAGTGAAGTTAGTATTTTAAAACATTTCTATTTAACCATGATACATCTACGATTGACATACGCTCCGAATTTTCTCCACATGATATCAAGAAGTCGCAACAAACTGGGATGCATGAGGAGAGCGAACTGTCCATACTGGACTGCAACCTGCAGCTGTAACACACACATTGCTCACACTGATAGCTATAGCTCTAATCTCATGCTGCCTTGGCTATTTAAAGAGAGGGTCATATATGCTTCTGGTCAGCCATCTTGCTTTTTTTCGCATTAGGTTGATAAAGATTGTTGTCTTAATTTACAACCTTAATAGTTCAGATATGTATGTATAAAAAAATCAATAAGAACATTTATACAGTCATGCCGTATCAAGCGCCTATGAACATCATTAATGTTTCTATTTTCAATCAATGTCAGCTATTCTTTGTCCAATCATTAAATCTGAAGTAACCAAATTATTAACTAAGGTAACATATTGGATGTGAATATGTATATTTAATCTTGGATATATGCAAATATGTATAAACATTATACCATCCTTCCCTTTTCAAAATTTTAATTTTTCAAAAAGATTACTCACATGGACAGTTTATTTAGGGCCACAATAACAAATTTAATGCATCCACCAACAATGTTATCACATTTTGTTTACAGTCTGATTAAAATCGACCGTGTTCTGAGGAATAAAAGTTTCAAAATATTGACTCTATTGAGATTCGAACTCCACATCAGTCTGACCTCAGCCTACTGTAGCGCACGTTCTTACATAAACTCAGCTAACCAATCACAATGCGTGCGGCAAAAGCATTCGGTATCAGTAGCTAGGGGCAAGTAACTCCCATTTACCATTCGTTAACCTTGATCGCCGCTATCTTTATTTTAAATGCAATGATGTGATTGGTCACTGATGACTAGGTTTTGTTTGCGCTAAACTGGTGTGATTCAAGAGATTGAACGGGTGTAAGATGGTTATTTCTCCATATCTTGAATGATCTGTCTGTATCAAGCACTTTGCATGTCAAAAAAAGTGACCGACCGGAAAAACTTGAAAATATGATCAATATGATAAATTTCAATATCAAATTTTTAGATGGATCTCTATTTTTGTTGCTGTACACATATTAAGTGCATGTATATGGTATATGAAATTTGAAGTTGTTGACGCCTATGTGCTTAATTAATCTTATAAAAGATTTTTTCACTTGCATCTCAGGTTGACGGATGATTCTATACATTCAAATTTGTCAATTCTTTTTGTTATACTTAGATAAAAAAAACCCCACTAAATTGTAGAAGTGTAGCAATATTTTATAAAAACTTGATTTTTTATCACTATTGTATTTATCTGTCAAAAGAAAAACAACATTTCTCAATCCTTTTTTTTTTGGTTTTAAGAAAAAGGGTTACATAATTGTATAAAAATCAATAATACCATTTTTCTTGAATATCTGGACATGTGTTTACCTCGTGAAGGAGGAACCATCAATACATGATTGAAATTTAAAAGATCAGTGCCATTGGCAGTAGCACTGTTAATAAGTTATACTGTATGTAAAGGTACTCTTATCTTGATACTTGTTTTGGTTAATGTGAAAATCACAAAGCAAACAGGCTTTGAGGAAAGACAAATGAATACATATGTTTAAATCATTCAATTAAAACAGAAAGACTATAAACAATATGATAAAAAGTGTTCTTGTTACTAAATTAGGATCCATGCATCATCAGTAAAGTTCATTTCATTCAAACCGCATAACACTGCTAAGCTTAGTTTTTTTAACTATTGTTAACTTTTATAACAACAAAGATAAGTATTTGTTCAAGGATTTATTATTTCTAAGACTGATTTAAACTACTTACTGGTGTCTGAGTATTGCCAGATGGGTCTAGTTCTGCAAAGGAAAAAATGCAAAAAAAGAGACATTAATTCATTTCCTTTCACATTTAAAATTTGTTAAGCAAAACAATGCACATACATACAACCATGATTATTCATTTTCTAAAATTACTTCATGACATCTTGAGTCATCAGAAAATTGTGGCGGTACCACAGATTAGGAAAAATATTATTTGGAGAATAATTGTATTGTAAACAATATTTTGAATCTTCTCTCTGTGAACACAACTCTGAGGCAGATTTGTATTAATATGGGTGAAATTATTTTATTGACAACTATAGATATTCTGCTCACACAAATCTTTGTTTATTAAGTCTAAAAGAAACTTTTTACAACCCATAACTAGCAAATTGCCAATGATTATGTCACTGATGTAATCTGTAATAATATTTGTTAAAATATGAATATCAAATAAGGCATTTATTCAAAGCACCTTGAAGCAACATTGGATTAACGTATGAAAGGGAAAATTATCACATTTATGATTTTGATATTTTATTTGAAAGTAAGATTTAAATTAAAAGATAGAACCAAGTAAGTTTATTATTGGATTCTTTAACCAATAAAAACTGTCAACTTTTTTAGTTTCAGTTGATCAAGATTATTCAATGTAAAATACAGATAATTATTTGAAATGAAAAGTGATTTTAGCGTCAATAAATTCCCAAAAAAGCAGCCAAGATGAATTGAGAATTGGGACTTTGTAAAATAGAGGGATGGATTAAAGTCGGACCCCAGTTACTCAGAACCATTAATCAGGAAACCAAGCCATCTGCACAATGTTTCAGAAAACAAAAATATTGATTACAATCTTACACACTTATCCAGAAACCTTTTTCAACAACCATATGGTCATCTTTCAATCCTTTCAACACATTTCAATACAAATTGTGATTTGGATAAAACGACAATACAATGAAAACACACAGATGATCTATTGAGTCAGAAATGATTGGTAACTCACAACTAAGAATACAAATGTCCTTTGATGTCTGCCTGAATAATTTCTTGATCACACATTGATGGCCCATGTCACTTCTAACTATGCAAATGCACTAGGATCAATTGTTGGAAATATAAACATTGAAATTGTGAAATCCCATTTAATCATCAATCGACACAATCTCGGTTCTGTAATCATCAATCGACATAATCTTGGTTTTGTAATCATCAATCGACACAATCTTTGTTTTGTTGCCTTTCAAAGTTACTATTCTGATTCTTATAATCGCATTAAGAAATTCGGTCGATTTTCATTTGTAAACCCACATGGTGCGGATAAATGGGGTCCAACTCCATATACAAATTGTAGGGATTATTAGTTCAAATTGTCAAATCTGAAATCAATATAAAATGAAAGGAAGTTGCTTAAGGTACTAGGGCATCTCAGATATATTAACAAACATTTAGTTATTCTCGACATGCATTGTAACATCTCAAACAATGTACTGAATAATGTAGTTATAACAATCTTGCAAATAACAAACGGTGAACATGCTTTTAACAAGTGAAATTAACAGAAATTCATTTTTGTTCACAGATCGTTGGTTTATGCAATCAACATGGGAGTGAGAGAATTAAACTTCTCTACTTTGTATGGACATTTTATTTTGTTAAGATACATATATATCAGTCACATTTAAACTTCAACTTTGAATATCCTTTAAAATTTTGTCACCTTTGAAATACCTCTGTCAATATGTCCATTTCAGCAAAAATATGGAGAAGAATTCATGCATTTCAATAGCTTCAAAGCACTTTTACTCACATCATGCAGGTGCTTCAGTTTATAAATTCCAAATATAGGTCTAAACATACCATAATGACATAACAATTTGTAATTATTAAAAACAATGCAGTTAACCCTGAAAAAGAATTTAGTACTGGGGGTTTAAAACAAATTTCTTCACTGTCATTATCAGCAGAATTTCTGTCATTGCTTTAGAAAAAATAAACCAGGAAATAAAATGTATGTGATATATGTTATAGATTGATTATGTTATGATACTATAACATTAACTGATATACAACCAACCTGTAAAAAAACCCAAAAGAACAACATTGATTCATATCAAATACAAATCATACACAAATAGCTCTCTGATCTTTAAGCAAGCATAAAAAAGCTTTAAGAAAGCAAAGTTATTTTGAAAAATTTGAGTTATTTTGTTTAAATTGCAAGCATTATATGCCAATGATTTAATAAATCAGAGCTCTATTCTGGAAACCGCCACACAAAAACAAAAATACTGTCTCACCAAGTGACCATGACATAGGGGGAGGTAACTTACCAAGAACTAGAGGAAAACAAGAGAAGGGTGAATACCACAAACAAGCTGGACATATGTGTGTATTGATTTATAAACAAATTATTTGATAAAATGCATAAGAAAATATTGCATTTAAATTTTACAACAAATGATTTTAATATTACAAATCTGTTATCATTAAGAAAAAAAACAATTATTTGATAAAAGAAATCTAAGTTTTAAAAAGCGAAATTTGTAAGCAACTACACAGTGCAACTAAACCCTCTATGCCTCTAAATACCTATTATTGGTTTAAAGACACATTCAAGGTGATTATTAATGCAGTTGAAAAAAAACAAACTCTCCATCATAGGCATGTAAAGACTGTGAGCAGGGCAATATGGTGAAAAAATTTCTACATATGAATTTTCAAAATGATTTTCTTTCAAAGCCAACTTGTATGGATACTATAATGTCTTTTAAAACAAAATTATTTACCTGTTTGTAATTTTTAATACATAGGATGCACAAGGATTAAGAATTTGAAAGGAATTTACAAATGGAAAACATTTTTCTAATTTGCAAAACATTTCATCAGGAATTAAAAAAAGTATGTGTTACAAAATAGAAAAGTTTAAATGTTTTTAGAGATGATATTAATAATAATAAAATTCAATTTGAATATTTACCTCTGTCCTGCACAAGGAGATTCAAATAGTAGTACTGTTTTCTGTTGGGACGATCTATTGTTCTGAACTGGGTGAGAGCTTCACTGGCCTGGTGAATAAGAATGACAACTATAGTTGGTAAGCAATCTTTTCAATTAATTAGTCAAAATGTCTTCTTGCATTTCATTAAAAAATATCAGGGTGTTGCCTATAAGTGTAAGCTACATAATGACCTTAATTATCCCTTGCAGTATTATTATGACATAATGAAAAAAACCTCTTCTTGGCTTACACCTCATAATTATCAAGGTCAAGTTTTGTGACCAGAGTACATACCACTGGTGCCATCTTGGTGATCATCCAGGTGATAGCTTTTTGTCCCTTGCAGTCGCTGACACCAACAGGTGCTTGAAGCTCCAATAAGAGCCTTGCAGTCTCACTTCGATCTTGGAAAGGAGTAATGATTAATTATTTCCTTTGTTTGGCATTCTCACACTCACACTTGTCAGATAGTTACTAGTATTGTTATGCATTGGCATCAAATAATTTTGATTCAATAAAGCAACCTACCGAGTTCAGCAGCAACATGTATGGGTGTTCTCCCCTTGTAGTCCTTCACCTCTTTATACAGACAGTTCTTCTTGATGAGGGCACGGAGCGAGTTGACAGCATCGTTCTTGGCTGCATAGTGGACGGGTGTCTGATTCTCCACGTTTGTTAGCGCTTCCTTGTTGGCTACATATCAAATTAGATTATAATTAGGTTTACCTTTGCATAACAATACAAGAAATTAATTTCAGCTTGAAAAGTTTACATTAACCTTCTAAAAGAGGTTTGTAATACATTTGAGCACAGTAAATGACTTTTGCAAACACACTTTAAATATTCCATTTACAATACTGAATTGTGTCTATTTTCCATTCACCAATAAGCTTCTTGACTAAACAAAATGAGACTACTTTATGAATGAAATAGCTTTTGTGGTCTACCATAATGATACTATTGACTTACCTCCCTTTTCTATGAGCAGGAAGACCATCTCTGGGTAGTCAACAGCTGCAGCCACATGGAGAGGGGTTCGCCCGTACATGTCTGGCTTGTCAATGTCTGCCCCATACTCCAGCAGAAACTTGGCTACATCGGTGTGCCACGCTCTAGCCACCTGACATAGTCTCAAACACTTTTATCTATGCATTCACTTCATTTTGTTTATGCTATGAACAAAATTTAAATTTTCATTTCACATCTCATTTTAAACAATTAATTTTTTTGTGTTAAATCATATATATGAAATTTTATACCACTGTTCCGAGTTCAAGAGTCAGTTTATATGGAATGGTCATAGTAAATAATCCATCATCATTCCTATCATTCATAAGCAATTAAAAAATTCTATTTACCAATGAATGTCATCTAAATAATCATATCTTAATAATCATTTCTTTTACCATTCATTAAAAATTTCTGCACTATCTTTGATTGATTCAAATGCTCTCAACATCTGGTATGGGCAGTCAAATAATTGATTCCTCCAAACATTTATAAACAAACGCTAATTTCTTACTCATCTCTACAAAGTCAAAGCTCACCTCATGTAGGATTGTCTGGCCATATTTATCACAACAGTTGATGTCGGCGCCACTGTTCAGAAGGGCTTCAACAAAGTAGAGGTCAAGGCTTTCATCGTTCTTAGACTGGCCCAGTTTGGCAAAGTGTTGCATCAAGGCACGGCTACTCGAGAGGGACATGTGCTTCTCCTTGCCCTTGCTGCTCATTCCTTTGATAGTTGCAGCCTCATAGTCACTGTGGATGTCGTCCAGACCGATGCCGCCAGTCTTTGGTTTCTCAAGTTCTTGGTCATGGCTTTGAACAGCTGATGTAGAGAGTAAAGAATGAGTTCAAAATCTTGGCTCTTTGATTGGTTTCATATTGTTTATAATTAAGCTACAGCCAGCTGACATATAGAGTAAGAATTAGTACTATAAGACTAAATGCATTTTTCTTATTCTTGATACCAGCCAATATAAACTCATGAAAATAAATGTCAAAAATATTCAGTGCATAAATTTGTTCTAAAATTTTACATTTAACTTTCTGTGCAACTAAATTTCTCTTACACATGAAAATCAAACTAAATGTTGAAACTGGAAATATTGTGCTGTCTTTTTAGCAAAAGGTATTCTTTAAGTTCTACACTCAGCAATTACTGTAATTTTTTAACAGTATTTATACTTTTTACATCATGTGATTTTCAAATAATGAGAAAATTTGGAAGATTATGGCATATCAACCATAAACTCTTTCCTTATTAAAAAGATCCCATTGCATGTATCTATTGTGCTGTACCAACCAACTACACATGTGCTTTATCAAAGATGAGAAACATCGTTCATAGCGAGAGTTCTAAATAGTTTAAAGTGCAACAACTATTGCTTACTGAGGTTGATTTGATGTAAACAATGACTACTTCCCCCTAATAGAGGTAACTCAAGGCATATCTTCCATTGCAGCCTCAGATTTAATACAATTATTTCTAAGTGTTACCCCAAGCTTCAAAATTAGCAAGCAGGAATATATTTCTTATTTTTATCATATCTGCCTTAAATGAGAACATTGCTCTTGTGACAAACTGACATAGTCATCCTAAAGGTCATTGGAATGATTGCTCAAAAATGCAAAATTGATTCATAGCAATCGAAATTCTCTATCAGTCACACTTGATTTGATGTGACAGGCAAAGTGTAAAAACAAGACCTGAGTTACCTCTGTGCAGAGAGAATGCACATCAAGCATTCATAACACCAAGAAGCTAGAATTGAACTATCTGAATACCTAATCAATTTAAGAAATAATCAGATGCATGAAGCAGTAGACAAAAAATCACCAAAATAACATGAAGCATGAGAAAATTTTTTTTAAATGGTTAATATGAAAATTTAAGAAAATCATTAACATGAACTATTATCTAGAAAAATAACCATCATCAATTGTAATTGAATGTTTGTCATTCTCATTTTATCAAATAATTACATTAAAGAGGCACTCCGTGTTTCTCAAGACATATTCTTTGATTGTGATGTTTTCATGAATAAAAACATGGTGATATTAATTTAAAAATACAAGTATGATAATTTCTTGTCCTCAGTAAACGAAGGAAAACAGCCTTATTGATCAGAAGCCATAACAACTTCACAAATAGTCCAACTTACATGCCTATAAGTTCAAAAACTATGGTGGACTTATTGTCAAGAACTAAGTTTTCTGTCAATATTGCAAGTTTATAGCTTCATATTGTCACTGTACTGAACCAATGGGCTCTTGGAAAAATACTGTTAGCAACAGTCAGGATTTCTCAATACAAAGATATCATTGATAAAGTTTGGCATTTGTGATTCCAACAACTCACGGAGTGCCTCTTTCAGATGATATACTGTCTAGTTGATAAGTTTATAATCCCCATTTTAACATCTCATTCATATGATAACCATGAGCATAAATTAAACTTTCCTATCACAAATGAAATAAATAAGTCTTCTGAAGCTGGACTCTATCTAAGGCTCATTCACACCTTGACAATTCTGATGAAAATGATGACAAACCTAAATATTCAACATTTTGTATTTGTTTTTCTGATTTGATTTATTGCCAAAGTATGAGAGCTAATTTCCTCAACTTGAACTAAAGATTTGCATCAATAAACACAGACAATATCTAGGGAACCAGATATACCATGTGGCATCCTACCACCATTGCTTGTGATAAAGTACCTTGTTTGGTGAGCATCTAGTATACATACCTAGAGGGGTACTCCCTGATTTTAGCAAAATAGAAATGCATCTTAAATTACCTTAAACTTAATTGTGAAAATCTAAATAATTTTTTTTAATTTTCAAAATGTTATTTTAACCTTTTACATACAGGTCATTTGCCAAACCTAATTATTTACATTTTTAATGAGATGCAAATCCTGTGAATGGGGTTTTGGTTTGGCAATATTTGATTTAACAACAAAAGTGTGACTAGTGTCTCTAAGTTTGCAAATGGTTAAATACATTGCAACTTTCTTCACATATATAATATATCAAGTTTTTTTGCTAATGATTAACCACCTCCTTTCAAAACCACATAAAAAAAGGTTTTAATCATGTACAGGTCAATGCTAAATGGACATTAATTATACTCAAAAGTACCACCATATGCAGAAAATATGAGTCTTCTAAAAATCGTGAAATGAACTAAAAATACATACTTCTATTCAATTCAAAAGTTTTGGGTAATACTTAAATTTCTTTTGAAGTAACATTGATTGTACCGGAAGAAAAATATTACATGTCTTCACTGTATTTTTGTGTTGTTTACTAAATAACTTCACATTCTTTGATTTATTCAGAAAATGTATTTGTATTTCAGAGTTGATATTGTAAACATTGTATAAGGAACAATCATTGGGTAAAAAAAACAAGCTTAACTAGAATGGATGAAATTATTAAATCCCAGAAGAAGCATTAAAAAGAGTGGGAGGGAAAAGAAGGTGAGTTCTATTGTGGAATGTAGAGAAGGAATTGTTACCAAGTTTATCTGAAAATGAAAAATATACATTAATCAAAGCAAGTTGGTAACAACTTCATTCATGCTTTGAGTCTCTGATATCAGTCATGATGGTGCAAGGACAATGCTATCATGTATACCATTATAAACAGACAATTTACTATCGCGTATACCATTATAATCACACAATATGGTATCATGTATACCATTATCATCACACAAAATGCTCTCATGTATAACATTATCATCACACAAAATGCCCTCATGTATAACATTATCATCACACCATATGCTATCATGTATACCATTATTGTCACTTTTTAATAATCATATATACTATTATCATCACACCAAATACTATCATGTATACCATTATTGTCACTTTTTAAAAATCATATATATTATTATCATCAAACCCAATGCTATCATGTATACCATACCAATCAGACGGCATGCCATCCTGTTTATCATTATAATCATACAAAAGGCTATCACTGAAATAGACCAACAGGGAAGAAAATGTTTTAATCAAGATTTGTTTAGACTTGTATTTGGGTTTATGCATTGAACAACCTCACATGACGACCATCTTCAATTCATATTACAGCAAATTCTAATCCACAATGATATTCAGTGCATTGTTGATTGAACTCAACATCAATCTGTTGTGTCATACAAAAATACACATGCTTACAAACATCAAAACAAATATGCAAGCTTGAAGAAGTGAATTTAAAAGTTCTCCAAATTTAGTGAGGCTGGTCGTGTTTGAAAAAACCTTGTCATAATCTATCCAAATATTATTCGTTTAAACAAAAATAGATTTTAAGAGAAAACAGTACATACACAACCCAAATATGTTGTCTAGTGTCACACTGTTCACTCCCTCCTGGATTCCGTGGAGGAATATAAAGAATTCTGCGGCAGATTTAAGGCAATTCTGCACCCAATTTTACCAAATTCTGCATTAGATTCTGTAACTTTAAACACTTAAAATTACGCCTAAAATGATAAAATACTTCATTTTAAACACTTTTCTTGCACTTGTTTTAGAGGTGGGTGATATTGAATTGCTTTCAAAGGATAAACTTGTGAATGTAACATCTTGAGTTGTGAAAAACATACTTTGTAACAAGTATTTCGGTTCGTTTTTGTGTAACCATATGTAATTTTTTCCTTAAGCAAACTTTTCCATGTATTTGTTTTTTAAAAAAATTTTCAACTTACAAAAAGAGTAAATTCTGCGGCAGAAAATGATGAATTCTGCAGGCATTCTGCATTAAAATAACTTTTCTGCAGACTATACCATTTTCTGCATTGGAAGCCTATTTCCGCGATTTTTTCTGCAACCGCTGAATTGCAGAATCCAGGAGGGACTGACTGTTAGTAAGTCTGTGTGTCTCTACCAGAGCAAATGTTTCTATTCATTTCATAACTAATTATAATATTTTGTCATCTCATTTCACACAGTCAAAACAAATGTGTTCCTGCAAAATTCTAGAGGTTTAAAAACAATATTGATATCAATGTAAATTCACAACATAACACCTATGAATAAAATACATAAATTCGTAATTAATTCATTAAATTGAAAATACAATTTGGACAAATATTCATATATAAAGAATCTCACCCAAGTGTCTCCTGATATCAATATGAGCTGATAAAAGTTACAAATGTCTGAGGCTTGCCAAGGATATTTTTACTCTTATCAATGATTGTTGATATACTTGAAATCGGAAGACACAAAGGTGAGATTTTTTCTCTCATCTAAAATCATTTTTCATTTCCATTTGGTGAAAAATGGATATTTCTGAACACTGCCTTACTCTGAGACTCTTAGTGCAGTGATGTCATTGCACGGTGACATCATCACAAGCAACATCTTGTGTGGAACACAGTTTTGGATGAAAAATATTGTTAAATGCATTGTGACAATTGTGATTTAATCACCATCCTCATTTTAAAAATGTGCAGGTTAAAATTTGGAATGAATTCTAGTTTCATAAATTGCTAAAAGACAAATAGGTGACAAATATTCCTATACACTTTACAAATATAACAATTCTCAGATCTCTATACATTTTCTACAATTTATTTTTGCTTGAGTGTACACATTAACATTTCATAAAATCTAAATAATGCACAAATGATACATTTTCTTCACATCACTAACAACCCCCAATCAGTTAAGTTATCATATAAGTTATTTGAAAAATATGCATGTAGGCTATGAAATCAATTGTTGATCTCTTGTCATTATCTGCTTTTTGGAGGGATGAGATGTTTTTCAAATCAAGGTTTGAAATTAAGAAAGTTGATAAAATCTCCTTCGGACTTGAGACAACATGGATTTCCAACTTTGATAAAAACTATTCTCTATTACTGTCAGTCACTAGTCATTTAGGCATTAGGGGTATATATGGACTAAGTTCCTACGGCAGATATGGTGGCTCTTCCAGTTAAAAAACATCTCAACCACTACTGTAAAAGAGCCCCTCTTGATATATAGAACACTGCTCTGGTAGGTTTAGACACAATTAACCAAAACCACCTTCAAACTTATGAAACCAACTGTAGAAAAAAATATATATATGTATATGAATATCTATACTACTCACACTCTCGCTGTTCATTGCTATGCTTTGCAGCTTCTATGCTCTCAATTGGGTCTATGTCACAACAGCACTTATTAACAATATTATCACATACAGCTCAGATTTCACACATCCAATCTTTATTTACTTGAAATCTCACATCTTACTGCCTTACTCACATCGTATTGCCTGGCATTTACAACTTTGAAAAGGAACCTTGGAATAAATCTATCACTGGGTCTCCCTTCACAAAGCAACCTTTACTAAGTTTAACCTTAACTCCCATTCTTTAACATTGCACTAAGGTTAAATTAGAGACTTACAATCACCTTACGGCTTTGTGAAAGGAGGCCCAGATTTTTAGAACTCATCATTATAGATTTATTAACATGATGAAATATATATATATTTTATGTCTAAGATATAAAGTTTGGATGATTAATTGCTTCTCATTAAGGTAATTACAGAGGCCTAATCAATGAAAATAGATTTGAGAGAGTTGATTGAAAAACATTTGCGAGTAAACCTGTATCAAAAGGCTCATTTACGATTATGGTTCATAAAGTAAACTTCCTGTGCTAAAAAAGGATTTTTAAAAAAAAGAAAGAAAATAAGGATACTTACTGTTTTGTTTACGGGTCCTTTTCTTTGTAACGTAGTTGCTCCATTTTGAGGCCGCTTGTTTGACATTTGATATTACAAGAAGTGCATTGTGTTTGTCAGAGATCTCTTTGGTAACATCCCTGAACTTAGAAGAGGCACTGAAACACATACTTCATCTCATGCACCTTCTATTGTTTTATTGTTTATTGCTATGTATTAGTTTATATGTATCAGGTTATATGTATTAGTTTATATGTATCGAGGAAGCTCCTACAACACCCTGATATCCATCAAAGCAAATTGGGTGAAAATAATGATAATCAAATAGAAGCAAACAGCAACCTTACAACACAAACAAACACACAACACAAACTTTCAAGAAACGGTATACAAGATATAACTTCGTTATTCTTAATACCATATATTATACAGCTTAAAGCATATTTCATATAGAATAAAGGATTTTGCAGCATAAAAAGCATATGGCATATTGCATTCTTCATAAACCATAAAGCTTTGATCATTTAACTGACAGATATTAAGATATAGAAAAATTGAAATATGATAATTTAATTGTTGCTTCATTTCCGGAGATTATGTATTCTAAATTCAATATTATTGGTTGTTGATGTCTAGTGCTAATTCATAAATAATCATGATGAATCGTACATCTCTCAAATTGTCTCTCTGATAACAAAGACATGTACCTTATGTTGTTCACGGCCATTTCGAAAGCTGGGTTCACATGGCCCTGGACACTCTCTGAGTCGTCAGACGGAACAATTTTTGACTTGTTCTTCTTCTTACGGTCCATCTTTCACCTGGAATCCAAGCAGCTAAAATATGTAAAAAAGGTATCTTGAATTTAAGATAAAACCAATTTTTATCATCTTGAAGTCTTGGAAGTGAACGAAATTTTTTATGACTATATTTTTAATCTTCAACATTGATGTGAAGTCTCTTGATCTCTGATTTCAATTATGTTTTCAATTATGCACTAAGATCTTAATTTCCTTTTTAAATGGTGAGAATAGATTCATCTCAATATCCATTTTGTTGATGATCCACTTTTTAGTCTATTTCATTCAAGGACGTGTATATATCATATATATTATTAAAAGACACGCTTGCATCATTGCAGTTTTCAAACTGAGGTGTTTGAAATTAACCAATTCTGTTACACGATATGAATTGATAATGAAATGAGTACCTCACTATTCTCTATTTAATGGAAATTTATGTCTAGATGATCCTCGACACGGGGAAAGATTTAGAATTACGTATTGACAACATAACATGTTCATAATTGAAAACAAAAGCGTCAGATTTACGTATTGGTTTCAGAGAGTTACTAATCGTGTGCATATGACTACTTTTGTGAAATGTTCATGGTTATTTTCCATGAAAATAAACGATACAGTCTTCTGCAGTTGTTACATATATTTAGTAACATCGGTTATATAAGTGTAACTATAGATCTACACATAATTAATATTTACCACAAAACCTACCCGATTTTGAGTTTATATCCGACTGACATGCACTTGCACGCTTGTGTTGTACCGCTATATTTTGATGGCCGCCATCTTGAAGTTTACCTGTTGGTTGCTAATAGCAACGATCACCTGTAAGGCGGCCTGTTTGAAACTCTTTTTTCGATGGAGACTTATTGCGTTATATTTGACCGTTCATACATTTCGATTGATTATTTTTCTTTCAAATAAGAAGTGTTCAATGTTTTTATTTGTTTGAGTAATTCTTCTAGGTCTGCATGTTTACGAAAGAAATGTTGCATATTGTATATTGGGCTTGCATAAAATCAATTGTCGTACTAAATGTATATTTATATGAAAGAAATGTTGCATATTGTATATTGGTCATACGAAAAATCAATTGTTGTACTAAATTTACATGTATTTCCATGAACATTTATGGGTGGTGTTGCACTGAAATATAGTGTAGCATAGCGCATAGCACCCAAAGCTGACTGCGTGTAGAACAGTTCTCTACTACAAAGTTTCCGAGCTCCTGGCGGGATGTATATGAAAGTAATGTTGCATATTGTATGTTGGTCTTGCAAAAAAGTTGTACTAAATGTAAATATATATGAAAGAAATGTTGCATATTGTATATCGGTCTTGCAAAAAATCAATAAATGTTGTACTGAATGTACATTTATATGCAGGAAATGTAGCATATTGGTCTTGTAAAACATATTTCGACATGCATGTTTATTTGTTTGTTATACGGAACCCAAAACTAAATAGTAACTAAACTAAAAGTAAATCTATTATAACTTTCATATCACGTGATCTGCATTGTTGACAGCATGTGTGTGTCGTAGCTGAGCAAATTTGTTAAAAAGTCAAGAAAAAAAGGCACATTTTGTCAAACGTTTTGGTGTCAAGACGTGTTACCGAGACACTGTAATTAGACTTTGATTACATTGTCCCTGGTGTGACGTGTTCGTGAATACCATGGGAGTTTAAATTGAACGATTTGATGTTTTTTTCATTTGCAGATGACATGATTTTGTCCTATTTTGATATTCCGATGATGGTTTACAAATCGAATTAGATGTCTTATACATGTTTTTAGGGGTTGGGACCTAAGCGTTTTTATCCTGTTTTATAGTTCAATCAGTTCACTTTAAGGTTAACATGTATTTTAAATAAATTACTTTCTTGTTGTAAAAGTTTGTTTTAAGATTTCAATGGAAAATATGAGTATAACTAGAAGCGCAAGAATAAAATAAATTAATCGTTTGTAGCGTTAAATCACATTTGTCAAATACAGGTTTATTGCTATATGCATATCACATCGTCGTTCAGATCATTCTTTAAAGCGAAGTTTGCATATATTTGTATATGATCTTTCTTAGGGTCATCAATATTCTATCTATATGTCATCAAAGTATTTTATTTTTCCCAACAATAGTAAGTTTTTAAGCCATATTACACCCAAGTGTAATGTTTCACAAACTTTTTTGTCATCAGTTCCATATTTTCCCCAAAATCATTATTCCATCCAACTTTTTTTCTACAAACTATTTTTCCATCAAAGTCAATATTTCATAAAATTATTTTCTTCAAAATAATGATTTCATCATTTTTATTTCTTTCAAGATTGAACTTTTTCAAAGTCAATATTCGTATCAAAATCAAAACATGAACTCGCTATCCCAATATCCAATATCCCAAATGAAAATAGTGAGAATAGATCTGTATTCACATTTGGGATAGACTTGGAAGCTATCATATCTTTAGATGGGATACAACAACTTGCTATCCCATCTCAAGATGCAATATCCAAACTTATTTTTTTATTTGTTAACATAGTTATTTACAGGTATCACTTAATGCACATAGACATGAACACACAAGGGTTCAAAATTACAAATGTTAAAATATGTTTTTGCAGAGAGTGATGTATGAAGTAAGAATGGGTAATTACCTAAGATCAAAACCAAATCAAGATATTCGTCATTTTCATTGCCTGTACACTTTGGGTTATCAAACTTTCAAGATCTCCCCAGAACGTCTACGGTTACCTTACATTCCCAATATAAATGACACAAAGTTTCATTATCAACCTTGCATAATCTATAGGCTTTATTGTCAACAAGTTTCATTGTTTAAAGCTCTCTTTTCTGTATAAACAACTCTGTGCAAAACGTTTAATCTAAAATTCAGAAGTTTAACATCTTCCAAATTCTAACTGCAATAATAAAAAATCATTTGCCAATTCAGATAAGTAACATAAATATCTTTTCCAATTTTTGACAGATATGAAGGTTAAAATTGTCGAATAAGCGTTTATCATAAATATCCTCGAACATTATTTTAAATTTAAAAAAATCCCCTTATGCAATTGATTTAAACTCACATTATTGGCCTCAAAATCTTTGTTGTCTTATAGTCACCTTCCTTGCCTCAGGTAACGTATTACAACATAATCAAAATCCAAACTATATCCAAACTGCAGTTTTTCAAAAGAAACCTATCCATTAATGTCGTAACGCCACTATTAGCCCAATGTTCATTGGAGTTCAGCTACAAACAGAAAGAGAGTTACGGTGATATGGGATCACCTTGCCTCAGTCCCGCTCATTAGAGACAAAAGAGATGTTCATTCTGTACAACACTTTGAGATGTTTCTTAAGTTTTAATGAAAATTAATAATGAAATCTTTAGAAACTGTCAAACGCATTTTCAAATCGATTAAAAACAACAAACCGTGTATATATCTTTTTTTCAAAGTTCTTGAAATTACCATGATGAAACTGCCATATAAGATAAACAGAAAGAATGGCAATACTAATTGCAGAAATAACATAGTAAAGAGGCACCTACGCATGAAGTGAACAGTACATATTATTCTTATTATGCATTACTTCTGATACTTGAAGGAAAAGTCCATAGTCTATAAGATTTTATAACTATACGATAAATTCAGGATGTGCATATATACTACGTTTGTTAGAGTGTAACAATGAATACCAAACTTATAACAATTGTATAAATTTATCACTTATGTCTGCCTGTCTTCATAATTAATCTCCAGCAAGCATTGTTTCGTTCGCTAAAAGGATGACCATATCGGGATAGTTTTTGTGGAAACAAGGTTCAAGGGGATATTTGTAATATGTATGTAATTATTTCATGAAAATAACCCGTTTGAAACATATAACATTATGGCTGTTTTTTTATTTACATAATCTTGTAAAATGAGTAAAAACAAGCAGTGCCTTTTTCATATCATTTCTTCTACAAACAAGATGGCGGAGCATGCAGCTGCATGCCAAAAGTTTTGGCATGTCTTTGAGGCATCGTAGCGCATTGCGAAAAAGAAACGTATGATATTGAATTTTCGATACACATTTGCAGATCCATTCTTCTTTAAGGTAAAGGTTTATCGTACCCCACAAATACCCGTAACAGTTTTGGCAGGTCATTGAAGTGACCAGGGGTCAAAATTCCGAAAACATTAATTTTTATTTTTCTCCATAAAATCCTTTATACGTTTTCAACTTCTTTAAAAATTAGTCACGTTTTTTTTTTAGCACAAAGTCAATGTGATTATGTTGGTTTTAATCTCAGAGAGTCAATATGGAACATTTTGTTTGATATTTAACGAAATCGAAATTTCGAAAATGTGACCCCTTCTGTCTATATCAATATGCCAAAATTCGAATTTTTGCACGAGTGACCAGACAATGCAAACATGAGTTCAAGAATGGCTATTTCACACATGGACAGTGAGTGATCCATTGTAAGTCTTGCTGAAATTATTCTATTGACTTTGAAACAAAACCCAAACTACATGATATTTGCACTATGATTCAGTGGCAAGTGAACAAACTTTCGGTATGCAGCTGTAGACGAAAGGTCTCTTTAAGTTAATGATATTCAATTATAGCAATCAATGAAAGTGACAAGCTGTCAATAATTGATAGAGCGTCTAGTATACAAATATCATATGCATCTCATCATGCCTATTAACGATAATGAAAATCCGTATACAAATGTCATCGCAATCAGAGAGGAAGGAGTCGTTCTTCTAGCATCGCCTGTCATCTCAGCGAGTCACAATGCAAGCGAGCAGCGAGACCCGGTCCCCTCTGCAAGAAGTTTTTGTACGCAGTTTTGATGAAAAGGGCCAAATTATGGACGACAAAGACGTTTCTCAAGGACAAAATCTTGATACTGTGTTTGAAGAAAGTTTCAGAAAATGTCCTTCCACAAATACCATCAATACAATACAGCAAGAAGCCGGTGGTTTGAGAGGAGTTTGCTGCAGTGAATCGGTTGTGGATTTCACCCAGAACACTACCCTACACGGACTGCGTTACATCTGGCTCCCGGAAACTCTCACACTCAGAAGGATCATTTGGTTTTTCTTGGTGGCAGGTTGTATATCAATCTCAGGGTACCAGATAATGGACCGTGTTGTATATTTCAACTCTCTCCCTGTCAATGTGAATGTGGAAGTAAAATTTAACAACACTCTGGTGTTTCCTAGTGTAACCATTTGCAACCAGAATGCATTTAGACTCAGCAAAGCTGTCGAAATGGGATGGTATAACCTACTCCATTTCATGTATACAAATCTTAGGGCTTTTAATTCGTCACGATTAGATCAACACAATGCCAGTGATCTCACTTTAAGTGATGTATTAAACGTGACCAAACACACCAAAGAGGACATTATCGTTAGCTGCAGATGGAAGGGATATGCGTGTGGTGCTCAGAACTTCAGTGAGGTTATGACTGACCATGGCGTGTGCTACACCTTCAACTATCCAGATGATTCTACACCTGGAATTAGAAGTGTTGAAGCACCGGGAGCGGACAATGGGCTTTCCTTGATTCTGAATGTGGAACAGTACGAATACATGCAGGGCCCTCATGATTATGCTGGTTTCAAATTCCTAATCCATGACCATAGACAGTTTCCAAAGGTTAAGGCTCTTGGCGTTGCTCTTCCAGTAGGCCAGCCCTCCTTTGTAACAATGAAAATGATGTCTGTTGATAATCTTCCAAAACCACATGGACAATGTTCTTCACCTTTCCTTGACTTTTTCTCAGTTTACTCTCAACAAAACTGTGAGGTTGAATGTTTCACAAAGGAGCTCATTAGGACCTGTCAGTGCAGGCTTCATTTCATGCCACACATGAGAGGAAGTCCCAGAGTTTGTACTCTCCAGGAGTATCTGGACTGCTATCTGCCTGCTGAAGAAGATCTCCAGCGTGCCATTCAAAGCAAGTGTCATTGCCCTGTACCATGCCACATGAATATCTTTGAGCCTACTGTGACCTATGCCACAACTTCTGAATTCTTAGGTACTAAATATTTAGATGAACGAAAGCGCACTGCCCTGAAGGTAAGTTTTGACACAGCAAGGGATATTGGGGATCGGCAAATAAACAGACGTACTGAATTAGAAAACCTACTGAGACAACTTAACAGATCATTACAAACAGTCAAAGTAGATACTGAACGCATAATGAAAGATGTTTTAAAGAAAGGAGGTATTTACACTCGGTATTTCTGGAAAATCAATGATATTGCGAAGATTGTTGAAAACTTTTATAGTAAAAGAAGAAGTCTTCTGGAGAGAGTAGAAAAGTATCTAAAGGATATAATGGAAAGTGGTCAACTGGCCATGCTATCACATCGTAACGAGCGGTTCGTTATTAGCATAAAGAATAAAATCAATCAATTGATCAACAACAATACAACTGATAAATATGTGAGGAGTCGCCTCTTTGAATTGGCTGTAAAGGAGATTGACACGAGGCTTGCTGTTGCGAAAAGAATAAAACAGAAACTAACAGTATTAACCACGTCTGGTCCTCTGCTCAATAATTTTACGATGGATGAAAGAGAAATTCTTCCAGAAAATTTAACAACTATTTTTGATCTAATTACGCATCGACTGTTGGTAATCAAAAATAACACAGCATCAATTATTCGCCGGATGAGTGACTATAAAAACATATTAGATGATGCATTTTATAAGCACACTTTCAACATTACCCATCTAAATTATACGAATTTGATGTATCTGGATGTAGCTAAAGAGACTGGTCGACAAATTGAGGCGCTGTATGGTGACAGTATTTTCGGTCCTGAAAAACAGTTGATGCAAGAGGAAAAAGATCGTATACTTGATAAGTTTAGAAGCTATAGGTCATCCCATGAAAAGTTCGTATCATTTTTAGGATATCGAATCGAAGGGAACTTGGAGAATATCATTGAACAGCTCATCTTGATTGAAGCAAAATACAAAGCGTGTCATGCATACCTGTCAGGGGGGATATCTAAACTCAGAGTTGCAAAACGTTTTTTTCTAGGCAGTTCATCAAAAGACAGCAACTTGTTAAAGGAAAACTTTGAAAGCTTTCGTGGATACCGAAATCAATTCGCGGATATCTTTAATGATTACTATAGTGCACTAAGAGTATTTATCGAGGTATCCTGCCTCAAAAAAAGAAAATTCGCACTTTACTTGCAACGGAACCTTTCTAAACCATGCACCTCTGAATTGATGTATTATCCTGAAACGTTTCACGAATATACACTCCATGGCCGTTATGGGAAGATAACAGAGGATTCGCTAGTGCAGGCTCTTGAGGATATAACACAGCACATGAGAGAATTCGTTAGAACAAGTAAAATTGACACCTCCTTCATGAGAAATAATATTTTGAAAGTTGAATTCTTCTACCGGGAAATGAGTTACGACATTATTACACAACAAATTGCTTACAATGTTTTTGGCCTCCTCTGCGACATCGGTGGATCCATGGGACTGTTCATCGGAGCCAGTGTTATAACACTCTTTGAAATTCTAGATTTCGCTTGCATGCATAGTGTATTAAAACTTAGTAATAAGAAACATGTATAGATTGTGGATCTTATTCTCTTTATAGGATTTGAGATGCATGATGTTGAATATTAAAGTTGATAAAATTCTTCATGATTGATCGTCCTATTACAGATTCCATAATCTCATTTCAAAATAGATTCCTAAGAAAACTTATGGTTATCTTATCTAACTTGGAATATGTCTTTCGAGGAATTATAGTCGGCATCTTTATCTATATATATATTCTTAAAAATGATAGACTGAAGATAAATCTTTGCATGACAATTCATTACCAACCGGTTTCACACAAATGTGATCATCAGGGCACGCAAGAACATATATTATACCCTGATGATTTGTGTGAAACCGTTTGGTAATGAATTGATATGCAAAGATTTATCATCAGTCTTTTATCTTTATTAATATTTTACACATAAACCATGTAAACCTAACTTTAGATGACTAGCTTGTAAACATGTATCGTATGGCATTGTTTGGATGTATATGTATGCATTTTACTTGAACTTGTTTGTAAATATTATTGTATGTCACTGTTCGTATGTTTATATGTATTTCATAACCATTTTAGTATTATATATATATATATATATATATATATATATATATATATATATATATATATATATATATATATATATATATGTCATGACTTGTATGTAAAAATGTATCGTATTACATTGTTCGTATGTATAAATGTATTTGATTATGTTATCACTGGTTTGTAAACATGTACTGTTGGCATTGTTCGTACGTACATTGCGTTGCCATAATATAGTGCGCAGAAATCATGATGTCTGACGATTTCATTTCCATGTAGCGTTTTTAAAATTCGCGTCGTAAAGACATAAATCTATGCACCAACATAAATCACCAACTCCCCTTTCCATTGTTTTTTATGGGAATTCCTATGTCTATTTTTATCGCAATAGTATACGTCATTCGAAATAGCAGCGACATTTCGCAATCTATCTTAGTAGCAAAACAGAGAGAAGAGGTGATGAATAGAACCTATTTTCTTTCTTGCAAAATGCTAAATGTGCTTAAAATGTTGAAAAATATGTAAATCTTCATAATTAGGTTCGCCATTTTTTGGTGTTTCGTAGTTCAGTCGCAAACAAGGAAAGATTTGCAAGGACGCAAATGACTGACGCGCGATGTATCAAGATGAACCGTATGTGAAGAATTGTTATTCATTTAATTTTGAAACACACTCTCGATCAAACTGTGCTAGCTGTTGAAACATTCATTCAACCGAAGTTCAGATAATTGTGTGTTCAAAAACCTATATTAGGCCTACCTACTTTTTAAAAAATCTTTGAAATTGTTGGAAAGAGCATCTGGAAAATGATGGAACTAAAGGAACAATGTCTGATACTCAACATTATTTAAGAATTGGATGAATCAATTAAAATTTATTGTTATGGGTTGTGTCAATATGTTTTGTAAGGCGCATACTAAGCGAGAGATTTCAACTTGAATGCCAAGTGATGTTACAAAAATGTTTACAAACATTGCGCTCTATAAAGGGAATGTTGACGGTCAGTTGTCTCCGCAATGATTTTGGTACCAGACTATCAGTTGTCGTAATTACAAATTCTGAGGCACATCTTTTCATCTGTGGCATGATATTATTTTTTAAAGAATCATCCTTGATTTTTCAAGCAAGAGAAAAGCTCGTGGGCACCTCGTCGGGTGCTCCATAAAGATTGCAAAATGAGTAGAAACATTATTTGAAATTGCCTAGTTATTCCTCACATATCAATGTAAATTGCAATATATGATAAATTATGTAAATTAGTTTGTAAAGTCAATTAAATGAATAATACGATGAGTTTATTTTAATTGTGTTGTCAAGGAGACACGTATTCCCAACCTGGCTTAATGTTTTCAGCTCAGCGAAGGTTTAATCCTTCATGGCAAAAAGGGTGAAAGGTGACCAAACATGAAGTTTGTAGATCAAAGAGTTAAGAAATTACCAAAATTTCGACACATTCCGGTTAACATTTATTGAAGTATAGCTTTTTATCAAGGGAGGTGATCCTTTGCGCTAACGGCAGTTCATGACGTCATGATACCCTTTGCGTACTATATACTATGGTCACGCACTGTATATATGTATCGAATAATATTATGTCATCACTGGTTTGTAAACATATATTGTTTGGCATGGTACGTGTCCAAGTATAGAAACAGTATTTTGTATATTAATTGTTGTTCATTGTTGGTGTTTATGTATGTTTAAAATGATATATACAAATAAAAGGAAATTCATTGTGTTTTTGAAATTTAAAATTTTGGATTATCAGGAAGATTTGGTATTTTTTTGGAGGGAAGAGGGCGTAGGGTACATTTAGTGGTAGATCAGTGGGAAGTTTATGATTGTTAAAACTAACCCAAAGGACAACGTCAAATTTGGATGTATATTCTTATAGAGACTCACACGAAGTTGTTGTCAACAACTATGAATTAATTTGGATAAGTAGGACTAAGAATGCGGTCTTGTGAAGGGGGAGGTTTTTTTTCGGATGTTAGTTGTCGACCCCTGTGGAGTGTTATTTATCATGTCACTTGAAAGGCAATTTTAAATGTTTTTGAAAAATCCATTAAGATTGCTACAGTGTAATTGTCCGAATCGAGGGGAGCCACATTGTTTAAAGTAAAGCAACCGCGACTGAAGTCTTTAAATCGAACCTTTCCTTGCTTAGCCAAAAATAATGCATATATAGCACATTGGTCATATAGCTGCATATCCTACAGATTTGCTACAATATAATGGACAATGTTGAATTTTCAATACAGAAGTGAAGATCCATTTTACCTAAACGCATTCGTATATCACACCCGACAGTTATCTGTAACACTTTTGGCAGAACTTTTTTTAAAAAAAAACTTCGGAAATCGAGCGTCGATATGGAATATTTTAAACGAAATTTCGAAATTTCTTATGCCACAAGTTTTGTACGAGAGAGCAGACTTCTCTAAAGAGGGGGACATTGACTGAACAGTAATGAAGATTTTAAAACATCTACTAAAGAAAGCTCAGGGCTGAATTGCAAACATCCCATCAGTGTTTAAACTGTACATTAAATTAGTAACAGTTTGTATTTGGATTCACTTTTGGATAGAAAACGCCATATCTTTGTAGACTGTGAGTTTAAATTATTATTAATTGAACGTTGCTGTAGAGATGACATCGGATTGCATTTAGGACATATAAGGAACCTGTGTGGGATAGTAACTCGAAAGATTACATGGTTAATCTGTTAATGGCATGCAAATCCAAACTTCAAGCCTATCACATAAGCGATAGTTATCATTGTCAGTGATGACATTTCGAATACCGTTCATACATCAAAGAACAATATTTATAAGCACAGTACGAACATTCACGGCACATTATCTTAAGAACAATATGACGCAAATGCTTGGTCGAAAATAAATTTTAGGGGAATTTCTCGTTTCTGCTTTTGTGTTAATAAAGGATGTGAAGTGATAAACTGTGTTACTTTAGAACATCCCATATCAGCTGTTTAGTATCCTTGATATATTTCACCTATGTTATAAAAGCCCTCTCGCTTTTCATGGTTTGCTGATATCCATCTTCTATCATCTCCTTTAATCAAGGCAATCACTTTCAATCTCAAGCAGCTAATGGCTGAAATATTTCCGCGGCGTTGCTACTTGATTTGTCATTTACTCACAATCGTCACGAATGTCACATTCATTTTTTCCAAAGACACAGACTTAATATGATTACTTCGATTCCGGATTCCAAAACTTTTCGTTAAATTTTTCCGTCAAATACAATGTCACCCAATACAAGCAAAGGCGACTATTAGCATTGACATTTACCCATCTAATAGAACTAGAATGTTAGAGTTAATTCTAGAATATCAGTTCTGGCTCACGTCAATCAGTGTCCAGTAGCGTTGACGTTAGTCAACTTTCATTCCATTAATCCCTTTATTTCTTTTAGAAATACACAAAACCATTCCTTTCCATGGAACAAGTTCATGGCTACAAAACCCACTTAGTTTATTAGGCATGTAATTTTAAACTTTGAAGAAAGTTCTTGGTGGTTATATGTATTATTCAACATAATAATAACAAAAACAACAACAACAACAAACTAGTCGGCAGAATAATCTTACCACAGATTCTAATTACTCTTGAGAAGTTAAATGACAATGTAAAATATTCTCTCGTGTTAACGCAAAAAAAACGCTCTCTTCGTCCCAATTTGAAATAGTTGATCGTTTAGTTGTGTTTATATATAATATACTCTTATTTTGATATTTTTTTACTCTAAAAAGTTTCAAATATTTATTCACAGGACAAAAGACACATATATGCTCAAGTTGGATGTCAACACATAGCTACCTTTGTTTTTAAGGAGCTTTTTGTGACTTCTTAATTTTTTTTATCCATCAATGTCAAATCTAACATACGTGCTATGTCCCTGTTCGTACAATTACAGCCCCCCTACCATTGACAATTGGAAGATATTTTTATGTTCTAACATCCATTAGGACCTTATCTGGAGTCAACAATGTTTTACGCTATCTGAAGCCGAGAAATTACTGCACCATTTTAGCATGATCACTTTTTTAAAAGAGTACCTACAGCAGCTTTATACTTTTAGTTTGTTATGAACAATCTCTTTGTATGTCTATTTTAAAATCCTCACGTTTTTATGAGATTGCTCTGTCGATGGTCTGTAGGTGCTTTTGTGGTGATGACTATAATCGATAGTTGACCTATGTATATGGTAAATAATTAAAATTACAAACATATTTTTGTACTAGGCCTTTCAGGCTATATTAATTACAAATTTATTCAATTAAATTATTTAAATTAAAAAGATAGAAAAACATGTTACCGTTTCTCTTTGAAAACAGAAAAATGTACATTCATAACTCATAATTTTAAAATCCATAAAAAAAACAAGGCATACAGTGCGTTTCAAATCACTATTAATGATAGATAAACAAATTTTGTTAGTGTTGAGCTCCATGAGAACCTTGACACTTGACTGAATGGGGTTAATTAGGTAATGCCAGTTTGTTAATGACGCTAAAGACAAGCAAAATAGTTTTTCATGTAAATGTCATGATGAATTTGAGTTTGTTTACTCTCATTGACTGAAACAACAACCTTATCCAAGGACAATGAATTTTTAAAATATCGTTTTTAAGTCTATAAGCTAAAAAGATATCAAACATGCTTTCAAACCGATTTCAAAACTCGAGCTTTCTTCTGCTGCTTCGCTGCGCTTTGATAACAGTATTACACTGCGCTTTAAGTACAGCATTACACTGCGCTTTGAGTACAGTATTACATTGCGCTTTGAGTACAGTTGTACACTGCGCTTTAAGTACAGTATTACACTGCGCTTTAAGTACAGTATTACACTGCGCTTTGAGTAGAGTATTACACTGCGCTTTGAGTACAGTATTTCACTTCGCTTTAAGTACTGTATTAAACTGCGCTTTGAGTACAATATTACACTGCGCTTTGTGTACAGTATTACATTGCTCTTTTAGTACCTATCACACTGCGCTTTGATTACAGTATTACACTGCGCTTTAAGTACAATATTACACTGCGCTTTGAGTACAGTATTACACTGCGCTTTGGGTACAGTATTACACTGCTCTTTGAGTACAGTATTACACTGCGCTTTGGGTACAGTATTACACTGCGCTGTAAGTACAGTATTACACTGCCCTTTGTGTACAGTACTACACTGCGCTTTGAGTGCAGTATTACACTGCGCTTTGAGTACAGTATTACACTGCGCTTTGATTACAGTATTACACTGCGCTTTGAGTACAGTATTACACTACGCTTTGAGTACAGTATTACACTGCGCTTTGAGTACAGTATAACACTGCGCTTTGAGTACAGTATTACACTGCGCTTTGGGTACAGTATTACACTGCGCTTTAAGTACAGTATTACACTGCGCTTTGATTACAGTATTACACTGCGCTTTGAGTACAGTATTACACTGCGCTTTTGGTACAGTATTACACTGCGCTTTGAGTACAGTATTACACTGCGCTTTGGGTACAGTATTAAACTGCGCTTTGAGTACAGGTGAATCAGATTTCTGAGAAAACAAATGACTATCCCTTTTTTGGTAGACGAGCGAATAGGCCTGGGGTCTATCGATATATAGAAGAGTAACTATCTCACGTAGAAAAGTGACACAAATGCCAAAATTTTGTTTACAAAGCTCAATTGAAATTGACTTACACCTATGGTTCGCTGTTTGCAGAGCAAAACTTTTGAAGTAATAAATCTTTCCAACAAGTGCTGCTGCCACTTTAAAACATTCGGTACGCGATAAATAGGTGAGGACATTTCATCCATGGTGATAAAGGGGCATACAAGCCCCATGTTAGGTTTTATGCTATAAAATTGTGTTATAAGTTTGAACTTTGCGCATATTGAATTCTCACAAGCTTTCTTTTTGCCTGCTGAATGTGATTTATGCGATTGATAAAGAAACAGAAACTTGCTTTTGAAACTACACCGCTTGTTTGTCCACTCTTGTATGTACCACTGACTCAAATGTTCTCCAGGGAGACCATAGTTACCTTTTTCGAGCCATGTTACATAAAGTGATTGATTCCAGTTAAAGTAATTATCGAAGACAAATAAACGTAATCTCACAGACACACACGACCTTTGAGTATCGAATCTGTTTCTATTCAGACAACATCATTACAGAAAGCGTGTAACAAATTGCATAAATATTTTTATTTACCAAGAGAGCCAACATGATTCGTAAACATTCAAATGCATCCATTTTGAAAATATCCATTTCAAGGCAGTGTGAATAACAATAATACAATGTTACAGAACATACAACTCTGTTTCCCCCGAGGTAGCACCATCTTAACATCAATCCTTCAAGCTCCCGTTGTGTAAAACCCTCAAATAAATATATCTCTTTACTGTAGCAATAGCGTCATGACAGATGATTGGAATGAAGTTCACCATTGTAAATGTTGCTTTATAAAAGGGTCGCCTGGTCCCGTTACACAAAACACCAAGGCGAATCTCAAAGAAATAATTTTCAAAAGTCAAACATTTATAAAAGAAGTGAACAGTAGCTATTGCATATTTTGCTTCTACATACATACCCCGCTGCATCGTCAGTTACAAGTATGGAGAAATGTGTTTGGTGTCGGTGTGATTTGATTTTCAATGAATTATCAAGGCTCAGATTTTCGGATATCTCTTACAGTAAAGATTAAATAAAAACGATGTTAAGAATCATTTAACACAGTTTTCAATGCATGGCACTTTTTCATCATCTTATTTGTAAAATGAATTCGAAAACCTTGAATGAGGGCCCAAATTTCGAAGCTCTAAATCCAGCAAGTCGTCAAATAATGTAACCAAACTTTCATTGTAAACAAACCTCATATTTACTGACATTGATCGAAGATAGTACCAATACCTTTAACCGTCATCGACATTTAAGGGTTTGGAATTGAAAACCAAACATATATATGCAAAAAGATAAAATGTTAAATTAACAAACCATTAATAGTCTCGATAACAGCGCGTGTGCAAGATGCATAACCTTAAGCATGGAATTCAGTGCATAAACTCCCTGATAACCTTTTAAGATTCAAAGACTTCAGAAGAGGGAGTAGAGATAACAAGCAAAAGAGCATGACTTGATCAAACAACATAGAAATCCCACGGCACACGTGGTGTTCCGCTTTGCTCAATTCTTGGGAGTTATCTCCCCTGAAATCAATTAATTTGTTAACGCCCAATTAAAACATGACTTTTGTCTTGATGCCAAGACATTTTGTACAATAGCATTTGCATCCAATCAGTTGGGTCAAAACGAGCACTACATGTCACATATTTCTATTGTGATTCATTGTCTTTGGTAATCACAAACCAAGATGGCGGATGTGACAGGACGCGTTTGAGATCGCTCCCGCTTGTGTGGACACATTTTTGTAAATTATCAACTTTGAGGCCCTGCACAGGCACTTACCACAACAATAACCTGTTTACCATCAATTACTTGTTGTGTACAGCATAAATCCAGCATGTCGGCGAGAGAAAGGAGCATAAAAAGAAGCGGAAAGCCTACGACAGTCAGAAGTGCCAGTGAAAAGAGAAAACCGTCTGGATCTCCAACAGACTCTCTACCAACGAAGTCCTCTAAACCTCTTCTACAACCTACAATGCCTGACGTCTTTACGTTTACAAGTACGCCTAAATCTGCGACATCCAGTGGCGTGAGAGATGAGGACACAAACAGAATCAACAACACAGAACAATCGTCAGAGGCAGGCAGTCCTAACATCTCTTACCCCTCAACGTTGTTCAACTTTATAGACGAAGTATCTGTTGATGTGTTGACAACGAAACTATCAGAAGCGTTAATGCTGCCGAAACTACAGGAGAAGTTTGTACAGGCTTTCCAACAGGTAGCCAAGGACATCATCGCGACCACTCTCAACACTGTGATACAGCCGATGAAAGAAGAAATAACATCACTCAGAGAAGACCTGAAGAAAATGACTCAGGAATTGCACCGGAAAACCGACGAACTAGAACAATACAGTAGAAGGAATTCTATCAGGATTAGTGGTGTAAGTGAATGTGAAGAAGAGGATATTCAGAAGGTGACTCTAGGAGTTTTGAAGAAGATAAATAAGGAGATTTCGCTCTCTGATATCGATAGATGCCATCGTGTTGGGAAACGGAGTCAAGGAAGGAATCGCCAGATCATTGTGAAATTCGTTAGCTATCTCGACAAGGACGGAATGTACACTCACAGGAGGAAGTTACGCTCTAAGATGGACAATGTGTTTATCAACGAAGATCTCACTCAGTATAGGAGCAAGTTGTTCAAGATGGCAAGGGACCTCAAGAAATCAAGATGGATAGAAAACACGTGGACCAGAGACGGACGAATTTTCATCCTAGAACAGCCAGAAGGTGCAGTGAGACACGTCGAGTGTAAAGAGGATTTGCACAAATATATTCATGCCTAGATGATGTGAAGTGAACTGTGTGAGGAATTCCATGAGAGAGTGAGTCAGTTAATCCCCTTTATTCCCATATTTGCACATGTCTAGATTAATGAATTGATTTTCCTGACCATACCATATCTGTATAAATTGTTTATATTGTATACATTGTTAAGATATTAAATATCAACTAAAACCTCTACCATATCTGTATAGATTGTTTATATCATATGAAGTGTTAATAATGAACATATCACTTTCAAGCCTCTAGTAGAACTGCATATGTAAAAAGCCACACACGCGCTTGTTTGTATATATACCATGTTATTGTCTACAAATGTTGTTACTTTGTGTGTGTTCCTTTTCCTATCCTATTCTTATCCTCCTGTATTCTCCCTAGCTCTACCTAAGATAAATTACAAACTAGATGAGTGTTATTTCACCAGGTCTGCACTTCCAAGCTACGTAAGAAATTCGTTACAACAATTTGTACTATCTTACAAGGAAAAACCCCGATTTTTTTGTCACGCATTGCCAATTCAATCAGTTAACATATTAGATAATGGGTAATGATATTGTTCAACATCGCGTGGCAATAGGGGTTTTTCACTGTAAAGTATGTTCAAAATACATGCGCTTCAGTAAAGTTTTTAAACAAACCAATTTATCTAGCTTACTCTATTATGGTTTATTCTATCAGAATTGTATAACATGTGTATTCTCCTGTCTATTTCATGTAAGACAAGCCTTATTCTAGCTTCCCTTTGTGTCTTACAAAGCCAATTTAGAAATGTAAGCGTAATCATTTTATTACTATTGTTACTCCAGCTTGCAGGTGATATTGAATCTAATCCGGGCCCACAATCTCATGATTTGCACGACCAAACACTGTCTTTATTTCATCTAAACACTAGAAGTGTAAGAAACAAACTTGAATACCTTAGCGAGTACTGTTCTGATAATCATATTATTGGATTTACAGAAACTCATTTGGATGATACAATTGATAATGATTCATTTAAGTGGACAGGTTTCCATGACCCAGTTCGAAAAGACAGAAACTCATTTGGTGGAGGCGTCATGATTTATATTAAAGAGAATTTAGCTTTCAAGAGAATGCATATCTTGGAAAACATATATGATGAAACAATTTGGGTAAAAATATTTCTACTAGTTCAACCACTTATCGTTTGTCTAGCATACAGACCTGAATACAATTCCTCAGAATTTTGGGAACGATTTGACGTGAGTATAGAAAATGCTCTCGATATAACAAGCAGGATAACTTTACTTGGTGACTTAAATGCTGACCTCCTTTCCAATAAGGGTAATCATATCATTGATATTATGTTATCAAGGAATTTGAAAAATATCATTAATGAACCAACAAGAGTAACACGGCATTCTAGTACACTACTTGATCCAATCATAATTAGTGAAGAGGTAGAAACTATAGTTGATTGTGGAGTTGTTGCTTTTGATAAAACCATAAGTGATCACAAGGGCACCTACGTGACTTTTATGACTCGAGTTACTACAAATGTGTCATACACAAGAGATGTATTATGCTACAAGCAAGGTAACTATACAGCTCTCAATGCACTTATCAATGAAACAAATTGGACTGAATTGTTTTTTAATTGTGAAGATGTTAATCAAGCTTGTGATATATTTTATCGGAAATTTAACTCTTTTCTCAAATCATGTATTCCTACAAAAAAGGTAATCATAAGACCAAATGACAAACCATGGTTTGATTCTAGTTTAAGAAGAGAATGCAGGAAAAGAGACAGGTTGCGTAAAAAAGCAAAAAGAACAAATACCGTAAATGATATATCAAAGTTCAAAAAACAACGCCAGAAGGTTAATAACATGAAGTATTATGCAAAAGAAAACTTTTATGCTAGTGTTGATAATTTTCTTTTGGATACATATGTTGAAAATAAAAGTTCGTATTGGAAGCTACTACGTTATTTAGTGAAACAATCTGGACAGAGTACCTGCATACCTCCTCTTAAATCTAGTAATGAAAACGAAAGTCCATCTTGTTTTACTGATTTGGAGAAAGCAGAACGTTTGAATGAGTATTTCCAATCTATTTCAACAGTGGATGATAACAATACCACTTTTCCAATTTTTAATAGACGAACAGGCGCAATTTTTGATACTCTTACCATTTCCAAGGAGGAAATTGAAGATATAATAAAATGTCTACATTTGAAAAAAGCGTCTGGTCCAGACATAATAAGTCATCAACTCTTGAAATATATTGTATACTCAATAAGTAACGTTTTATGTATACTGTTCAATATGTCTCTACAAACATGTGTTTATCCCTCTGAGTGGAAAATTGCCAATGTATTGCCTCTGTTTAAGAAAGGTGACCCAACTTTAGCTTCAAATTACAGACCCATATCACTTATAAGCTGTGTTGGTAAAGTTTTTGAAAGAGTTGTCTTCAAACATTTGTTTAATTATTTTCATGCTAATAAGCTTCTTTATAAATATCAGTCTGGTTTCCAACCAGGTCATTCATGTGTACATCAATTAGTTGAGATATATCATAGGGTTTGTGAATCGTTGGATAAGAAAGAAAATTTTTGTATGGTATTTTGTGATGTATCTAAAGCCTTCGATCGTGTTTGGCACAAAGGATTACTTTTAAAACTTGAAAATTATGGAATAAGCGGACAGTTGTTGGGTTGGTTAAGTAGTTATATAACAAATCGCAAAGTGCTGGTGTACCACAGGGGTCAGTGCTGGGCCCCTTCCTATTCATTGTATTTATTAATGACATAGCAGATGAATTAGACTGCTTAACGCGTCTATTTGCTGATGATTCGTCTCTTGGATATTCCTCACCTGACAATAGACTTATTGAAATTAACTTGAATTCGAATTTAAGTAAACTTAATATATGGGGTAAGAAATGGTTAATCAATTATAACCCTGATAAAACTGAAGCTATCTTTTTTTCTAGTAAAAATTATAATGATTTGCCGCATTTGTTTTTTGATGGTGTAGAAGTCCGAATTGTAAATAATCATAAACATCTTGGAGTTGTTCTTTCCAAAAATGGGAAATGGGCTGAACATATTGAAAGTATGATACTTAAAGTTTCGAAAATGGTTGCCTCCATGCGCCTTTTGAAATATATATTGTGTAGAGTAAGCCTCAATAAAATCTATGTCATGTTCATTCGGCCACATTTAGAGTACGCATGCGAAGTTTGGGACGGATGTACTTTTGAACAAAAAAGAAAGTTAGAGCAGATACAACTACAAGCAGCGAGAATAGTGACTGATTTACCTAAATATACATCGAATAGATCTCTTTACTATGAAACAGGTTGGGAAACATTGCAAGAACGAAGGAGAAAACGAAAGTTGAGTCTGATGTTCAAAATTCAAAATGATATGGCCCCTTCATACTTGAACGAATTACTTCCCATGAACGTGGGTTCTAAATCAAATTATAATTTACGCAGCTCGCACAATATCTCAATCCCTTTCTCTAGACTTAAACATTCAAAAGAATCTTTTTTCCCATCTACAATAAGTTCTTGGAATAACTTACTAACCAATGTTCGTAACTCGCATAATATTTCTGCGTTTAAATCATCAATATCCAACTTGGGGGCACACGCACCTATGTACTACTCGTACGGTAAAAGAAATCCTAATATAATTCATACCAAGTTGCGGTATTCAGTTAGTAGTTTGAACTTTGATTTGTATAGATTTGGGATTAAAACTGATCCTACTTGTGTATGTGGTAATGTTGTTGAGAACTCATATCATTATTTCTTTGAATGTCCGTTGTATAAACAACAGAGATTAAAATTCTTGTCACCTATTGAGCGCATTTGTACATCAGTAGGAATTGCTGTTAATCATAACATTTTGCTAGAAGGAAGTGCAGACCTATCACTATGTCAAAATAAAACTGTATTTAAGTTAGTACAATCATTCATTAGTGCGTCAAAGAGATTTGAACACATGTAAACCAATATTCTTCTTAATATGTTCTGTTCTGTCTCTATGCTATTCTCTTGTCAACTTTCTGCCATCTGTCTTTAAAATATGTAAATTACCATTGTACATCTCAAGGAGAGGGTATCCTAAGTTGGAGAACTTGTTCCTAATCCTTTTCATGTGAATAAAATATGTTTAAACTAAACTTTGGTAATCAGCAGAACTCTCAGGCTCAACACCCAATCGCACGTTGTGATACACATCTTGAACTACAATAACAGCTTTTGTTAAAAAGTAAATGCAAGATCATTATCAGTTCAGCTAAGAAATTTTTGCCCTATAACAAGATGAACACTACACTAGAGCGAGTTTAATGGAATGGTAATGTTTGCTTAAAAAAATAATAAATTTATCAGTCTATTAACAAAATCTCCTTTATGAACATACTCAGATCTAACGGATAAAATGTTCAAGGATATGTAATCTTGACATTATTCACGTTTAGGATTTATTACTAATGTAACATGCCTCTCTGACACTAAATACGTTATCCCTATTGATAACTTGATCGCAAGCAGGAACAAAGCACGCTGGTTACATGCACATATATACTTATATTTCCTGCTGTATTCATTATAACATTTTGGATTACCAGCAATGTTAGAGCATGGAGAGAGCTTTGTTCCATCACCCAAATACAACCAACTTTTTGCAAAAAAAAACTTTTGATCCATTCCAAGTAGTAATGATATTTCCCTTTAAGTTATGAGAGAAACTCATTCTACGCGAGTATCTTTTTCATCACCATTAAATTTTGTATATGCATTCTCTGATTTCTTTCACTTTGAGTTGATTTGATAACAAATTTATTAATAGAAACTCAAACGCGATTCCTGTTGGACTGAAGATTAGTTATCATTACTGGTGTAACAATGGCAGGTCACGAAGGGTCACTAGCTTACGAATTTTCTCTTGTTCCGTTGAGCTTAGTACGATGAGATTGTACCATCCTTAGCGTATGCTTGATTACATTAAGACTTTCAAAAATAAAGCTGGGGCACACAAGAATCACAAGAATTGTCATTGTTGCGATAAAGAGTCAACCCCTCATTGAACTTTTAAAGACTCCTTCGATTCCATTTCGTTTAGCTTCGGATATCGAGAGTTTAACTATTCCAAACCAAGAGCTTGAACAGAACCAAAATGAGTTCCTTATTACTTGTCCAAAGACCAGTAGTAGAGATATTCCATCGACATAAGTTTTAAGATGCAATTCATTCGAGTTATGAATGTGTTCGTCACCAAAGTTTGCTTGTCTTGCCTCGTTGTCACAGGATCATTGGAGTTGACAGCAGCAAGAGACTTTCCATACTAGTTGTTCAAGGAATCGTTCGACCATAATATCTATAGAAATTTTACATCATTTAAAGTATAAGGACTCATAGAGCCAAGGTCTTTAGACAAACAGTAAATCCATGGTATACGTACTTATCGTTCTTGAGAGTTCATTACGCATAGTTACCGGTCCAAGAAAACACGTTTATCATTTTATTGGTGCAATCAACCCAATCAAACAATGTTTTTCAAAAACTGTTTGATCGATCTGAGATTTACACAATCTGTTCTTCACAAAATGAACAAAAATTCGTTTGACCAGAGGTTTGTAGAATTTGTCTATTCCGAAAGATTCTTTTGACGCAATATTCAATTTTAAACCAATATATTCATTCTTACAAATAATCAATGTAAAGGTAAGACCATTTATAGGCCCAGTTAATATGATCAACAGCAAATGTACAAAATGAAGTTCGACCAATGATCTATTGGAGTTTATGACGAAGAGCTTTAACAAGCCCATTACAAGGCTTCGTTGATTAGAGATTTGTGGACTGTGCACATCACCAATGGTACAAAGACTCGTTGGATCCGAGGTTTGTGGAGTTCATCGTGAAGAGCTTGTACCACCCCAGGGTGTGCTTACTGAGATCGAGACTGTCCAGTCTGACCACCGTCTCGCCCAGACACTGCTTCTTCTTGTCGAATCCCTTCACCCGCTCCTAGATGTTGATCTGCAACAAGATGACCTTGTTTATAAGTGTTGATCAATAAGGAGAGAAAGAGCAAATTGATCTCCAACGACAATTATTACGGGCTTATCAACTAGAAGGGGAAATACATATACAATCTACGATGAACAAGGACAACGGCTTAGAATTTTCGACATCTATTTGGAAGTTGCAAAAAGTAGCAATTCTTCAATCTTTGTTACATCTTGATTGTTATGTTCAAAAGCCATGGTCAACATGAAAGACGAGGTACCGATCATCAAGGACAGGAATCAACCTACCACTGCTATTTGATCAAGGACTTGGTTGAGATTATGTTTTAGTTAGCCTTTTACCCAGTTAATATTTGATTAATTTTTTTATTATTAATGTATTCAGTTCAATGTCATTGCTCGTTTGACTGGGGACAGTTTCACATTATGGATTCACAACAAAATAAAGAGAACGAAATAGGAAGAGATAATGAGTGAGTGAGTGAGTTAATGTTGAAAGTCGCTTGGGCAATATTTCAGTCATTAGCGACGTGTGAGAGAGATACAAAAACACAGATATACAGAGAGCCCGAGAAAGAGAAAAAAAGACTTAAAGAGATTTTTAAAGAAAGCTTCTGACATCAAGTCGCCCACATAACTTATTACGAGTGGATTTGCTTGTGTCAGGTTTAGAAGAATTATGTACAAAGCCACGGTCATTATACCGATTAGTATGGTATTTGCTTATTTGACATTTTCCTAAAAGGAATGCGATCTGTATAGGCAATTATAAACTCACTCTCAGGAGAGAGCATATAGTCCCACAGGGTTATCGGGGGATCACAGCTCTAATGTGGGTTTCAGACAAGGCAATTGTGAGCAGACGACGAGGATATTTTTTATTCATGAATATTGCGATTGTGCCTAAACATGTTAACATAATATATCATCTAAATTTGGCTTGATGATAATAATCCCATTGTACGAGTGTGATGGTCGTAGTTGAAACGTGATAGAAGAATAATTACAAATGTGATAGAGAGATCAAATCTTAAAGAAAACTTCTTTAATCACTTCGACGCAGTTTCAGGTTCACTCGAAACATCATTACCATTGATATAAATAATTTGTACTTTTGTAGATAGAGTAATACAAACAAAACAATGTAACCGCTTCATATTTTAGTTTAAGGTTTAGTTACACTTTTAATAATCCAAAGAAATGTTATGCGAGCATACCTCTTATATAGTGAGCTACAAGATGACCCAACATTACCTTCATGTATCGTCCATGGACGTTGCAGGCAGAGTATTTGATCATCCTTCTGAACAGCGACTCATTGCCTCCTTTGATGACCAGTGTCTTCTTCTTCTGCAGAATCTTCTTCCCTTCTACCAAATACGTTTTGGCATAGATATCTAGAAAAATGAAACATATTTTCTTTGTGATTAATTGAAAACAGTTTTGTTTTTAGTTTGGTTCTTGTATTGTAAGTTGTACGTGGTTTCTGCCAAGCTCATGTTTACAATCACTAACAGTAGCGGCATATCGCTGGAATGCTTACCAGCTTCATATTTCAGCGCAGTACCAACCATGGGTCACTAGTCACAGCCGATGCTCGCAGGTTTCACCGCACTGCATAGTAACAATATTGTTGCGTGCTGTTTTATGCACTAATACTAGCCACCTTGATATAAGTAAAATAATCGTGAAAGCGGCGTTTAACGCCTAATCACCTGCTTCAAATTAAAGGACATCTACGAACAAGATTTGTTTTCGCACTGAAGAAGATACTTATTTAAAAGCGTGCCTCTGTGCTCTCAGCTGCACATTTGGTAACTGGCCTGGTTTACTGTTGTCGGTAAGTTATCTTGGCTGTCTTTGAGTAAATTCTAGGCATTTTGGCATATGTTGATATGCGATAGTGCATTTACACAGACTTTTATCTTCATACGGTTTCAGACCAATTTTGTAGCATATATTAACTATCAACAAGCCCTGTGGTTGTTCCTGAAGAGGACGCTGCCTTCAAAACTAAACGTGCTTGAAGTATTTCTAATATATCCAGAGAGTTTTCCTTACCTGAAGGTAGCTGTGAGTCGGTCCTGGTGACCCCCCCGGGCACAGATAACGTCCACTTCAAGCTGACCCTCGGACACCATGAAGCCTGGCCGGATATCCCCACAGGAAGAGTTGTCTGTGGGTAAACATCGGCAAACATGTTTCAAACATGTTCTATGTGAACATATTGGCAATATCATTACCATTAGCTTTCTGATCAGCGTCTCAGGATACTAAACCACCATCGTCGGTTTAAGTACTTTGGTTTCCTAAAGAGGCATTTTATTTGAAAGTGTTTCTATTGAATCGATTGTTGATAAATGAAACATACGAGGCAAGTTTAAATGAATTTGTGATTAGTTTTTCCTTTTATGACACGCTAATATATTTCATAATAATATTCTTATGAATCCCAATTAAGATTCTCGCAGCTTTGACACTAACAACCGGAAATAGAACTGACCATGAGTGACCATTTTTATGCCAAAGTATAAGCGAACGTTGGCATTACAATCACCGCAGAAACAACTGTAATTTAATTACTGATCATCGCCGAAAACGATACTTTGTGTCGAGAATTTCTAAAATTTTGCATGATCCTAATCAAAAAGTAAAAATAATCATTATTTCTATTATTTGGTCACATTTCATAACAATAAAATATTTAATAGATACTCAGTACAATTTTAAAAACAAAAACAAGTCTTGCGAATCGTCAACGACAATAATATTGTGTAAGTTTTAAACAACGATGGAGGTCATATAAAATTGATTAATACAACACAAACTTTCAACAACCGGTATACAGGATATAACTTTGTTATACTTAATACCACATATTATACAGATAACATATTTCATATAGAATAAAGGATTTTGCAGAATAAAAAGCATATGGCATATTGCATTTTTCATAAACCATAAAGCTTTGACCATTTAACTGATTAATTTCCAGTGATTATGTATTTTAACTTCCATATTATTGGTTGTTGATGTCTAGTGCTAACTCTAACCAATCTTGATGACCCTCTGATGACAAACATATTTACCTGATTTTGTTCACAGCCATTTCGAAGGCTGGGTTCACATGGCTCTGGACACTCTCCGAGTCATCAGACGGAACAATCTTTGATTTGTTCTTCTTCTTACGGTCCATTTTTCATCTGGAATCCAAGTAGTTAAAGAGCCACTCCATGATTTTCATAACATATAATTTGCCTTTGATACGAACCTAAATCTCATATGTGGTGATATAAAATCAAAACATCTTAACCTTTCATGTCCAAAAGACATATATATGACAAATACTGGTTTTTCATGAAAATTTAATATTCATATTGTCACTGTAAAAAAACAATAAGCTTTTTGGTAACAGTCGATACTTCGCGATCAAATGACACCATTGATTAAGTTTGGCACATATGACTCTCAACAACTCACGGTGTGGCTCTTTAAAAGATATTGAACTGTAAAAAATAATATTGAAGTAAAAACAAATTTAGATGATCATATTTTCATCTTCAACATTACCATTCAATTTCTTGATCTCTGATTTCAAGTATTTAAATTATGCACTAATATCTTAATTTCCTATTTAAATGGTGATAATAGTTTCATCTTAATATCCATTTTGTAATACATAATTTGCTAATTTATTATAAACATAAACATTAATGAAATATTAAAGCCAATTAACTCAGCTTAAGTGAAGATGACTTGAAAAGGAAAGAGAACTTCACTCTATTTCAAATTAATTTCAAATGATAAAAATCTTTTTTAATCAATAGGAAATAGTTTGTGTACAGTTTAAAGGATATCTACATATTTAACATTGCCTGGCAAACCCTTACTTGCATTGATGATCCACTTTATAGTCTATTTCATTCAAGGACTTTTATATATCATATCTATTATCAAAACACATCCTTGCATCACTGCAATTTCCAAATTGAGTCGTTGACGATTCTATTAAGAAACAAGAAACTTGAAAAATTCTGTTACACTATATGAACTGATAAATGAGTACCTGACTTTTCTCTATTTAATTTTATTTCTAGATTCTCCTCGATTCGGAGAAAAAGTTAAAATTACGTATAGACAACATAACCTTTACATATTAGAAGAAAAAAAGCGTCAGATTTACGTATTGGTTTCAGAGAGTTGCTAATCGCGTGCGAACGACTACTATCGTGAACTGTTCATGGTTACTCTCCATGTAAATCAACGATACAGTCTTCTGCAGTTGTTACATATATTTAGTGACATCGGTTATATAAGTGTAACAATAGATCTACACATGACTAATATTTACCACAAAACATACCCGATTTTGACTTTATATCCGACTGACATGCACTTGCACGCTTGTGTTGTACCGCCATCTTGAAGTTTACCTGTTGGTTGCCAATAGCAACGATCACCTGTCTGGCGGCCTGTTTGAAACTCTCTTTTCAGTGGAGACTTATTACATTATATTTGACCGTTCACCGTTTCGATTGATTATTTTTCTTTCAGAAGTGTTCAATTATTTTATTTGATTGAGTAATTCTTCTAGGTATGCATGTTCACGAAAGAAATGTTGCATATCGTATATTGGGCTCGCATAAAAATCAATGTCGTACAAAATGTAAATTTATATTAAAGAAATGTTGCCTATTGTATATTTGTCATACGAAAACCAATTATTGTACTAAATTTACATGTATTTCCATGAACATTTATGGTTGGTGTTGCACTGAAATAGTGTAGCATGGCACCCAAAGCTGACTGCTTGTAGTTCTCCACTACAGACAAAGTTGCTCTACTACAGACAAAGTTGCTCTACTACAGACAAAGTTGCTCTACTACAGACAAAGTTGCTCCACTACAGACAAAGTTGCTCTACTACAGACAAAGTTGCTCTACCACAGACAAAGTTGCTCTACTACAGACAAAGTTGCCGAGGTCCTGGCGGGATGTATATGAAAGTAACGTTGCATATTGTATGTTGTCTTGCAAAAAATCAATAAATGTTGTACTGAATGTACATTTATATGCAGGAAATGTAGCATATTGGTCTTGTAAAACTTATTTCGACATACATGTATATTGATTGTTATACGGAACCCAAAACTAAAAAGTAAATAAATCCTACAAGCCACTACTTCCATTTCAAAGAGGTATGGACATAGATTATGTACCCAAGCAGCTCTAGTTCACTGGAGCCATATCTTCCCTTTACACCATACTACAGCACCTTATGAGTTAAACAGGAGCTTTGTAAATCTATTATTACTTTCATATCACGTGACCTGCATTGTTGACAGCATGCGTGTGTCGTAGCTGAGCAAAATTGGTAAAAGTCAAGAAAAAAAGGTAAATTTTGTAAAATGTTTTGCTGTCAGGACGTTCTACCAGTAGACTTTAATTAAATTGAACTATTTAATGTTATTTTCATTTGCAGATGACATAATTTTGTCCTATTTTGATATTCCGATGATGGTTTACAAATCGAATTAGATGTCTTATACATGTTTTTAGGGGTTGGGACCTCAGCGTTTTGTCCTGTTTTATAGTTCAATTGGTTCACTTTAAGGTTAACATGTATATTTCGATAAATTACTTTCTTGTTGTAAAAGTTTGTTTTAAGATTTCAATGAAAAATATGAGTATAACTAGAAGCGCAAGAATAAAAGAAATTAATCGTTTGTAGCATTTGTCAAATACAGGTTTATTGCTATGTGCACATCATATCGTCGTTCTGATTATTCTTTAAAGAGAGGTTGCATATATTTGTATATGATCTCTCTTAGGGTAATCAATATTCTATCTATATGTCATCAAAGTATTTTATTTTTCACAACAAAAATAAGTTTTTAAGCCATATTACAGCCAAGTGTAATGTTTCACAAACTATTTTGTCATTAGTTCCATATTTTCATCAAAATCAATATTCCATCCAACTTTTTTTCTACAAAATATTTTTCCATCAAATTTACTCTTTTCTATAAAAGTCAATATTTCATAAAATTTATTTCTTTCAAGATTCAACTTTTTCAATGTCAATATTCGTTTTAAAATCAAAACATGAACTCGCTATCCCAATATCCAATATCCCAAATGAGAATAGTGAGAATAGAGCTGTATTCACATTTGGGATAGACTTGGAAGTTCTCATATTTTAAGATGGGATATACCAACTTGCTATCCCATCTCAAGATGCAAAATCCAAACTTATTATTTTATTTGTTACAATACTATTAGTTATTTACAGGTATCACTTAATGCACATAGACATGAACACACAGGGTTCACAAGTACAAATGTTAAAATATGTTTTTGCAGAGAGTGATATATGAAGTAACAATGGGTAATTACCTAAGATCCAAAACCAAATCAAGATATTCGTCATTTTCATTGTCTGTACACTTTGGGTCATCAAACTTTCATTGTGTCCCCAGAACGTCTACGGTTATCCTACATTCCCAATGTAAATGACATGAAGTTTCATTATCACTTCAACCTTGCATAATCTATATGCTTTATTGCGAGTTTCATTTTTTAAAGCTCTCTTTTCTGTACAAACAACTCTGTGCAAAACTTTTAATCTAAAATTCAGAAGTTAAACATCTTCCAAATTCTAACTGCAAGAATAAAAAATCCTTTGCCAATTTAGATAAGTTTCATAAATATCTTTTCCCACTTTTGATATGAAGATTAAAATTGTCGAATGAGCGTTTATCATAAATATCCTCGAACATTATTTTAAATTGAAAAAAAAAAAACCTTATTCAATTGATTTTAATTCAAAATCTTTGTTGTCTTATAGTCATCTTCATAGCCTCAGGCAAATTATTACAACATAATCAAAGTCCAAGCTTCAGTTTTCAAAAGACATAAAAAAAACCTATCCATTGTTGTCGTAACGCCACTTTTAGCCAAATGTTCATTGGAGTTCAGCCACAAACAGAAAGAGAGTTACGGTGATATGGGATCACCTTGCCTCAGTTTGGCTCATTAGAGACAAAAGAGATGTTTATTCTGTACAACACTTGGGGATGTTAAGTTGAATGAAAGAAAATGAATGAAACGCTTTTTCAAATCGATTAACAACAACAAACCTTGTATATGTCCTTTTTTTCAAACTTCTTGAAATTACCATGATGCAATTTGTTAGCAACTGCCATATAAGATAACCAGAAAAAATGGCAATACTAGTTGCAGAAATAAATATATTAAAGAGGCACCTACGCATGAAGTGAACAGTACATGTTATGTTTATTATGCATTACTTCTGATACTTGAGGGAAAAGTCTATAGTCTATCAGACTTTACAACTATACAAAAGTTTCAAGATTTACATGTATACTACGTTTGTTAGAGAGTTACAATGAATAACAAATCCATAACAATGGTTACATATTATTGTATAAATATATCACTTATGTCTGTCTGTTTTCATAATTAATCTGAAGCAAGCATTGTTTTTGTCTTTTTCATGACATTTCTTCTCAAAACAAGATGGCGGAGCATAGACTAAAGGTCTGTTTCAGTAAATATTATTCAATTATAGCAATCAATGAAAGTGACAAGCTGTCAATAATTGATAGAGCGTCTAGTATACAAATATCATATGCATCTCATCATGCCTATTAACGATAATGAAAATCCGTATACAAATGTCATCGCAATCAGAGAGGAAGGAGTCGTTCTTCTAGCATCGCCTGTCATCTCAGCGAGTCACAATGCAAGCGAGCAGCGAGACCCGGTCCCCTCTGCAAGAAGTTTTTGTACGCAGTTTTGATGAAAAGGGCCAAATTATGGACGACAAAGACGTTTCTCAAGGACAAAATCTTGATACTGTGTTTGAAGAAAGTTTCAGAAAATGTCCTTCCACAAATACCATCAATACAATACAGCAAGAAGCCGGTGGTTTGAGAGGAGTTTGCTGCAGTGAATCGGTTGTGGACTTCACCCAGAACACTACCCTACACGGACTGCGTTACATCTGGCTCCCGGAAACTCTCACACTCAGAAGGATCATTTGGTTTTTCTTGGTGGCAGGTTGTATATCAATCTCAGGGTACCAGATAATGGACCGTGTTGTATATTTCAACTCTCTCCCTGTCAATGTCAATGTGGAGGTCAAATTTAACAACACTCTGGTGTTTCCTAGTGTCACCATTTGCAACCAGAATGCATTTAGACTCAGCAAAGCTGTCGAAATGGGATGGTATGACCTACTCCATTTCATGTATACAAATCTTAGGGCTTTTAATTCGTCACGATTAGATCAACACAATGCCAGTGATCTCACTTTAAGTGATATATTAAACGTGACCAAACACACCAAAGAGGACATGATCGTTAGCTGCAGGTGGAAGGGATATGCGTGTGGTGCTCAGAACTTCAGTGAGGTTATGACTGACCATGGCGTGTGCTACACCTTCAACTATCCAGATGATTCTACACCTGGAATTAGAAGTGTTGAAGCACCGGGAGCGGACAACGGACTCTCCTTGATTCTGAATGTGGAACAGTACGAATACATGCAGGGCCCTCATGATTATGCTGGTTTCAAATTCCTAATCCATGACCATAGACAGTTTCCAAAGGTTAAGGCTCTTGGCGTAGCTCTTCCAGTAGGCCAGCCCTCCTTTGTAACAATGAAAATGATGTCTGTTGATAATCTTCCAAAACCACATGGACAATGTTCTTCACCTTTCCTTGACCTTTTCTCAGTTTACTCTCAACAAAACTGTGAGGTTGAATGTTTCACAAAGGAGCTCATTAGGACCTGTCAGTGCAGGCTTCATTTCATGCCACACATGAGAGGAAGTCCCAGAGTTTGTACTCTCCAGGAGTATCTGGACTGCTATCTGCCTGCTGAAGAAGATCTCCAGCGTGCCATTCAAAGCAAGTGTCATTGCCCTGTACCATGCCACATGAATATCTTTGAGCCTACTGTGACCTATGCCACAACTTCTGAATTCTTAGGTAGTAAATATTTAGATGAACGAAACCTCACTGCCCTGAAGGTAAGTTTTGACAAAGCAAGGGATATTGGCGATCGGCAAATGAACAGACGGATTGAATTAGAAAACCAACTGAGACAACTTAACAAATCATTACAAACAGTCAGAGTAGATGCTCAACGCATGCTGATAGATATTCCAACGAAAATAACTATTTACTATCGGTATTACAGGAAAATCAATGATATGGCGACGAGTGTTGCAAACCTTTATAGAAATAGAAGAAGTCTTCTGGAGAGAGTAGAAAAGTATACTAAGGATATGATGGAAAGTGGTCAACTGGCCTTGCTATCACATCGTAACGAGCGGTTCGTTATTAGCATAAAGAATAAAATCAACCAATTGATCAACAACAATACAACTGATAAGTGTGTGAGGAGTAGCCTCTTTGTATTGGCTGTAAACGAGATTGACACGAGGCTTGCTGTTGCGAAAAGAATAAAACAGAAACTAACATTATTAACCACGTCTGGACCTATGCTCAATATTTTTACGATGGATGAAAGAGAAATTCTTCCGGAAAATTTAACAACTATTTTTGATCTAATTACGCATCGACTGTTGGTAATCAAAAATAACACAGCATCAATTATTCGCCGGATGAGTGACTATAAAAACATATTAGATGATGCATTTTATAAGCACACTTTCAACATTACCCATCTAAATTATACGAATTTGATGTATCTGGATGTAGCTAAAGAAACTGGTCGACAAATTGAGGCGCTGTATGGTGACAGTATTTTAGGTCCTGAAAAACAGTTGATGCAAGAGGAAGAAGATCTTATACTTGGTAAGTTTACAAGCTATAGGTCATCCTATACAAAGTATTTGGATTTCTTACAATTTCGAACCGGGTTTAACTTGAGACGCCTCATTAAGCTGCTCAGATCGATAAAAGCAAAATACAAAGCGTGTCATGCATACCTGTCAGGGGGGATATCTAAACTGAAAGTTGCTAGACGTTATTTTCTACGAAGTTCCTCAAAAGACATCAACTTGTTAAAGGCAAACTTTGAAACCTTTCGTGGAGACCGAAATCAATTCGGGGATATCTCTAAAGATATCTATGTTGCACAATTTAAAGTGATCAAGGTCTCCTGCAAGATCCAAGGAAAATTCGCACTTTACTTTCAGCAGAACCTTTCTGAACCATGCTTTGATGACTGGGAATCATATACTAAAAACTTATCCCCATATAAACTCGATGAGCGTCATGTGAAGATTACAGAGGAACCGCTAGAGCAGGCTCTTGAGGATCTAACACAGCACATGAGAGAATTCGTTAGAACAAGTAAAATTGACACCTCCTTCATGAGAAATAATATTTTGAAAGTTGAATTCTTCTACCGAGATATGAGTTACGACATTATTACACAACAAATTGCTTACGATGTTTTTGGCCTCCTCTGCGACATTGGAGGATCCATGGGACTGTTCATCGGAGCCAGTGTTATAACACTCTTTGAAATTCTAGATTTCGCTTGCATGCATAGTGTATTAAAACATAGTAATAAGAAAGATGTATAGATTGTGGATCTTATTCTCTTTATATGATTTGAGATGCATGATGTTGAATATTAAAGTTGATAAAATTCTTCATGATTGATCGTCCTATTACAGATTCCATAATCTCATTTCAAAATAGATTCCTAAGAAAACTTATGATTCTTATCTAACTTGGAATACGTCTTTCGATGATTTATAGTCGGCATCTATATATATATATATATCTTCTTAAAAATGATAGACTGAAGATAAATCTTTGCATGTCAATTCATTACCAACCGGTTTCACACAAATGTGATCATCAGGGCACGCAAGAACATATCTTACCCTGATGATTTGTGTGAAACCGGTTGGTAATGAATTGATATTCAAAGATTTATCATCAGCCTATCATTTTTAAGAAGATATATATATATATATAGATAGATCTTTATTAATATTTTACACATAAACCATGAACTTTAGATGACTAGCTTGTAAACATGTATCGTATGGCATTGTTTGGATGTATATGTATGCATGTTACTTGAACTTGTTTGTAAATATTACCGTAAGTCACTGTTCGTATATTTATATGTATTTTATATTGTCATGACTGGTTCGTAACCATTTTAGTATTATATATATATATATATATATATATATATATATATATATATATATATATATATATATATATATATGTATATATATATATACGTACGTGCCCACTCACATATATGAATGTATGAATTTATTGTTTTGTTCCTCTTATAAATATGTGTATACTTTCATTTGTCAAACATACTTGAAAAGGCCGATACACTGGTCGAAATGAATTCATCGTATTGTATTAAAGAAGATTGATCCAGTCAGAACCATCCGATGGTTACTCTTTCTATATATATATATATATATGTCATGACTTGTATGTAAAAATGTATCGTATTACATTGTTCGTATGTATAAATGTATTTGATTATGTTATCACTGGTTTGTAAACATGTACTGTTGGCATTGTTCGTACGTACAGTGCGTTGCCATAATATAGTGCGCAGAAATCATAATGTCTGACGATTTCATTTCCATGTAGCGTTTTTAAAATTCGCGTCGTAAAGAGATAAATCTATGCACCAACATAAATCTACGGTGGCATATTAGGGCCATCTGTTTTTGTTTTTTTATCTTGAAATTTCAAGAAAAAAGTTGAAATTTCAACATGTCCATCTTGAAATTTCAAGATAATAAGTTGAAATTTCAAGATAATAAGTTGAAATTTCAAGATAATAAGTTGAAATTTCAAGATACTTATGTTGAAATTTCAAGATACTTATGTTGAAATTTCAAGATACTTATGTTGAAATTTCGACTTAGCATCTTGAATTTTCAAGATAATGATATATATAAGCATTTGCTCTGTGAAAGTCAGCATTAGTTGGGTGAGAAGTCTCCTTGATTAGACGTCCATACAAATAAACAAAGAATCCATGTAGATATATAATATAGATACACATACAAATTTAACCAGTTGATAATAAACTTATCCAAATACATTTGAAACATGAAATATAGGCCTTAATGTTCATTTAGACAAAAATTTCATTTCAGAAAAATTGACACAAACAGAAAAATTGACACAAACATATGTATAATAAGTACAAGACTTTACATATGTAAATGACATAATATGTACAATGTGTGTACGTATGTATATAAGTATGTGTGTATGTATGTGTGTATGTAGATATGTACTGTCTATGAATGTGTTTGTTTGTGTTTATATGTGTGTCTGTATGTTTGCTGTAAATGTATGTGGATGTGGGAGTGAGATTATCTATATTGGTACTAGTATATATTGTTGTACTAGTAGATTATGTTGGAATTAATGTACTCATATTGTATGTATGTATAAATAGTAGGTTTCGGGGAGGTTGTGTGTGTTTTTTAATATCTTTTCTATTGGATGATTAAACACAGACCACAATAATATCATCGGGAAAGTATCCGTGATATGTATTAAATATATCAATTCATATATGTATATGTGAATCTTCACTTTATAACGCTTCGTATATGTTTGTTCCTATGTATGACATATATTGACAAGACCGCGCATGTTTGATTATCAGGTTACCCGCATTCTTTGTAAGAATGTTTATGACTGTCTCTTATGTATAATACACATACACGTTTTAATATAGAACATACATATCACTGATTTCCGATGATACAATTGTGGTCTGTGTTTAATCATCATAATGTAAGGTATCAACTGAATACACACGCCCTCCCAAAATTCTATATATATATATCATTCTTACATACATAAGATACGAAAAACGTTTATTCCAACATGATTTATACATAAGAAGGTACGTAAATACATCATTCCCACATCCATATACATTTACATGCATACAAATACATACACACACATGCATACATACACACATTATTACTGATTAAGTTTGTATGTTTATTTGTAATATATATCTACAATAAGACTTTGTTTATATGTAGGGACGTCTAATCAAGGAGACTTCCTCACAAGTAATGCTGACTTTGACAGATCAAATCCTTATATACATATCATTATCTTGAAATTTCAAGATCCTATGTTGAAATTTCAGCTTATTTATCTTGAAATTTCAGCTTATTTATCTTGAAATTTCAGCTTATTTATCTTGAAATTTCAACATAAGTATTTTGAAATTTCAACTTATTATCTTGAAATTTCAAGATGGACATGTTGAAATTTCAACTTTTTTCTTGAAATTTCAAGATAAAAAAAACAAAACAGATGGCCCTAATATGCCACCGTATAAATCACCAACTCCCCTTTCCATTGTTTTTTTATGGGAATTCCTGTGTCTATTTTTTTATCTTAATAGTATACGTCATTCGAAATAGCAGCAACATTTCGCAATCTATCTTAGTAGCAAAACAGAGAGAAGAGGTGATGAATAGAACCTATTATCTTTCTTGCAAAATGCAAAATGTGCTTAAAATGTTGAAAAATATGTAAATCATCATAATTAGGTTCGCCATTTTTTGGTGTTTCTTAGTTCAGTCGCAAACAAGGAAAGATTTGCAAGGACGCAAATGACTGACGCGCGATGTATCAAGATGAACGGTATGTGAAGAATTGTTATTCATTTAATTCTCGATCAAACTGTGCTAGCTGTTGAAACATTCATTCAACCGAAGTTCAGATAATTGTGTGTTGAAAAACCTATATTAGGCCTACCTACTTTTTAAAAAATCTTTGAAATTGTTGGAAAGAGCATCTGGAAAATGATGGAACTAAAGGAACAATGTCTGATACTCATCATAAGTTAAGAATTGGATGAATCAATTAAAATTTATTGTTATGGGTTGTGTCAATATGTTTTATAAGGCGCATACCAAGCGAGAGATTTAAACTTGAATGCCAAGTGATGTTACAAAAATGTTTACAAACATTGCGCTCTATAAAGGGAATGTTCACGGCCAGTTGTCTCCTCAATGATTTTGGTACCAGACTATCAGTGTCGTAATTACAAATTCAGAGGCACATCTTTTCATCTGTGGCATGATATTATTTTAAAAAAAATCAACCTTGATTTTTCAAGCAAGAGAAAAGCTCGTGGCGTCGGGTGCTCCATAAAGATTGCAAAATGAGTAGAAACATTATTTGAAATTGCCTAGTTATTCCTCACATATCAATGTAAATTGCAATATATGATAAATTATGTAAATTAGTTTGGAAAGTCAATTAAATGAATAATACGATCAGTTTATTTTAATTGTGTTGTCAAGGAGACACGTATTCACAACCTGGCTTAATTTTTTCAGCTCAGCGAAGGTTTTAATCCTTCATGGCAAAAAAGGTGAAAGGTGACCAAACATGAAGTTTGTAGATCAAGAGTTTAGAAATTACCAAAATTTTCACACATTCCGGTTAACATTTATTGAAGTATAGATTTTTAACGAGTTAGGTGATCCTTTGCGCCAACGGCAGTTCATGACGTCATGATACCCTTTGCGTACTATATACTATGGTCACGCACTGTATATATGTATCGAATAATATTATGTCATCACTGGTTTGTAAACATATATTGTTTGGCATGGTACGTGTCCAAGTATAGAAACAGTATTTTAAATATTAATTGTTTTTCATTGTTGGTGTTTATGTATGTTTGAAAATGATATATACAAATAAAAGGAAATTCAATGTGTTTTTGAAATTTAAAATTTTGGGTTATCAGAAAGATTTGGTATTTTTTGGAGGGAAGAGGGCGTAGGGTACATTTAGTGGTAGATCAGTAGAAAGTTTATGATTGTTAAAACTAACCCAAAGGACAACGTCAAATTTGGATGTATATTCTTATAGAGACTCACACGAAGTTGTTGTCAACAATTATGAATTAATTTGGGTAGGTAGGACTAAGAATGCGGTCTTGTGAAGGGGGAGATTTTTTTCATGTCACTTGAAAGGCCATTTCAACTGTTTTGGAAAAATCCATTAAGATTGTAATTGTCCGGATCGAGGGGAGCCACATTGTTTAAAGTTAGGCGACCGCGATTGAAGTCTTTAAATCGAACCTTTCCTTGCTTATCCAAAAGTAATGCATATATAGCACATTGGTCATATAGCTGCATATCCTACAGATTTGCTAAAATATAATGGACAATGTTGAATTTTCAATACAGAAGTGAAGACCCATTTTACCTAAACGCATTCGTATATCACACCCGACAGTTATCTGTAACACTTTTGGCAGAACTTTTTAAAAAAAATAACTTCGGAAATCGAGCGTCGATATGGAATATTTTATACGAAATTTCGAAATTTCTTATGCCACAAGTTTTGTACGAGAGAGTAGACTTCTCTAAAGAGGGGGACATTGACTGAACAGTAATGAAGATTTTAAAACATCTGCTAAAGAAAGCCTCAGGGCTGAATTGCAAACATCCCATCAGTGTTTAAACTGTACATTAAATTAGTAACAGTTTGTATTTGGATTCACTTTTTGATAGAAAACGCCATATCTTTGTAGACTGTGAGTTTAAATAATTATTAATTGAACGTTGCTGTAGAGATGAAATCGGATTGCATTTAGGACATATAAGGAACCTGTGTGGGATCACATAAGCGATAGTTATCATTGTCAGTGATGACATTTCGAATACCGTTCGTACATCAAAGAATAATATTTATAACCACAGTACGAACATTCACGGCACATTATCTTAAGAACAATATGACGCGAATGCTTGGTCGAAAATAAATTTTAGTGGAATTTCTCGTTTCTGCGTTTGTGTTAATAAAGGATGTGAAGTGATAAACGGTGTTACTTTAGTACATCCCATATCAGCTGTTTACTATCCTTGATATATTTCACCTATGTTATAAAAGCCCTCTCGCTTTTCATGGTTTGCTTATATCCATCTTATATCATCTCCTTTAATCAAGGCAATCACTTTCAATCTCAAACAGCTAATGGCTGAAATATTTCCGCAGCGTTGCAACTTGATTTGTCATTTACTCACAATCGTCATGAATGTCACATTCATTTTTTCCAAAGACACAGACTTAATATGATTACTTCGATTCCGGATTCCCAAACTATTCGTTAAATTTTTCCGTCAAATACAATGTCACCCAATACAAGCAAAGGCGACTATTAGCATTGACATTTACCCATCTAATAGAACTAAAATGTCAAAGTTAATTCTAGGATACCAGTTCTGGCTCACGTCAATCAGTGTCCAGTAGCGTTGACGTTAGTCAACTTTCATTCCATAAATCCCTTTATATCTTTTAGAAATACACAAATCATTCCTTTCCATTGAACAAGTTAATTCTACAAAACCCACTTAGATTATTATGCATATAATTTTAAACTTTGGAGAAAGTTCTTGTTGTGTATATGTATTGTTCAACATAATAATAATAACAAAAACAACAACAACAACAAACTAGTCGGCAGAATAAACTTATCTCAGATTCTAATTACTCTTGAGAAGTTAAATGACAATGTAAAATATTCTCTCGTGTTAACGCAAAAAACGCTATCTTTGTCCAAATTTGAAACAGTTGATCTTTTGGTTGTGTTTATACATAATGTACCACTATTTTCATATTTTTTTAAACTCTAAAATGTTTCAAATATTTAATCACACGACAAAAGAAACAGATATGCTCAAGTCAGATGTCAACACATAGCTGTCTTAGTTTTTAAAGAAGCTCTTTGTAACTTCTTATTTTTTTATAATCATCAATTTCAAATCTAACATACGTGCCATGTCCCTGTTCGTACAATTACAGCCCCCTACCATTGTCGATTTGAAGATATTTTTATGTTCTAACATCCACTAGGACTTTATCTGGAGTCAACAATGTTTTACGCTATCTGAAGCCGAGAAATTACTGCACCATTTTAGCATGAACACTTTTTTTAAAACAGTACCTACAGCAGTTTTGTTCTTTTAGTTTGTAATGATCAATCTCTTTCTATTTTAAAATCCTCAGGTTTTTGTGAGATTGCTCTGTCGATGGTCTGTAGGTGCTTTTGTGGTGAAGACCATTATCGATGGTTGACCTATGTATATGGTAATGACTAAACACTCCGATTATATTGTGATGGCCCAAATAATTATAATTACAAATATATTTTTATATTAGGCCTTTCAGGCTATATTAATTACAAATTTATTCAATTAAATTATTTCAATTAAAAAGATTGAAAAACATGTTACCGTTTCTCTTTGAAAAAAGAAAAATGTACATTCATAACTCATAATTTCGAAATCCATAAAAAAACAAGGCATACAGTGCGTTTCAAATCACTATTAACGATAGATAAGAAAATTTTGTTAGTGTTGAGCTCCATGAGAACCTTGACACTTGACTGAGCGGGGTTAATTAGGTAATGCCAGTTTGTCAATGACGCTAAAGACAAACAAAAATAGTTTTTCATGTAAATGTCATGATGAATTTGAGTTTGTTTACTCTCATTGACTGAAACAACAACCTTATCCAAGGACAATGAATTTTTAAAAAATCGTTTTTAAGTCTATAAGCTAAAAAGATATCAAACATGCTTTCAAACCGATTTCAAAACTCGAGCTTTCTTCTGCTGCTTCGCTGCGCTTTGATAACAATATTACACTGCGCTTTAAGTACAGTAGTACACTGCGCTTTGAATACAGTATTACACTGCTCTTTGAGTACAGTTTACACTGCGCTTTAAGTATAGTATTACACTGCGCTTTGAGTAGAGTATTATACTGCGCTTTGAGTACAGTATTTCACTTCGCTTTAAGTACTGTATTAAACTGCGCTTTGAGTACAATATTACACTGCGCTTTGAGTACAGTATTACACTGCGCTTTGAGTACAGTATTACACTGCGCTTTGTGTACAGTATTACATTGCTCTTTGAGTACAGTATTACACTGCGCTTTGAGTACAGTATCACACTGCGCTTTGATTACAGTATTACACTGCGCTTTAAGTACAGTATTACACTGCACTTTGAGTACAGTATATTACACTGCGCTTTGAGTACAGTATTACACTGCGCTTTGGGTACAGTATTACATTGCTCTTTGAGTACAGTATTACACTGCGCTTTGGGTACAGTATTACACTGCGCTTTAAGTACAGTATTACACTGCGTTTTGATTACAGTATTACACTGCTCTTTGAGTACAGTATTACACTGCGCTTTGGGTACAGTATTACACGTCGCTTTAAGTACAGTATTACACGTCGCTTTAAGTACAGTATTACACTGCACTTTGAGAACAGTATTACACTGCGCTTTGATTACAGTATTACACTGCGCTTTTGGTACAGTATTACACTGCGCTTTGAGAACAGTATTACACTGCGCTTTGATTACAGTATTACACTGCGCTTTTGGTACAGTATTACACTGCGCTTTGAGTACAGAATTACACTGCGCTTTGAGTACAGTATTACACTGCGCTTTGGGTACAGTATTAAACTGCGCTTTGAGTACAGTATTACACGCAGCTGTAGCTAGATTTAGGTGAATCAGATTTCTGAGAAAACTAATGACTATCCCTTTTTCGGTGGACGAGCGAATAGGCCTAGGGTCTATCTATATATAGAAGAGTAACTATCTCACGTAGAAAACTGACTCAAATGCCAGTAATAAATGAAGTAATAAATCTTTCCAACAAGTGCTGCTGCCACTTTAAAACATTCGGTACGCGATAAATAGGTGATGACATTTCATCCAGGGTGATAAAATGGCATTCAAGCCCCATGTTAGGTTTTATGCTATAAAATTGTGTTATAAGTTTGAACTTTGCGCATATTGAATTCTCACAAGCTTTCGTTTTGCCTGCTGAATGTGATTTATGCGATTGATAAAGAAACAGAAACTTGCTCTTGAAACTACACCGCTTGTTTGTCCACTCTTGTATGTACCACTGACTCAAATGTTCTCCAGGGAGACCATAGTTACCTTTTTCGAGCCATGTTACATAAAGTGATTGATTCCAGTTAAAGTAATTATCGAAGACAAATAAACGTAATCTCACAGAGACACACGACCTTTGAGTATCGAATCTGTTTCTATTCAGACAACATCATTACAGAAAGAGTGTAACAAATTGCATAAATATTTTATTTACCAAGAGAGCCAACATGATTCGTAAACATTCAAATGCATCCATTTTGAAAATATCCATTTCAAGGCAGTGTGAATAACAATAATACAATGTAACAGAACATACAACTCTGTTTCCCCCGAGGTAGCACCATCTTAACATCAATCCTTCAAGCTCCCGTTGTGTAAAACCCTCAAATAAATATATCTCTTTACTGTAGCAATAGCGTCATGACAGATGATTGGAATGCAGTTCACCATTTTAAATGTTGCTTGGGAGTTATCTCCCCTGAAATCAATTAATTTGTTAACGCCCAATTAAAACATGACTTTTGTCTTGATGCCAAGACATTTTGTACAGTAGCTTTTGCATCCAATCAGTTGGGTCAAAACGAGCACTACATGTCACATATTTCTATTGTGATTCATTGTCTTTGGTAATCAGCAGAACTCTCAGGCTCAACACCCAATCGCACGTTGTGATAAACATCTTGAAGTACAATAACAGCTTTTGTTAAAAAGTAAATGCAAGATCATTATCAGCTCAGCTAAGAAATTGTTGCCCTATAACAAGATGAACACTACACTAGAGCGAGTTTAATGGAATGGTAATGTTTGCTTAAAAAATAATAAATTTATCAGTCTATTAACAAAATCTCCGGTATGAACATATTCAGAACATAACGGACAAAATGTTCAAGGAAATGTTATCTTGACATTATTCACGTTCAGGATTTATTACTAATGTAACATGCGTCTCTGACACTAAATCCTTTATACCAATTGATAACTTGATCGCAAGCAGGAACAGAGCCCGTTGGATACATGCACATATATACTCGTGTTTCCTGCTGTATTCATTATAAAATTTTGGATTACCAGCAATGTTAGAGCATGGAGAGAGTTTTGTTCCATCACCCAAATACAACCAACATTTTGCAAAAAAAACTTTTGATCCATTCCAAGTAGTAATGATATTTCCCTTTAAGTTATGAGAGAAACTCATTCTACGCGAGTATCTTTTTCATCACCATTAAATTTTGCATATGCATTATCTGATTTCTTTCACTTTGAGTTGATTTGATAACAAAATTATTAATAGAAACTCAAACGCGATTCCTGTTGGACTGAAGATTAGTTATCATTACTGCTGTAACAATGGCAGGTCACGAAGGGTCACTAGCTTACGAGAGGGTGAGTGACTGCTAATTTTCTCCTGTTCCGTTTAGCTTAGTACGATGAGATTGTATCATCCTTAGCGTATGCTTGATTACATTAAGACTTTCAAAAATAAAGCTGGGGCACACAAGAATCACAAGAATTGTCATTGTTGCGATAAAGAGTCAACCCCTCAACTTTTAAAGACTCCTTCGATTCAATTTCGTTTAGTTTAGGATATCGAGAGTTTAACTATTCCAAACCAAGAGCTTGAACAGAACCAAAATGAGTTCATTATTACTTGTCCAAAGACCAGTAGTAGAGATATTCCTTCGACACAAGTTTTAAGATGCAATTCATTCGAGTTATGAATGTGTTCGTCACCAAAGTTTGCATGTCTTGCATCGTTGTCACCAGGATCATTGGAGTTGACAGCAGCAAGAGACTTTCCATACTAGTTGTTCAAGGAATCGTTCGACCATAATATCTATAGAAATTTTACATCATTTACAGTACAAGGACTCATAGAGCCAAGGTCTTTAGACAAACAGTAAGTCCATGGTATACGGACTTATCGTTCTTGATAGTTCATTACCCATAGTTACCGGTCCAAGAAAACACGTTTATCATTTTATTGGTGCAATCAACCCAATCAAACAATTTTTTTCAAAAACTGTTTGATCGATCTGAAATTTACACAATCTGTTCTTCACAAAATGAACAAAAATTCGTTTGACCAGAGGTTTGTAGAATTTGTCTATTCCGAAAGATTCCTTTGACGCAATGTTCAATTTTAAACCAAGATATTCATTCTTACAAATAATCAATGTAAAGGTCTTTGTAGTTCAATAGTAAGACCATTTATAGGCCCAGTTAATATGATCAACAGCAAATGTACAAAATGAAGTTCGACCAATGATCTATTGGAGTTTATGACGAAGAGCTTTAACAAGCCCATTACAAGGCTTCGTTGATTAGAGATTTGTGGAATGCGCACATCACCAATGGTACAAAGACTCGTTGGATCCGAGGTCTGTGGAGTTCATCGTGAAGAGCTTGTACCACCCCAGGGTGTGCTTACTGAGATCGAGACTGTCCAGCCTGACCACCGTCTCGCCCAGACACTGCTTCTTCTTGTCGAATCCCTTCACCCGCTCCCAGATGTTGATCTGCAACAAGATGACCTTGTTTATAAGTGTTGATCAATAAGGAGAGAAAGAGCAAATTGATCTCCAACGACAAATATCACGGGCTTATCAACTCGAAGGGAAATACATATACAATCTACGATGAACAAGGACAATGGCCTATAATTTTCGACATCTATTTGGAATTTCCTTCTTTGAGTGGCATTTTAGAAGTTGGTATGACGAAGAAAATAGGAAATTTTTTGGATTAACAACTTCTTTATTGCAAAGAGATGCTGGCATTTTAGAAGTTGGTATGATGAAGAAAATAGGAAATTTTTTGGATTAACAACTTCTTTATTGCAAAGATGTAGATACTAACACCGTTATCAAGCATCTCTTTGCAATAAAGAAGTTGTTAATCTAAACAATTTCCTATTTTATTTGGAAGTTGCAAAAACTAGCTATCTATCATCAGTTCTTCAATCTTTATTTCATCTTGAATGTTATATTTAAAAGCCATGGTCAACATGAAAGACAAGGTACCGATCATCAAGGACAGGACTCAACCTACCACTGTTTTTTTATCAAGGACTTTGATTATCTTTTAGTTAGCCTTTTGACCCAGTTGACAATGTATAACTCAATTCTATTTTAATCTTTTCTGTAATTCTTCTTTTTTATTATTGATTAAATTATTATTAATGTATTCAGTTCATTGTCATATTTTGCTGGTCTGACTGGGGACAGTTTCAAATTATAAATTTACACGTAACAAAATAAAGAGAGGGAGAAAGAAAGAGATAATGAGTGAGTTATTGTTTAGCCATTCAGCCATTAGCGACGTGTGAGAGAGATACATAAACATAGATAGACACATAGAGCCCGAGAAAGACAAAGACAGACTTAAAGAGATTTTTAAAGAAGCTTCTGACATCAAGTCGCCCACATAATATGTTACGAGTGGATTTGCTTGTGTCAGGTGTAGGGGAATTATGTACAAAGCCACGATCGTTGTACCGATTAGTACGGTATTTGCTCATTTGACATTTTCCTTACAGGAATGCGATCTGTATAAGCAATTATAAACTCACTCTCAGAAGAGAGTACATAGTCCCACAGTGTTATCTGGGTATCATAGCTCTAATGTAGGTTTCAGGAAAGGCAATTGTGTGTTCTTGTCTGAGCAAACGACGAGGATATTTTTATTCATGAATATGCCGATCATGCCTAAACATGTTAACACAATTTAGCTTGATGATAAAAAAATCCCTTTGTATGAGTGTGATGGTCGTAGTTGAGACGTGATAGAAGAATACTTTTAAATGTGATAGAGAGATCAAATCTAAAAACAAACTTCTTTAATCACTTCGACGCAGTTTCAGATTCACTCGAAACCTCACTTCTGTCATCGATATAAAGAATTTGTACTTTTGTAGATAGAGTAATACAAACAAAACAATGTAACCTTTTTATATTTTCATATTAAGGTTTAATTACTCTCCTTTATAATCCAAAGGTTTGTTATGCGAGCATGCCTCTTATATAGTGAGCTACAAGATGACCCAACATTACCTTCATGTATCGTCCATGGACGTTGCAGGCAGAGTATTTGATCATCCTTCTGAACAGCAACTCATTGCCTCCTTTGATGACCTGTGTCTTCTTCTTTTGCAGAATCTTCTTCCCTTCTACCAAATACGTTTTGGCATAGATATCTAGAAAAATTAAACACATTTTCTTTGTGATTAAATGAAAAAAGTTTCGTATTTAGTTTGGTCCTTGCATTATAAGTTGTACGTTGTTTCTGCCAAGCTCATGTTTAGATGTTGGAGATCAGTGGCGCTCAGTAACAGTAGCGGCATATCGCTTGAATGCTTACCCGCTTCATTTTTCAGCGCAGTACCAACAATGGGTCACTAGTCACAGCCGATGCTTGCAGGTTTCACCGCACTGCATAGTCACAATAGTGTTGCGTGCTTTCTTTATGCACTATTACTAGCCACCTTGATATAAGTAAAATAATCTTAAAAGCTGCGTTAAACCCCTAATCACCTGCTTCATATTAAAGGACATCTCCGAACAAGTAAGGACGCCGGCTCGACTGCAAAATTTTATTGGACATTTGTTTTCACACTGAATCAGATGCTTATTTAAAAGCGTGCCTCTGTGCTGTCAGCTGCACATTTGGTAACTGGCCTGGTTTACTGTTGTCGGTTAGTTATCTTATGTTGATATGCGATAGTGCATGGGCACAGACTTTTATCTTCTTGCGGTTTCAGCCCAAGTTTGTAGCATATATTAACTATCAACAAGCCCTGTGGTTGGTCCTGAAGAGGACGCTGCACTCAAAGCTAAACGTGCTTGAAGCAGCGCTAACATTATCCAGAGAGTTTTCCTTACCTGACGGTAGCTGTGAGTCGGTCCTGGTGACCCCCCGAGCACAGATGACGTCCACTTCGACCTGACCCTTGGACACCATGAAGCCTAGGCGGATATCCCCACAGGAAGAGTTGTCTGTGGGTAAACATCGGCAAACATGTTTCAAAAATGTTCTATGTGAACATATTGGTAATATCATTACCATTAGCTTTCTGATCAGCGTCTCAGGATACTAAACCACCGTCTTCGGTTTGAGTACTTTGGTTTCCTAAAGAGGCATTTTATTCGTAAGTGTTTCTATTGAATCGATTGTTGATAAATTAAACATACTCTACATACGAGGCAAGTTTAAACGATTTTGTTTCACTCTAGGATGTGATTAGTTCTTTCTTGTATGACACGCTAATATATATCATAATAACATTCTTATGAATCACAATTAAGATTCTCGTTTCTTTGACACTAAATAGGACTGACCAAGATTGACCATTTTTATGCCAATGTAAGCGAACGTTGGCATTACAATCACCGCAGAAACAACAATAATTTAATTACTGATCATCGCCGAAAACGATACTTTTTGTAGAGAATTTCTAAAATTTCAAAAAGTTAAAGAATCATTATTATTATTATGGTCATATATCATAACAATAAAATATTTAATGGATACTCAGTACAATTTTAAAAAAGAAAACACGTTTTGCGAAAAGTCAACAACAATAATATTGTGAAAGTTTCAAACAACGAAGAAGGCTTTTCATGAATCATATTATCCCCTTAGTATGAGCATTGCCCAGTTAAACAGTGTTTTATGTTTCAAGAACGTGTATTTAATAGTGTATTAAAGGATACATCGCCAGACATGCAGAAATAGGGTCAGTAAATATCTTATGGCAAGTAAATCGAAGCCCTTAGTGGCTCTGCGAGACCCGACTCGGATGAAAACTGGCTTAAGCATAGGATTAGTTGAATGTCAATGGTGTTTGCTACATAGATCTCATGTCAATCCTTCACAAATGGAGTCTCATAGAACTGCATCACAAAAGTTTGTTCACCTTGTCAGATTCGTACGTAAACCATATTATGCCATGCATAAACTAAAGAGACGAATCATTGATTTAAAAGAAGAATAATTTATATTGATGCAGAAGGTGTTATCCAAAATTAACAATATTGCGACCATGATGAAGTCCCGTGTAGGTCAAAAGCAGCGCTTCCGTGGAAATGATAAAAATTGCCATGTACCTGATTATATACTACCTATTAGATGCGTGTTATTAAGAAACTGATGTAACGTCGCAAAATTAAACATGATGTCCTGGCAGTAACAATCATATGTCGGAATCTGTATCGAATGGACCTATGGATATAGTTACAAGTCTGATCAATGCAAGAGCATTAAAAGAGAAGTAGACAAGTAAAGACTCAATTTCTCTCCCCACAGAGATATCTCCGTCATAAATTTCTATACGAACCTCTGTTGTAATACGAGCTATTCCCAGGCTTCCGGCAGGTTCCCCTAACGGAAATAACTGAGGCTTCCCGAATGATCTCATTCCTCTCTTTTAATAATTCATCATGTGTTAGAGAGATAATGAATAGTCTCTCCCGAACAGTAAACAGAAATGAATTGTCAATGGAATAGTTGATAATGCAACATATGTGCAAACGCATCGTCCCGTCGAAATACGGTTTTATAATAAGCAAATGGTGCAGTTGATTTGGCTAGAATACAAACAAAAAAACTTGGGTGTATACCGCGTAGTTATTGAAAATATCACTAGCGAACCTAGATGGTAACAGCAAACCGTTGATTTTAAAAGACAGTGTATTTTAATCATTCATTATTATCAGATAAGATATGTAAGTAAATAAAATAAAAAACACGTCATCCGGAATTTCATACAATAACCACCTAAAGTTTTGCAATGAATTTCAGCCTTAAGATTTACATTTTGAAATAAAGTCGATTTTAGTAGTGCAATGGATGATACGTTTAATGACATTTTGGACCGAGACCTACTGATACGAGAGGCAATCTCCAAATGACAGCAAACAACTTGCCGAACCCGAAATGAAGACTATAACAAGACAGGCAATATGCAACTACCACCTGCAAAAGAGATTTAGACAAGGGGGCACACTCCCAATCAAATAATCTGAACCAAGACTAAAGCAGTAACAAATCAACATAGGGGTAGGCACCCACCTGATGAGGCTTGGGGGGAAACCTGACCCGGTCCCAGTACAGGGGGAGCGGTCTGGCCGTCCGCTGTCTGCGCCTCGGGGGTCGGGGGGATGTCTCTGTAAGTACACAGACTACTGTGTTGGTGCAGTAAAACATTATCCCGGTTGAATAAGGGGAATGACATAGGTATTGATCAATGATAACAAGTCATAAATAGTTTTACTTTTACACGAAGTTTCACTTACACCTATATCAAACTAATTCAAATTGTTTTCAAGTTTGGTTGCCGTAGTCATCTGGTAATTATATGTCGTAACCATCTAATAAGTCTTTAATTTGGAAGGTGAACCAAACATACCTGGCCAGCATGTCAACGTTAGATGTTTCTCATTTTCAGAAGATATGGATAATTAATGTTTCTTTTGAAGAATAATACATCATTCAAAGAAAATTTATAACTATAAGTGAATTGAACAAAATATTTTGACTCACCAAAAAAGCATTACCTATCAATCTCAAATATAAAATATAAAGCACCAAAAAAGCATTATATATAAATCTCAAATATCAAATATAAAGCACCATTAGACTATAACTCGTAAACAAAATTTCCAGGGTTTTAACCTATTCGAAACTTACGCATAAATGTCATCTTCGGGGTCGCTTTCATTCTCGTAGAAGCTTGACTGGCTGTTGGTCCTACTGAGCGGACGAGGCGGGGCCAGGAGGTCGGGGTTCACTGACACTGGGAACATAATTACCCATTAAGTGCTATTGATACCTTTGAGGTCAGTCAATTACATATCATCTTATGATATACGAGTTCAAATTATTCCAACGATGTCCTGGTGGATATCTAGCTTAGTCCACGTGAACTGATGTCATTATAAATTTTTTTAAGCCAGGATCCAGCGTTCTGTATGCGATGACGTATGGTAGCTAGGTTATTCATTAAGGACAATATTTTTTTTTCTCTCTACTTCAAAACTCATAAAATAAAATCCAATTTAATACATTTTTATTAAAACAATGAGAAGAATCAAAAGGGCTAGTCTCATAGATTTCCATTTATTTAATTGACACATGCCTATGTGCTAATTACTTTTAAATCTTGTGCTTGAAACCATGGAAATAATAACAGTTTTCTCAGAGAATTTAATGACATACGACCTACTCAATACTGATGATGTAAAGATTCATCGATAGGATTGACGTTTGCATCGTCGACTCCACGATACGAGTGCATCGATACAAATCACATTTATACAATGAATCGGGACATTTCTATAGTAAAGGTCCATGATACATCAATGTTTCGCCATAAGAGACAATATATCGCGATACTATAAACATAATTTGTGTCAAACAAGTACCTATATACATGTAAGCTGACAAAGGTCTTATTTTATCTAAGAGATTACAGTGATAAGACAAACAAAAAATATAATATTAAAATATAAATATTTATAATATATATTTTATCCGCAATTTCACCGTAACATTTTGTGATTACCATTCATGTAATTTTTTGACAAACTGGTAGCTAAGAAATAACATTTATTTTTCATGTCCAATCTATACTTATTTCACAAACTGAAGAGAATCGGCATAGTATTTTATCGCCATCATGGTACCGTTATGATAATCCTCACGCAAGGTTCTTGGCAATAACTCAATGATATATAGTCTCGCCTAATAAAACTTGAATCGTGATATTTTGTCTCGGCACTAAGTTTACGATACACAGGTCTACTACATATTACATATTCATATATTTCTCACCGAAACGAAATTATATATTTTTCAGAATTCAAAAAGTTTTTGTCACTAGTATTCTAATTACTCAAGTTATAACAAATTATCACAGCCAAGTTTATATTCATTTTGTTGAAACTACCTAATATTTCTGTAATGTTGCCTGCAATATATCCATTTGAAGCATAAAGTAGAATATTATACCTAGTTTACAGGCCGAGGTTTTCCTACTCCTCGGCCTACTTGGACTCAGGTCACGTGAGTCATCCCCGAAACTTCGACTCCATCCCCCGTCTCCTGGACTCATGTCGTCAGACAAACCTGCAACATTGGTACAATCCCTTGGATGAATGTTTGATGAAATCAACTCAAAACAAGTGACAGACCAACATCCCCGACAGGCGCTACTCGCGACAGTCCCAATCATTTGCTAAGACGAGCTAAGAAGCATTTCGCGATCCTTCCTGTGCCAGGGCCTAAATTTTCGAAGTGATAATCGTTATCTTATTTTAATGTATTGGACTTTAATCTGTCGTAGAACTAAGAGATCTTTGCAAATCCAGGTCCTGGACCCATATTTTCGAAGCTCTCTTAGTGCTAAGATTGTCTTTAGCCTATGTTAATGTATGGTACCTTTGACTATCTTTGCACTAAGAGAGCTTCGAAAATCTAGGCCCTGGTTTTTATCCTACTGCAACAGATTTGGATAGTCCCTTTAAAAATCTAATGAATGTTGCAGCTAAGCGCAGAAGTAGGTTTCTGCACTCCGACCACGGATTTCAGCGTTCAGCAGCAGGTCATGGTGCTGGAGACTGGTGTGGGTTTTGCCTTGCCGGGGTTGCAATTTGATGACAACCTCAATAGAAACATTAGTTGTGATGAATTTTAGCTTGAATTTCACAGGTGTCTGCATAGAATGGCTCTCTGGTATTTTGTATACACATTATTGTCTATAGTATGCCTATTTAATCCATAGGCATGATAGTCAATGTCAATTTTTCATTAATCAAACAATAAGGTATTACGGTGAACAGAATCAATCGAACATCCCTTTGTAACGTTATTCATATACAAAGGTTCCAAATACAGAAAGATAGAAAATGAACTTTGGTAGAAAAGGTGAAACCTTTACTTAAAATCTCTTTGGAAAACAACAACAATAAACTGTTTTTATGTTCGTGGTAAGTAGCTTCTTTTTAAACTAATATCAGAATATTAGTCACAACAACATGAATGTGTTTTTGTATCAAAGATTGATTGTTTGATAAATTTTATTTGAAAATATTTTACAAACTTGGTTGAACATTTTCGTAGAATTAGTTAACAATGAAAAGGAATGTTTTATACAGATATTGAATTTTCGTTACGTTAATAAAACCTGAAGATTCGAAATTTATCCAACTCTATCAGTTCTGCCGATAAAGTACAATGTTCATTACAGATTACTTCCTTGATGTTTGATTTTCAAGGAAATACAAAATTATAACGACATGTTATTCACTTACAGGATTCACGCTTGTCAGAAACAGATAATGACGATGACATCTTGGAAACTGCATTGGACATTTTCCTTCGGACCTTCTTGGTAAAACTGTTCCGATTGTCTGGTTTTACAGAATTATAAAACAATTTTATACAAAAGGAAAGCTAATAAAAAAGAATGCATTTTTTAAATTTTATAAATCCTATGACAACGAAAGTAATGAATATGTCAAAATATTGCCTTCATAGTAGATAGAATGATAACTATAAATTGATGATAAAAGTTTTGGAAATTAGTTAAATTGTTCTAAAAATAAAAGTTTCGGGTCTAAAAAGACATGCTAGTGAAAACATGATGATGCATGACTACAAGAGAACGTTTCGACAATCAATGCTATTAGTATTCGCCAAAAATTAATGAACGTAGAGTCTATTACACCAAATTCAAGACGATATTCTATCTGGTTAACGTGACACAGAATACGTTTCAGGAATTTCGTATTTGGCTTAATTAGAGCTAGTGCGTTCTTCTGTTCTTTCTTGCATAGAAGTTTGAACAAAATAAGATTCAAAACTTTTTTGCCAAGCTTTTCGATATCATTATAAATTCACAGATGCACTCCCATCGACTCACCAGTCCCAGCATCAAAGCTTCCCTGATTAGTAGGAGAACGAGGTGGACTCAGACAGGGGCTCTTCCTGTCAGCACCTGGAATAATTAAAAAACATCATTTTAGCTTATTCATCTATATTTCAGTCATTAGCTTACGGATGACAAGTCGTAAGTTGATTAACTAATTAATAACAAATGACCACTGACATTAGATGAATAATATAGACGTAAGTACCATGCAGTGATGCAGTCTTTCTCAAGTCTTAACGTAAGGAGGGCTTGAAAAAATACGTCCCGATTAACATAATTTTAGATGACAGATAATATGTATATATAGTGGCATGTGGTCCTGTGCAGAGCTCAGTTGCCTACGGAAGTGAGATTCCCTGCCATAAACTGAGCCAAGACTTTGGAAATATTTGAAGTATCACATCTTAGGAAAAAAACTTCAACCCAGCAGTACAATAGTGGAGCTGATGTAGGTTTGTTGGAAGTGAACTCTAAAGCGCTCTCAGCTCATGTTATATGAGGGTAATAAAACAGGGATTCCCTTGAGCGTCCATTCGGTGCGGATATGTGGGCTTCATAAATGCCCTTATTTTGATAATTATTATCTAACTTACTAGGGGAACGCCGGAAGAGGGACCTTGTGCTTCCATGATCACTTGGTGTCACCGGAAGAGATCTGTGAACCATATTGGGGGACGTAGAAGGACTCAGTCCGTTAGTTGGCACCTGTATGATAGTTTCAGGTATTTCAGAATCTGGCCGCTTCCGGTCAGGAAGAGGTGATGAGTTGTCGTCGTGATCCTCGAGACTGTACCACTGCGGCTCGTACTCAAGGTTGGCATCATGAAGGTCTAGCAGCACCTCGCCTAGGAAGATGTCCTCCTTCTCCACCTGGCTCCACACAGTGATCTCTATGGACTTCTTCATAAGCTGAAACACAGGGACAGCGCTGCTGTAGAGTTGTTAATATGCTTTATGTCAACTCCATATGGTGTTTCTATACATCTTCGACAATCTGATTGAAACAAATTTCTATTATCCTTTGAGTGACATTAGATTAGAAAGAACAATTTCGAAAGGAAATGACATTCCTTATAATTCTACCAATCAGTTTCCCGCTTTTAGTGACATTGATATAGTTTTGGGTCGTGAAACATTAAAAATATTAGCAAAATTGATAGTTCGATCGCAAGATATGATGATGATCAAGATCTCGGATATCCATAACATCTCGGAGATGGATGTGAGCGATATCTACCTTATATTTGACCTTTCAATCTCTCTGCCTCTCTGCGGTATACAAAAGCATATTGGCTTGATTGTAATGTCCCTTTTCCTGAATGAAGTTCATAACCGACAGTAAAAGATTATTATAAACCGAGACGTTGTGACACTTCCGCCCCATGACCTCTAAGATTTTAAAGTTTTCATAGCATTTTATTATTCTTTGCCCAGATTTGAACTTTGAGTACTGTTCTTTTTAAAGAAGACATGTTTGGTATTTAGATTGTTCGCCGTTCAAACCTTTGGTAGTATCTTACGCATCGACTGTTGGTAATCAAAAATAACACAGCATCAATTATTCGCCGGATGAGTGACTATAAAAACATATTAGATGATGCATTTTATAAGCACACTTTCAACACTACCCATCTAAATTATACGAATTTGATGTATCTGGATGTAGCTAAAGAAACTGGTCGACAAATTGAGGCGCTGTATGGTGACAGTATTTTAGGTCCTGAAAAACAGTTGATGCAAGAGAAAGAAGATCTTATACTTGGTAAGTTTACAAGCTATAGGTCATCCTATACAAATTATTTGAAATTCTTACAATTTCGAACCGGGATTAACTTGAGGAACCTCATTAATCTGCTCAGATCAATAAAAGCAAAATACAAAGCGTGTCATGCATACCTGTCAGGGGGGATATCTAAACTGAAAGTTGCTAGACGTTATTTTCTGCGAAGTTCCTCAAAAGACATCAACTTGTTAAAGGCATACTTTGAAACTTTTCGTAGAGACCGAAATCAATTCGGGGTTATCCATTTTGATGTCTATGATACACAAATTACATTGATCAAGTACTCCTGCAGGATCCAAGGAATCTTTCAGCAGAACCTTTCTGAACCATGCTTTGATGACAATGAAATAATATTTTGAAAGTTGAATTCTTCTACCGAGATATGAGTTACGACATTATTACACAACAAATTGCTTACGATGTTTTTGGCCTCCTCTGCGACATTGGAGGATCCATGGGACTGTTCATCGGAGCCAGTGTTATAACACTCTTTGAAATTCTAGATTTCGCTTGCATGCATAGTGTATTAAAACATAGTAATAAGAAAGATGTATAGATTGTGGATATTATTCTCTTTATATGATTTGAGATGCATGATGTTGAATATTAAAGTTGATAAAATTCTTCATGATTGATCGTCCTATTACAGATTCCATAATCTCATTTCAAAATAGATTCCTAAGAAAACTTATGATTCTTATCTAACTTGGAATATGTCTTTCGATGAATTATAGTCGGCATCTATATATATATATATATCTTCTTAAAAATGATAGACTGAAGATAAATCTTTGCATGTCAATTCATTACCAACCGGTTTCACACAAATGTGATCATCAGGGCACGCAAGAACATATATTATACCCTGATGATTTGTGTGAAACCGGTTGGTAATGAATTGATATGCAAAGATTTATCATCAGTCTTTTATCTTTATTAATATTTTACACATAAACCATGAAAACCTAACTTTAGATGACTAGCTTGTAAACATGTATCGTATGGCATTGTTTGGATGTATATGTATGCATTTTACTTGAACTTGTTTGTAAATATTATCGTATGCCACTGTTCCTATGTTTATATGTATTTCATAATGTCATGACTGGTTCATAACCATTTTACTATGACGTATATATATATATAAATATTCAATATTTGATTATGTTATCACTGGTTTGTAAACATGTACCGTTGGCATTGTTCGTACGTACAGTGCGTTGCCATAATATAGTGCGCAGAAATCATAATGTCTGACGATTTCATTTCCATGTAGTGTTTTTAAAATTCGCGTCGTAAAGAGATAAATCTATGCACCAACATAAATCACCAACTCCCCTTTCCACTGTTTTTTACGGGAATTCCTGTGTCTATTTTTATCTCAATAGTATACGTCATTCGAAATAGCAGTGACATTTCGCATTCTATCTTAGTAGCAAAACAGAGAGAAGAGGTGATGAATAGAACCTATTATCTTTCTTGCAAAATGCAAAATGTGCTTAAAATGTTGAAAAATATGTAAATCATCATAATTAGGTTCGCCATTTTTTATTGTTTCGTAGTTCAGTCGCAAACAAGGAAAGATTTGCAAGGACGCAAATGACTGACGCTCGATGTATCAAGATGAACGGTATGTGAAGGATTGTTATTCATTTAATTTTGAAACACATTCTCGATCAAACTGTTGAAACAGCTAGCTAGCTGTTGAAACATTAATTCAACCGAAGTTCAGATAATTGTGTGTTGAAAAACCTATACTAGGCCTACCTACTTTTTAAAAAATCTTTGAAATTGTTGGAAAGAGCATCTGGAAAATGATGGAACTAAAGGAACAATGTCTGATACTCTACATTTTTTTAGGATTGGATGTATCAATTAAAATTTATTGTTATGGGTTGTGTCAATATGTTTTATAAGGCGCATACCAAGCGAGAGATTTAAACTTGAATGCCAAGTGATGTTACAAAAATGTTTACAAACATTGCGCTCTCCAAGGGAATGTTCACGGTCAGTTGTCTCCTCAATGATTTTGGTACCAGACTATCAGTGTCGTAATTACAAATTCTGAGGCACATCTTTTCATCTGTGGCATGATATTATTTTTTTTAAAAATCAACCTTGATTTTTCAAGCAAGAGAAAAGCTCGTGGGCACCTCGTCGGGTGCTCCATAAAGATTGCAAAATGAGTAGAAACATTATTTGAAATTGCCTAGTTATTCCTCACATATCAATGTAAATTGCAATATGTGATAAATTATGTAAATTAGTTTGGAAAGTCAATTAAATGAATAATATGATCAGTTTATTTTAATTGTGTTGTCAAGGAGACACGTATTCACAACCTGGCTTAATGTTTTCAGCTCAGCGAAGGTTTTAATCCTTCATAGCAAAAAAAGGTGAAAGGTGACCAAACATGAAGTTTGTAGATCAAAGAGTTAAGAAATTACCAAAATTTCGACACATTCCGGTTAACATTTATTGAAGTATAGCTTTTTAACGAGGGAGGTGATCCTTTGCGCTACCGGCAGTTCATGACGTCATGATACCCTTTGCGTACTATTTACTATAGTCACGCACTGTATATATGTATCGAATAATATTATGTCATCACTGGTTTGTAAACATATATTGTTTGGCATGGTACGTGTCCAAGTATAGAAACAGTATTTTAAATATTAATTGTTGTTCATTGTTGTTGTTTATGTATGTTTGAAAATGATATAAACAAATAAAAGGAAATTCAATGTGTTTTTGAAATTTGAAACTTTGGATTTTCAGAAAAAGTTGGTATTTTTTTGGAGGGAAGAGGGGGTAGGGTGCATTTAGTGGTAGATCAGTGGAAAGTTTATGATTATCAAAACTAACCCAAAGGACAACAATTTTTTAAGTATATTCTTATAGAGACTACTCGAAGTTGTTGTCAACAACTATGAATTAATTTGGATAAGTAGGGCTAAGAATGCGGTCTTGTGAAGGGGGAGGTTTTTTCGGATGTTAGTTGTCGACCCCTGTGGAGTGTTATTTATCATGTCACTTGAAAGGCCATTTCAAATGTTTTGGAATAATCCACTTAGATTGCTACAGTGTAATTGTCCGGATCGAGGCGAGCCACATTGTTTAAAGTAAGGCTGTCGCGATAGAAGTCTTTAAATCGAACCTTTCCAAGAAATGCATATATAGCACATTGGTCATATAGCTGCATATCCTACAGATTTGCGAAAATGAAATGGACAACGTTGAATTTTCAATACAGAAGTGAAGATCCATTTTATCTAAACGCATTCGTATATCATACCCAACTGTACCTCAAATTAGTAACAGTGTGTATTTGGATTCACTTTTTGATTCAAAACGCCATATATTTGTAGACTGTGAGTTTTAATAATTATTAATTGAACGTTGCTGTAGAGATGACATCGGATTGCATCGGATTGCATTTAGGACATATAAGGAGCCTGTGAGAAATGTAACTTCACCTTGTGTGGGATAATAACTCGAAGGATATTATGGTTAATCTGTTAATGGCATGCCAATCAAAACTTAAACCCTACCAAATCAGCGATAATTATCATTGTCAGTGATGACATTTCGAATACCGTTCGTACATCAAAGAACAATATTTATAAGCACAGTACGAACATTCACGGCACATTATCTTAAGAACAATATTACGCTAGTGCTTGGTCGAAAATAAATTTCAGTGGAATTTCTCGTTTCTGCGTTTGTGTTAATAAAGGATGTGAAGTGATAAACCGTGTCTTACTCTGGAACATCCCATATCAGCTGTATACTATCCTTGATATATTTCACCTGTGTTATAAAAGCCCTCTCGCTTCTCATGGTTTGCTTATATCCATCTTATATCATCTCCTTTAATCAAGGCAATCACTTTCAATCTCAAGCAGCTAATGGCTGAAACATTTCCGAAGCGTTGCTACTTGATATTTCAATTACTCACAATCGTTGCGAATGTCACATTCATTTCTTCCAAAGACATAGACTTAATATGATAACTTCGATTCCGGATTCCCAAACTATTCGTTTAATTTTTCCGTCAAATACAATGTCACCCAATACGAGCAAAGGCGACTATTAGCATTGACATTTACCCATCTAATAGAACTAGAATGTCAGAGTTAATTCTAGAATATCAGTTCTGTCTCACGTCAATCAGTGTCCAGTAGCGTTGACGTAAGTCAACTTTCATTCCATAAATGTCTTATTTCTTTTAGAAATACACAAAACCATTCCTTTCCATTGAACAAGTTTATAGTTACAAAACCCACTTAGATTGTTATTCATGTAATTTTGAACTTTGAAAAAAGTTCTTGTTGTATAATATGTATTATTCAACATTATACTACTAATAACAACAACAACAACAACAACAAACTAGTCGGCAAAATAAACTTATCTCAAATTGTAATTACTCTTGAGAACTTAAACGATAATGTACAATATTCTCTCGTGTAAAAGCAAAAAACGCTATCTTTGTCCAAATTGGATATACACGACAAAAGAAACCGATATGCTTAAGTCGGATGTCAACATATAAAACAAGCTGTCTTAGTTTTTTAAGAAGCTTTTTGTGACTTCTTAATTTTTTCATCAATGTCAAATCTATCATAGGTGCCATGTCCCTTTTTCGTACAATAACAGCCCCCCTACCATTGTCGTTTGGAAGATTTTTTTATGTTCTAACATCCATTAGGACTTTATCTGGAGTCAACAATGTTTTATGCTGTCTGAAAGCGAGAAATGACTGCTCCATTGTCCCATGATCACTTTTTTAAAACAGTACCTACAGCAGCTTTATACTTTTAGTTTGTTATGAACAATCTCTTTGTATGTCTATTTTTAAATCCTCACGTTTTTGTGAGATTGCTCTGACGTTTTTGTGAGATTGCTCTGTCGATGGTCTGTAGGTGTCCTTTGCTTTTATGGTGAAAACCATAATAATCCAAATATATTATTTATTCAGGCTATATTAATTACAAATTAATCAAAATAAACTATTTCAATCAAAAAGATCGAACAACATGTTACCGTTTCTCTCTGAAAACAGAAAAATGTACATTCATAAATACTGCTTTCAAAATCCATAAGTAAACAAAGCATACAGTGCGTTTGAAATCACTATAAATGATAGATAAGCAAACGTTCTTAGTGTTAAGCTTTATGAGAACCTTGACACTTGACGGAGCGGGGTTAATAAGGTAACGCCAGTTTGTCAATGACGCAAAAGACAAACAAAAATAGTTTGTCATGTAAATGACATGATGAATTGGAGTTTGTTTACTCTCACTTACTGAAACAACAACCTTTACCAAGGACACTGCATTTAAAAAAAACTCGTTTTTTAAGTCCACAAGCTAAATAGATATCAAACATGCTTTCAAACCGATTTCAAGCTGTCTTCTACTGCTGCTTCGCTGCGCTTTGAGTACAGTATTACATTGCGCTTTGAGTACAGTACTGCGCTTTGAGTACAGTATTACACTGCGCTTTGAGTACAGTATTACATTGCGCTTTGAGTACAGTACTGCGCTTTGAGTACAGTATTACATTGCGCTTTGAGTACAGTACTGCGCTTTGATTTCAGTATTACACTGCGCTTTGAGTACAGTATTAAACTGCGCTTTGAGTACAGTATTACAAGTAGCAAAACAGTGTTAGTTTTATCAATAACTATGATTATTACATTGTTCAATTGTATCGTGTTTTTTTTAAATATAGAAGCCATCATTCATTTTAATATGGAAGGATAATAACTACGATGTAATCATTTGAAAGGAGACAACTTTTCAATCAACATCTATCATCTCGACAGAGAATATTTCAACTATTTCTGATTCTTGTTGACCATATTTCAATGCCAGCTTCGCTCCCAGTCTTTCATCTCGGGCAATTATTGTGATTGATTGTGATCACGGATGTAAATGACTCGTATTACAGATAAAAACAACGCGAGTCATTAACATACGTCATACAAACGGTGATAAAGATTAGAAAATTAATGAGATTCTAACTCGACAAGAATAGGCAATTGGAGACCATCACACTGTTGATCCGCCGTAGCTAGATTTGGGTGAATCAGATTTCTGAGGAAACTAATGACTATCCCGTTTCGGTAGACGGGCGAGTAGTCCTGGGGTCGTTGAGTTATTATATGTTATCTAACGCAGAAAACTGACTCAAATGCCAAAATTTTGTTTACAAAGCCCAATTGACTTACACCTATGGTTCGCTGTTTTCAGAGAAATACTTTTGAAGAAATAAATCTTTCCAAAAGTGTTCCTGCCCCTTTAAAACATTCGGTATAGATGATGACATTCCATCGAGGGTAAAAAGGGGCATACAAGCCCCATGTTAGGTTTTATGCTATCCATTTTCGGTTATAACTTTGAACTTTGTGCATATTGAATTCTCACAAGCTTTCTTTTTGCCTGTTGAATGTGATTCATGCGATTGATAAAGAAACAGAAACTTGCTGTTGAAACTACACCGCTTGTTTGTCCACTCTTGGATGTACCTCTGACTCAAATGTTCTCCAGGGAGACCATAGTTACCTTTTTCGAGCCATGTTAGTTATAGTGATTGAATCCAGTTAAAGTAATTATCGAAGACAAATAAACGTAATCTCACAAAGATAAACGACCTTTGAGTATCGAATCTGTTTCTACTCAGACAGCATCATTTCAGAAAGAGTGTAACAAATTGCATAAATATTTTTTATTTACCAAGAGAGCCAACATGATTCGTAAACATTCGAATGCATCCATTTTGAAAATATCCATTTCAAGGCAGTGTGAATAACAATAATACAATGTTACAGAACATACAACTCTGTTTCCCCCGAGGTAGCACCATCTTAACATCAATCCGTCAAGCTCCCGTTGTGTAAAACCCTCAAATAAATATATCTCTTTACTGTAGCAATAGCATCATGACAGATGATTGGAATGAAGTTCACCATTGTAAATGTCGCCTGGTCCCGTTTCACAAAACACCAAGGCGATTCTCAAGAAAATAATTTTCAAAAGTCAAACATTTATAAAGGTGAACAGTAGCTATTGCATATTATGCTTCTACATACATACCCCGCTGCCCCGTCTGTTACAAGTATGGAGAAATGTGCTTGGCGTCGGTGTGATTTGATTTGCCATGAATTATCAAGGCTCAGATTTTCGGATATCTCTTACAGTAAAGAGTAAATAAAGACGATGTTAAGAAACAGTTAACACAGTTGTCAATGCATGGCACTTTCTCATCATCTTATTTGTAAAATGAATTCGAAAACCTTGGATGAGGGCCCAAATTTCGAAACTCTAAATCCAGCCAGTCGTTGAATGGCTATGATATTGTTGTAAAAAGGAAAGCTTCGAAATCTGAGAACAGCGGACCATTCTAATAACCTAACTTAAATTGTAAACAAACCTCATATTTACTGACATTGATCGAAGATAGTACCAATACCTTTAACCGTCATCGACATTTAAGGTTTGGAATTGAAAACCAAACGTATATACACAAAAAGATAAAATGTTAAATTAACAAACCATTAATAGTCTCGATAACAGCGCGTGTGCAAGATGCATAACCTTAAGCATAGAATTCAGTGCATAAACTCCCTGATAACCTTTTAAGATTCAAAGTCGTCAGAAGAGTGAATAGAAATAACAAGCAAAACAGCATGACTTGATCAAACAACATAGATATCCCACGGCACACGTTGTGTTCTGCTTTGCTCAATTCTTGGGAGTTATCTCCCCTAAAATCAAGTAATTTGTTTACGTCCTCAATTTGACCAATATATATGACTTTTGGCTTAATTACAAGGCATTTCGTACAATAGCATTTGCATCCAATCAATTGGGTCAAAACGAGGTATTACACGTCAAATATTTTTCTTGTGAGATTCATTGTCTTTGGTAATGGGCGGAACTCTCAGGCTCAACACTAACTTGACTCATCTTGAACTACAATAACAGCTTTTGTTTCAAAGTAGATGCCAGATCATTATCTCTGTTGCTAACTTGATCGCAAGCAGGAACAGAACCCGCTGGGAACATGCACATATACTCGTGTTTCCTGCTGTATTCATTATACAAATTGTGTATCCGTCTTTGATTACCAGCAATGTTAGAGCACGGAGAGAACTTTGTTCCATCACCCAAATACAACCAACATTTTGCAAAAAAAAACCTTTTGATCCAATCCAAGTAGTAATGAGATATCCCTTTAAATTATGAGAGAAATTCAATCTACGCGAGTATCTGTTTCATCATCATCAAGTTTTGCATATGCATTATCTGATTTCTTTCTCATTTCTTTCTCTATGAGTTGATTTGATAACCAAATTGTTAATAGGAACTCAAACGTGATTCCTGTTGGACTGAACATAAGTTAGCATTACTGGTGTAGCAATGGCAGGTCATGAAGGGTCACAAGCTTACGAGAGAGAGTGAGTGACTGCTAATTTTCTCCTGTTCCGTTTAGCTTAGTACGATGAGATTGTATCATCCTTAGCGTATGCTTGATTACATTAAGACTTTCAAAAATAAAGCTGGGTCACACAAGAATTGTAATTGTTGCGATAAAGAGTCAACAAGAGTAAACTGCTTCGATTCAATTTCGTTTAGTTTAGGATATCGAAAGTTTAACTTTTCCAAACTAAGAACTTGAACAGAACCAAAATGAGTTCATTATTACCTGCCCAAAGACCAGTCGTAGAGATATTCCTTTGACACAAGTTTTGAGATGCAATTCATTCGAGTTATGAATGTGTTCGTCACCAACGTTTGCATGTCTTGTCTCTTTGTCACTAGGATCCTTGGGGTTGACATCAGCAATAGACTTTTCATACTAACTGTTCAAGGAATCGTTTCACCATAATATCTGTAGAAATTTTACATCATTTACAGTACAAGGACTCATAGAGCCAAGGTCTTTAGACAAACAGTAAGTCCCTGGTATAAGGACTTATTCGTTCTTGAGAGTTCATTAGGAATAGTTACCGGCCCAAGAAAACACGTTTATCATTTATTGGTGCAGCCAACCCAATCATACAATTTGTTCAAAAACTGTTTGATCGATCTGAGATTTGCACAATCTGTTCATCACGAAATGAACAAGAATTCGTTTGACCAGAGGTTTGTAGAATTTGTCTATTCCGAAAGATTCCTGAAATGTTCAATTTTAAACCAATACAATCATTCTTACAAATAATCAATGTAAAGATCTTTGTAGTTCAATAGTAAGACCATTTATAGGCCCAGTTAATATGATCAACAGCAAATGTACAAAATGAAGTTCGACCAATGATCTATTGGAGTTTATGACGAAGAGCTTTAACAAGCCCATTACAAGGCTTCGTTGATTAGAGATTTGTGGAATGCGCACATCACCAATGGTACAAAGACTCGTTGGATCCGAGGTCTGTGGAGTTCATCGTGAAGAGCTTGTACCACCCCAGGGTGTGCTTACTGAGATCGAGACTGTCCAGCCTGACCACCGTCTCGCCCAGACACTGTTTCTTCTTGTCGAATCCCTTCACTCGCTCCCAGATGTTGATCTGTAACCAGATGGGCTTGTTGATCAATAAGGAGATAAGTGCAAACTGATCTCCAACGACAAATATCACGGGCTTATCAACTAGAAGTGAAAATACATATACAATCTTCGATGAACAAGGACAACGGCTTATAATTTTCGACATCTATTTGGAAGTTGCAAAAACTAGCTATTTATCATCAGTTCTTCAATCTTTGTTTCATCTTGATTGTTATATTTAAAAGCCATGGTCAACATGAAAGACAAGGTACCGATCATCAAGGACAGGAATCAACCTACCACTGCTATTTGATCAGGGACTTGGTTAAGATTATGTTTTTAGTTAGCCTTTTGACCTATTTGCCAATGTGTAACTTAATTCTATTATTCTATATTGTAACTTTAAATTTATATGTTTATTATTGAATAAATTGTTATTATTAATTTATTAAGTTCATTGTCATATTTTGCTGGTTTGACTAGGGACAGTTTCACATTATAAATTTACACGTAACAAAATAAAGAGAGGGAAAGAGAAAGAGATAATGAATGAGTTATTGCTTAAAGCCGCTTGGGCAATATTTCAGCCATTAGCGACGTATGAGAGAGATACAAATACACAGATAGACACAGAGAGCCCGAAAAAGACAAAGATAGACTTAAAGAGATTTTTAAAGAAAGCTTCTGACATCAAATCGCCCACATAATATGTTACCAGTGGATTTGCTTGTGTCAGGTGTAGAAGAATTATGTACAAAGCCACGATCGTTATACCGATTAGTACGGTATTTGCTCATTTGATATTTTCCTAAAAGGAATGCGATCTGTATAAGCAATTAAAAACTCACTCTCAGAAGAGAGCACATAGTCCCACAGGGTTATCGGGGTATCACAGCTCTAATGTAGGTTTCAGGAAAGGCAATTGTGTGTTCATGTCTGAGCAAACGACGAGGATAGTTTTATTCATGAATATGGCGATCGTGCCTAAACATGTTAACACAATATATCATCTAAATTTGGCTTGATGATAAAAAATCCCTTTGTACGAGTGTGATGGTCGTATTTGAAACGTGATAGAATACTTACACATGTGATAGAGAGATCAGATAAAAAACAAACTTCTTTAATCCCTTCCACGCAGTTTCAGATTCACTCGAAACCTCATTACTATGATCGATATAAAGAATTTGAACTTTTGTAGATAGAGTAATACAAACAAAACAATGTAACCTTTTTATATTTTCATATAAAGGTTTAGTTACTCTTTTTTATAATCCAAAAGTTTGTTATGCGAGCATGCCTCTTATATTGTGAGCTACCGGATGACCAAACATTACCTTCATGTATCGTCCGTGGACGTTGCAGGCAGAGTATTTTATCATCCTTCTGAACAACAACTCATTTCCTCCTTTGATGACCTGTGTCTTCTTCTTCTGCAGAATCTTCTTACCCTCTACCAAATACGTTTTGGCATAGATATCTAGAACAATGAAACACATTTTCTTTGTGATTAAATGAAAACAGTTTTGTATTTAGTTTTGTCCTTGCATTATAAGTTGTGCGTGGTTTCTGCCAAGCTAGTCTTTAGATGTTGGAGATCAGTGGCGCTCATTGACTGTAGCGGCATATCGCTGGAATGCTAACCCGCTTCATGTTTCAGCGCAGTACTGTGGCAGATGTATTTTATTGTATATATAGTATTTTAGTATCATGACAATTCTCTCTTTTTAGCTATATTATTATCAAGCACATCAGGGCTTAAGCCTTTAGAGTTTGGCCTTAGTTAAATCCCTTATGTAACTGCCCAAGCCATGACGCTTCTCAGCTAATTGGTCTCACTAACTGCCTGCACATTTGAAATCATTCTGCACAGCTTCTTTCCACTGATAAGACAGAATTGACCCACGTTAACCCTGCTAAAGTACCAACCATGGGTCACTAGTCACAGCCGATGCTCGCAGGTTTCACCGCAATGCATAGCCACAATGGTGTTGCGTGCTTTCTCCATACTTTAATACTAGCCGCCGTGAAATAAGTGAAATCATCTTGAAAGCGGCGTTAAACCCCTAATCACCTGCTTCATATTAAAGGACAAGACTGAGACAAGTCTTGACTGAAAATTTGATTGTACATTTGTTTTCGCACTGAATAAGTTACCTATTTAAAAACGTGCCTCTGTGCTCTCAGCTGCACATTTGGTAACTGGTATACTGTTTTGTTTGTTTTTTTATGTGTTCCCATAATTAATTACAGGCAGAAATTAAATGCACATGAACACACAGGGTCCAATAACACATCGATATCAAGCTTTGGGTTAAGTACAATTTTGGCCACAAAGTTCACCATTGATAAGTACAGTTCAATCATTAAAGATTGGGAAAAGGGGTAACCATTTTTTTTAAAACCTCTCAAAATTATTGTTTCTTCTGGCTATGAATTTTTCCACAGTGAAAAAATCTTTCAATAATTTTTGAAAATTATGTAAATTTGGAATAAAATTGTTTAAAGTGCAAGTGTATATATATTTTTTTGCAGAGAGTAATATATGAAGTAACTGGTATACTGTTGTCAGTTAGTTATCTTGGCTGTCTTTGAGTAAATTCTAGGCGTTTTGGCGTATGGTGATATGCGATAGTGCATTGACATAGACTTTTACCTTCATAAGATTTCAGACCAATTTTGTAGCATATATTTACTATCAACAAGCACTGTGGTTGGTTCTAAAGAGGGCGCGGCACTCAAAGCTAAACTTCTTTCGCCATGAAGCATGACTAACATTAGATGTTTCTTTACCTGAAGGTAGCTGTGAGTCGGTCCTGGTGACCCCCCGAGCACAGATAACGTCCACTTCAAGCTGACCCTTGGACACCATGAAGCCTAGCCGGATATCTCCACAGGAGGAGTTGTCTATGGGTAAAGATTCGGAAAACATGTTTAAAACATTTTTATATGTAAACATATTGGTAATATCTTAATTAACCTTTCTGATCAGCGTTTCAGGTGACTAAACCATCGTCTTCGGTTTGAGTACTTTGGTTTCCTAAAGAGCCATTTTATTTGTAAGTGTTTCTATTGAATTGATTGTTGATAAATGAAACATACTTTACATACGAGGCAAGTTTAAATGATTTTGTTTCACTCTAGAATGTGATTATTTCTTTCTTGTATGATACGCTAATATATATCATAATAATATTTATATAAATCACAATTAAAATTCTTGCAGCTTTGAGACTAACAACCATTTTTATGCCAAGTAAGCGAACGTGGGCATTACAATCACCGCAGAAACAACAGTAATTTCATCACTGATCATCGCCGAAAACGATACTTTGTGTAGAGAATTTCTAAAATGCTGCATGATCCTAATCAAAAATTTAAAGAATCATTATTATTATGGTCATATATCATAACAATAAAATATTCAATGGATACTCAGTACAATGTAAAAAAGAAAACAAGTGTTGCGAAACGGCAACGATAATAATATTGTGTAAGTTTTAAACAACGATGAAGGCTTTTCATGAATAATATTATCCCCTTCGTATCAGGAACGTGTATTTAATAGTGTATTAAAGGTTACATCTCCAGACATGCAGAAATAGGGTCAGTAAATATCTAATGGCAGTAAATCGAAGCCCTATAGTGGCTCTGCGAGACCCGACTCGGATGAAAACTGGCTTAAGCATAGGATTAGTTGAATGTCAATGGTGTTTGCTACATAGATCTCAAGTTAATCCTTCACAAATGGAGTCTCTTAGAACTGTATCACAAAAGTTTGTTCACCTTGTCAGATTCGTACATAAAACAAAATATGCCATGCATAAACTAAAGAGACGAATCATTGATTTAGAAGAACAATAATTATATTGATGCGGAAGGTGTTATCCCAAATTAACAATGTTACTACCATGATGAAGTCCCGTGTAGGTCAAAAGCAGCGCTTCCGAGGAAATGATAAAAATTGCCATATACCTGATTATATACTACCTATTAGTTGCGTGTTATAAAGAAAGTGATGTAAAGTTGCAAAATTAAACATGGCGTCCTGGCAGTAACAGTCATATGGCGGAATATATATTGAATGGACATATGGATATAGTTAAAAGTCTGATCAATGCAAGAGCATTAAAAAAGAAGTGGACAAGTAAAGATTCAATTTCTCTCCCCACAGAGGTATCTCCGTCATAAATTTCTATACGAACCTCTTGTAATACAAGCTATTCCCAGGCTTCCGGTAGGTTCCCCTAATGGCAAAATACGTCAACATGAACTACCTTCAAGTATTTCAGCCAATGAAAACTCCACATGCATAGATAACATATTTGTTGTCAACGAGGTCTATGTAAAAGTTTCAAAGGAAAAATGTACTTTCGAATTGAGTTAAGCCTTCTCGAAGCTTACGGAAATAACTGAGGCTTCCCGAATGAACTCATTCCTCTCTTTTAATAATTCATCATGTGTTAGAGAGATAATGAATAGTCTCTCCCGAACAGTAAACAGAAATGAATTGTCAATGTAATAGTTGCTAATGCAACTTACGTGCAAACGTTTCGTCCCGTCGAAATACGGTTTTATAATAAGCAAATGGTGCAGTTGACTTGGCTAGAATACATACAAAAAACGTGGGTAGGAACCCACCTGATGAGGCTTGGGGGGAAACCTGACCCGGTCCGAGTACAGGGGGAGCGGTCTCTCCGTCCGCTGTCTGCGTCTCGGGGGTCGGCGGGATGTTTCTGTAAGTACACAGACAACTGTGTTGGTGCAGTAAAACAATTTGCCGGTTGATAAGGGGGATGAAACAGGTGTTGATCAATGATACCAAATCATCAATAGTTTTACTTTTACATGATGTTTCACTTACTCCTATAACAAACTAATTCAAATTGTTTTCAATAAGTTTGCTTGCTGTAGCCAACTGGTAATCATAAATGCATATCTTAACCATCTAAAAAAAGTCTTACATTTTGAAAAGGAAATAAATGAACTAGACCGGTATGTCACCTTTAGATGTTTATTCATTTTCAAAAGATACATGTATGGAAATTAAATGTTACTTATGAAGAATAATACATTATAAAGAATATTAATAACTATATTCAATTTGAATTTAATATTTGATTCACAAAAATCGAACAACTACCCGTCAAACTTAAACAGTAAATAAAACGCACCACAAGGTTATAATTCGTAAACTATAAACTCAAATGTTGTGAGACTTACGCATAAATGTCATCTTCGGGGTCGCTTTCATTCTCGTAGAAGCTTGACTGGCTGTTGGTCCTACTGAGCGGACGAGGCGGGGCCAGGAGGTCGGGGTTCACTGAAACTGCAAACATAATTACTTAGTAAGTGCCATTGATACCTTCGAGGCCAGTCAATTACAGATCATCATATGATATAGGAGTTCAAATTGTTCCAACGATGTCCATGTGTAGCTTCGTCCACGTGACCTGATTTCATTATAAATGTTTGACGCCAGGATTCGTTTATGACGCTGCGTTCTGTATGCGATGACGTTTGGTAGCTAGGTTATTCATAAAGGAGAATATATTTTTTTCTCTCTTCTTCAAAACTCATAAAATAAAATAGATTGAATTTTTTATGTTATCAGTAAAATGCAATTTGAACGAAAATGTCGTTGGTATATTTATTGTTTTATGCCCAATTTAATTCATTTTTATTAAAACATTTAGAAGAATGAAAAGGGCTAGTCACATAGGTTTCCAATTAAGTCATGAACAATGCTATATATGGCGTCAGGATTCGTGAATGACGTTGCGTTCTGTATGCGATGACGTTTGGTAGTAGATAATTAAATTTTTTATCTCTATTTCATAACATATAAAATGAATTGAATACTTTATCAGTGCCAAGCTCATGTCATGGTTACAGTACGGACTATGTCTTATATTAGCAGTAACATGCAATTTAAAAGTAAAATGTTGATTGTATATTCAATATATATATATATATATATATATATATATATATATATATCCAATATAATTTATTTATATTAAAACATTGAAAAGAATCAAAAGGGCTAGTCTGATAGGTTTCAAGTTATTTAATTGAAACATGCCTATGTGCTAACTACTTTTAAAACTTGTCCTTGAAACCATGGAAATAATAACAGTTTTCTCAGAGAATTAACTGACATACGACATACTCAATACTCATGATGTAAAGATTCATCGATAGGATTGATGTTTGCATCGTCGACTCCACGATACGAGTGCATCGATACAAATCACATTTAGACAATGAATCGGGACATTTCTATCGTAAGGGTCCATGATACATCAATGTTTCGCCATAAGAGACAATATATCGCGATACTATAAACATAATTTGTTTCAAGCAAGTACCTATATAAGCTGACAAAGATTTTATTCTATCTATGAGATTACAGTGATAAGACAAACAAAAAATATAATATTTCTGATATATTTTATCCGCAATTTCACAGTAACATTTTGTGATTAACATTCATGTAATCACATTTATTTTTCATATCCCATCTATACTTATTTCACAAATTGAAGAGAATCGGCATAGTATTTTATCGCCACCATAATATCGTAATGATAATCCTCCCGCAAGTTTCTTGATATATCGTCTCGACTAATAAAACTTGAATCCTGATATTTTGTCGCGGCACTAAGTTGACGATACACAGGTCTACTACATATTACATATTCAATGTTTTCTCACCGAAAATATAAATATATACTTTAGGAATGTGAAGTTTTTGTCACTAATATTCGAAGTACTCGAGTTATGATAAATTATCACAGCCAAGTTTATAGTCATTTGGTTGGAACTACCTAATATTTCTGTAATTTTTCCTGCAATATAGCCAATTGAAGCATAAAATATTTTACCTAGTTTACACGCCGAGGTTTTCCTACTCCTCGGCCTACTTGGACTCAGGTCACGTGAGTCATCCCCGAAACTTCGACTCCATCCCCCGTCTCCTGGACTCATGTCGTCAGACAAACCTGCAACATCGGTACAATCCCTTTGGATGAATGCTTGATGAAATCAACTCAAAACAAGTGACAGACCAACATCCCCAACGGGCACTACTCGCGACAGTCCCAATCACTTGCTAAGATGAGCTTTGAAGCATTTCGCGATCTTTCCTGTGTCAGGGCCTAAATTTTTGAAGCTGTTATAGTGATAATCGTTATCTTATTCTAATGTATTGCACTTAAATCTGTAGTAGTACTAAGAGATCTTTGCAAATCCAGGTCCTGGTTTCTATTCAACTGCAACAGATTTGGACAGTCCATTAAAACATCTAAAGAATGTTGCAGCTAAACGCACGAGTAGGTCGTTGCACTCCGACCACGGATTTTAGCGTTCAGCAGCAGGTCATGGTGGTGAAGACTGGTGCGGGTTTTGTCTTGCCGGGGTTGCAATTTGATGACAACCTCTGGAGAGGCATTAGTTGTGATGAATTTTAGTTTGAATTTCTCAGGCGTTTGCTTAGAATGGCTCTCTGGTAGTTTGTATACACATTTTTGTCGATAGTGTACCTTTTTAATCCATAAGCATATTAGTCAATTTCAAAGTTTCATTAATCAAACAATAAGGTAACAAGGTAAATAGAATCAATCGAACATCCTTTCTTTTACGTTATTTATATACAACGGTTCCAAATACAGGAAAGAAAAGAAAATCAACTTTGGTAGAAAAGGTGAAATGTTTTCTTAAAACCTCTTTGGAAAAAACACCCATAAACTGGTTTATGACCGAGGTAAATAGCTTCTTTTTAAATTAATGGCAGAATATCAGTCACAACAACATGAATGTATTTTTGTATCAAAGATTGATTGTTTGATAAATGTTATTTGAAAATGTTTTACAAACTTTTATGAACATTTTCGTAGAATTAGTTTACAATGAAAAGGAATGTTTTATACAGATATTGAATTTTCGTTACGTTAATAGACACAATGAAGATTCGAAATTTATATTATTTTTTTATCCAACTCTATCAGTTCTGCCGATAAAGTACAATGTTCATTACAGATTACGTCCTTGGTGTTTGATTTTCAAGGAAATACAAAATCATAACGACATGTTATTCACTTACAGGATTCACGCTTGTCAGAAACAGATAATGACGATGAAATCTTGGAAACTGCATTGGACATTTTCCGTCGGACCTTCCTGGTAAAACTGTTCCGATTGTCTGGTTTTACAGAATTATAAAACAAATCAATTGCATACAAACGAAAAGCTAATAAAAAAGATTTAAAATGTTTTATAAATCCTATGACAACGACAGTAATACATATGTCAAAACGTTGCCTTCATAGTAGAAAAAGGGCATAGATTTGATCATTATAAATTGATGATAAAAGTTTTGGAAATTAGTTAAATTGTTCTAAAAATAAACGTTTCGGGTCTAAAAAGACATGCTAGTGAAAACATGATGATGCATGACTACAAGAGAACGTTTCGACAATCAATGCTATTAGTATTCGCCAAAAATTAATGAACGTAGAGTCTATTACACCAAATTCAAGACGATATTCTATCTGGTTAACGTGACACAGAATACGTTTCAGGAATTTCGTATTTGGCTTAATTAGAGCTAGTGCGTTCTTCTGTACTTTCTTGCATAGAAGTTTGAACAAAATAAGATTCAAAACTTTTTTGCCAAGCTTTTCGATATCATTATAAATTCACAGATGCACTCCCATCGACTCACCAGTCCCAGCATCAAAGCTTCCCTGATTAGTAGGAGAACGAGGTGGACTCAGACAGGGGCTCTTCCTGTCAGCACCTGGAATAATTAAAAAACATCATTTTAGCTTATTCATCTATATTTCAGTCATTAGCTTACGGATGACAAGTCGTAAGTTGATTAACTAATTAATAACAAATGACCACTGACATTAGATGAATAATATAGACGTAAGTACCATGCAGTGATGCAGTCTTTCTCAAGTCTTAACGTAAGGAGGGCTTGAAAAAATACGTCCCGATTAACATAATTTTAGATGACAGATAATATGTATATATAGTGGCATGTGGTCCTGTGCAGAGCTCAGTTGCCTACGGAAGTGAGATTCCCTGCCATAAACTGAGCCAAGACTTTGGAAATATTTGAAGTATCACATCTTAGGAAAAAAACTTCAACCCAGCAGTACAATAGTGGAGCTGATGTAGGTTTGTTGGAAGTGAACTCTAAAGCGCTCTCAGCTCATGTTATATGAGGGTAATAAAACAGGGATTCCCTTGAGCGTCCATTCGGTGCGGATATGTGGGCTTCATAAATGCCCTTATTTTGATAATTATTATCTAACTTACTAGGGGAACGCCGGAAGAGGGACCTTGTGCTTCCATGATCACTTGGTGTCACCGGAAGAGATCTGTGAACCATATTGGGGGACGTAGAAGGACTCAGTCCGTTAGTTGGCACCTGTATGATAGTTTCAGGTATTTCAGAATCTGGCCGCTTCCGGTCAGGAAGAGGTGATGAGTTGTCGTCGTGATCCTCGAGACTGTACCACTGCGGCTCGTACTCAAGGTTGGCATCATGAAGGTCTAGCAGCACCTCGCCTAGGAAGATGTCCTCCTTCTCCACCTGGCTCCACACAGTGATCTCTATGGACTTCTTCATAAGCTGAAACACAGGGACAGCGCTGCTGTAGAGTTGTTAATATGCTTTATGTCAACTCCATATGGTGTTTCTATACATCTTCGACAATCTGATTGAAACAAATTTCTATTATCCTTTGAGTGACATTAGATTAGAAAGAACAATTTCGAAAGGAAATGACATTCCTTATAATTCTACCAATCAGTTTCCCGCTTTTAGTGACATTGATATAGTTTTGGGTCGTGAAACATTAAAAATATTAGCAAAATTGATAGTTCGATCGGAAGATATGATGATGATCAAGATCTCGGATATCCATAACATCTCGGAGATGGATGTGAGCGATATCTACGTTATATTTTACCTTTCAATCTCTCTGCCTCTCTGCGGTATACAAAAGCATATTGGCTTGATTGTAATGTCCCTTTTCCTGAATGAAGCTCATAACCGACAGTAAAAGATTATTATAAACCGAGACGTTGTGACACTTCCGCCCCATGACCTCTAAGATTTTAAAGTTTTCATAGCATTTTATTATTCTTTGCCCAGATTTGAACTTTGAGTACTGTTCTTTTTAAACAAGACATGTTTGGTATTTAGATTGTTCGCCGTTGAAACCTTTGGTAGTATCTTACGCATCGACTGTTGGTAATCAAAAATAACACAGCATCAATTATTCGCCGGATGAGTGACTATAAAAACATATTAGATGATGCATTTTATAAGCACACTTTCAACACTACCCATCTAAATTATACGAATTTGATGTATCTGGATGTAGCTAAAGAAACTGGTCGACAAATTGAGGCGCTGTATGGTGACAGTATTTTAGGTCCTGAAAAACAGTTGATGCAAGAGAAAGAAGATCTTATACTTGGTAAGTTTACAAGCTATAGGTCATCCTATACAAATTATTTGAAATTCTTACAATTTCGAACCGGGATTAACTTGAGGAACCTCATTAATCTGCTCAGATCAATAAAAGCAAAATACAAAGCGTGTCATGCATACCTGTCAGGGGGGATATCTAAACTGAAAGTTGCTAGACGTTATTTTCTGCGAAGTTCCTCAAAAGACATCAACTTGTTAAAGGCATACTTTGAAACTTTTCGTAGAGACCGAAATCAATTCGGGGTTATCCATTTTGATGTCTATGATACACAAATTACACTGATCAAGTACTCCTGCAGGATCCAAGGAATCTTTCAGCAGAACCTTTCTGAACCATGCTTTGATGACAATGAAATAATATTTTGAAAGTTGAATTCTTCTACCGAGATATGAGTTACGACATTATTACACAACGAATTGCTTACGATGTTTTTGGCCTCCTCTGCGACATTGGAGGATCCATGGGACTGTTCATCGGAGCCAGTGTTATAACACTCTTTGAAATTCTAGATTTCGCTTGCATGCATAGTGTATTAAAACATAGTAATAAGAAAGATGTATAGATTGTGGATATTATTCTCTTTATATGATTTGAGATGCATGATGTTGAATATTAAAGTTGATAAAATTCTTCATGATTGATCGTCCTATTACAGATTCCATAATCTCATTTCAAAATAGATTCCTAAGAAAACTTATGATTCTTATCTAACTTGGAATATGTCTTTCGATGAATTATAGTCGGCATCTATATATATATATATATATCTTCTTAAAAATGATAGACTGAAGATAAATCTTTGCATGTCAATTCATTACCAACCGGTTTCACACAAATGTGATCATCAGGGCACGCAAGAACATATATTATACCCTGATGATTTGTGTGAAACCGGTTGGTAATGAATTGATATGCAAAGATTTATCATCAGTCTTTTATCTTTATTAATATTTTACACATAAACCATGAAAACCTAACTTTAGATGACTAGCTTGTAAACATGTATCGTATGGCATTGTTTGGATGTATATGTATGCATTTTACTTGAACTTGTTTGTAAATATTATCGTATGCCACTGTTCCTATGTTTATATGTATTTCATAATGTCATGACTGGTTCATAACCATTTTACTATGACGTATATATATATATATAAATATTCAATATTTGATTATGTTATCACTGGTTTGTAAACATGTACCGTTGGCATTGTTCGTACGTACAGTGCGTTGCCATAATATAGTGCGCAGAAATCATAATGTCTGACGATTTCATTTCCATGTAGTGTTTTTAAAATTCGCGTCGTAAAGAGATAAATCTATGCACCAACATAAATCACCAACTCCCCTTTCCACTGTTTTTTACGGGAATTCCTGTGTCTATTTTTATCTCAATAGTATACGTCATTCGAAATAGCAGTGACATTTCGCATTCTATCTTAGTAGCAAAACAGAGAGAAGAGGTGATGAATAGAACCTATTATCTTTCTTGCAAAATGCAAAATGTGCTTAAAATGTTGAAAAATATGTAAATCATCATAATTAGGTTCGCCATTTTTTATTGTTTCGTAGTTCAGTCGCAAACAAGGAAAGATTTGCAAGGACGCAAATGACTGACGCTCGATGTATCAAGATGAACGGTATGTGAAGGATTGTTATTCATTTAATTTTGAAACACATTCTCGATCAAACTGTTGAAACAGCTAGCTAGCTGTTGAAACATTCATTCAACCGAAGTTCAGATAATTGTGTGTTGAAAAACCTATACTAGGCCTACCTACTTTTTAAAAAATCTTTGAAATTGTTGGAAAGAGCATCTGGAAAATGATGGAACTAAAGGAACAATGTCTGATACTCTACATTTTTTTAGGATTGGATGTATCAATTAAAATTTATTGTTATGGGTTGTGTCAATATGTTTTATAAGGCGCATACCAAGCGAGAGATTTAAACTTGAATGCCAAGTGATGTTACAAAAATGTTTACAAACATTGCGCTCTATAAAGGGAATGTTCACGGTCAGTTGTCTCCTCAATGATTTTGGTACCAGACTATCAGTGTCGTAATTACAAATTCTGAGGCACATCTTTTCATCTGTGGCATGATATTATTTTTTTTAAAAATCAACCTTGATTTTTCAAGCAAGAGAAAAGCTCGTGGGCACCTCGTCGGGTGCTCCATAAAGATTGCAAAATGAGTAGAAACATTATTTGAAATTGCCTAGTTATTCCTCACATATCAATGTAAATTGCAATATGTGATAAATTATGTAAATTAGTTTGGAAAGTAAATTAAATGAATAATATGATCAGTTTATTTTAATTGTGTTGTCAAGGAGACACGTATTCACAACCTGGCTTAATGTTTTCAGCTCAGCGAAGGTTTTAATCCTTCATAGCAAAAAAAGGTGAAAGGTGACCAAACATGAAGTTTGTAGATCAAAGAGTTAAGAAATTACCAAAATTTCGACACATTCCGGTTAACATTTATTGAAGTATAGCTTTTTAACGAGGGAGGTGATCCTTTGCGCTACCGGCAGTTCATGACGTCATGATACCCTTTGCGTACTATTTACTATGGTCACGCACTGTATATATGTATCGAATAATATTATGTCATCACTGGTTTGTAAACATATATTGTTTGGCATGGTACGTGTCCAAGTATAGAAACAGTATTTTAAATATTAATTGTTGTTCATTGTTGTTGTTTATGTATGTTTGAAAATGATATAAACAAATAAAAGGAAATTCAATGTGTTTTTGAAATTTGAAACTTTGGATTTTCAGAAAAAGTTGGTATTTTTTTGGAGGGAAGAGGGGGTAGGGTGCATTTAGTGGTAGATCAGTGGAAAGTTTATGATTATCAAAACTAACCCAAAGGACAACAATTTTTTAAGTATATTCTTATAGAGACTACTCGAAGTTGTTGTCAACAACTATGAATTAATTTGGATAAGTAGGGCTAAGAATGCGGTCTTGTGAAGGGGGAGGTTTTTTCGGATGTTAGTTGTCGACCCCTGTGGAGTGTTATTTATCATGTCACTTGAAAGGCCATTTCAAATGTTTTGGAATAATCCACTTAGATTGCTACAGTGTAATTGTCCGGATCGAGGCGAGCCACATTGTTTAAAGTAAGGCTGTCGCGATAGAAGTCTTTAAATCGAACCTTTCCAAGAAATGCATATATAGCACATTGGTCATATAGCTGCATATCCTACAGATTTGCGAAAATGAAATGGACAACGTTGAATTTTCAATACAGAAGTGAAGATCCATTTTATCTAAACGCATTCGTATATCATACCCAACTGTACCTCAAATTAGTAACAGTGTGTATTTGGATTCACTTTTTGATTCAAAACGCCATATATTTGTAGACTGTGAGTTTTAATAATTATTAATTGAACGTTGCTGTAGAGATGACATCGGATTGCATCGGATTGCATTTAGGACATATAAGGAGCCTGTGAGAAATGTAACTTCACCTTGTGTGGGATAATAACTCGAAGGATATTATGGTTAATCTGTTAATGGCATGCCAATCAAAACTTAAACCCTACCAAATCAGCGATAATTATCATTGTCAGTGATGACATTTCGAATACCGTTCGTACATCAAAGAACAATATTTATAAGCACAGTACGAACATTCACGGCACATTATCTTAAGAACAATATTACGCTAGTGCTTGGTCGAAAATAAATTTCAGTGGAATTTCTCGTTTCTGCGTTTGTGTTAATAAAGGATGTGAAGTGATAAACCGTGTCTTACTCTGGAACATCCCATATCAGCTGTATACTATCCTTGATATATTTCACCTGTGTTATAAAAGCCCTCTCGCTTCTCATGGTTTGCTTATATCCATCTTATATCATCTCCTTTAATCAAGGCAATCACTTTCAATCTCAAGCAGCTAATGGCTGAAACATTTCCGAAGCGTTGCTACTTGATATTTCAATTACTCACAATCGTCGCGAATGTCACATTCATTTTTTCCAAAGACATAGACTTAATATGATAACTTCGATTCCGGATTCCCAAACTATTCGTTTAATTTTTCCGTCAAATACAATGTCACCCAATACGAGCAAAGGCGACTATTAGCATTGACATTTACCCATCTAATAGAACTAGAATGTCAGAGTTAATTCTAGAATATCTCACGTCAATCAGTGTCCAGTAGCGTTGACGTAAGTCAACTTTCATTCCATAAATGTCTTATTTCTTTTAGAAATACACAAAACCATTCCTTTCCATTGAACAAGTTTATAGTTACAAAACCCACTTAGATTGTTATTCATGTAATTTTGAACTTTGAAAAAAGTTCTTGTTGTATAATATGTATTATTCAACATTATACTACTAATAACAACAACAACAACAACAACAAAAAAGTCGGCAAAATAAACTTATCTCAAATTGTAATTACTCTTGAGAACTTAAACGATAATGTACAATATTCTCTCGTGTAAAAGCAAAAAACGCTATCTTTGTCCAAATTGGATATACACGACAAAAGAAACCGATATGCTTAAGTCGGATGTCAACATATAAAACAAGCTGTCTTAGTTTTTTAAGAAGCTTTTTGTGACTTCTTAATTTTTTCATCAATGTCAAATCTATCATAGGTGCCATGTCCCTTTTTCGTACAATAACAGCCCCCCTACCATTGTCGTTTGGGAGATTTTTTTATGTTCTAACATCCATTAGGACTTTATCTGGAGTCAACAATGTTTTATGCTGTCTGAAAGCGAGAAATGACTGCTCCATTGTCCCATGATCACTTTTTTAAAACAGTACCTACAGCAGCTTTATACTTTTAGTTTGTTATGAACAATCTCTTTGTATGTCTATTTTTAAATCCTCACGTTTTTGTGAGATTGCTCTGTCGATGGTCTGTAGGTGTCCTTTGCTTTTATGGTGAAAACCATAATAATCCAAATATATTATTTATTCAGGCTATATTAATTACAAATTAATCAAAATAAACTATTTCAATCAAAAAGATCGAACAACATGTTACCGTTTCTCTCTGAAAACAGAAAAATGTACATTCATAAATACTGCTTTCAAAAGTAAACAAAGCATACAGTGCGTTTGAAATCACTATAAATGATAGATAAGCAAACGTTCTTAGTGTTAAGCTTTATGAGAACCTTGACACTTGACAGAGCGGGGTTAATAAGGTAACGCCAGTTTGTCAATGACGCAAAAGACAAACAAAAATAGTTTGTCATGTAAATGACATGATGAATTGGAGTTTGTTTACTCTCACTTACTGAAACAACAACCTTTACCAAGGACACTGCATTTAAAAAAAACTCGTTTTTTAAGTCCACAAGCTAAATAGATATCAAACATGCTTTCAAACCGATTTCAAGCTGTCTTCTACTGCTGCTTCGCTGCGCTTTGAGTACAGTATTACATTGCGCTTTGAGTACAGTACTGCGCTTTGAGTACAGTATTACACTGCGCTTTGAGTACAGTATTACATTGCGCTTTGAGTACAGTACTGCGCTTTGAGTACAGTATTACATTGCGCTTTGAGTACAGTACTGCGCTTTGATTTCAGTATTACACTGCGCTTTGAGTACAGTATTAAACTGCGCTTTGAGTACAGTATTACAAGTAGCAAAACAGTGTTAGTTTTATCAATAACTATGATTATTACATTGTTCAATTGTATCGTGTTTTTTTTAAATATAGAAGCCATCATTCATTTTAATATGGAAGGATAATAACTACGATGTAATCATTTGAAAGGAGACAACTTTTCAATCAACATCTATCATCTCGACAGAGAATATTTCAACTATTTCTGATTCTTGTTGACCATATTTCAATGCCAGCTTCGCTCCCAGTCTTTCATCTCGGGCAATTATTGTGATTGATTGTGATCACGGATGTAAATGACTCGTATTACAGATAAAAACAACGCGAGTCATTAACATACGTCATACAAACGGTGATAAAGATTAGAAAATTAATGAGATTCTAACTCGACAAGAATAGGCAATTGGAGACCATCACACTGTTGATCCGCCGTAGCTAGATTTGGGTGAATCAGATTTCTGAGGAAACTAATGACTATCCCGTTTCGGTAGACGGGCGAGTAGTCCTGGGGTCGTTGAGTTATTATATGTTATCTAACGCAGAAAACTGACTCAAATGCCAAAATTTTGTTTACAAAGCCCAATTGACTTACACCTATGGTTCGCTGTTTTCAGAGAAATACTTTTGAAGAAATAAATCTTTCCAAAAGTGTTCCTGCCCCTTTAAAACATTCGGTATAGATGATGACATTCCATCGAGGGTAAAAAGGGGCATACAAGCCCCATGTTAGGTTTTATGCTATCCATTTTCGGTTATAACTTTGAACTTTGTGCATATTGAATTCTCACAAGCTTTCTTTTTGCCTGTTGAATGTGATTCATGCGATTGATAAAGAAACAGAAACTTGCTGTTGAAACTACACCGCTTGTTTGTCCACTCTTGGATGTACCTCTGACTCAAATGTTCTCCAGGGAGACCATAGTTACCTTTTTCGAGCCATGTTAGTTATAGTGATTGAATCCAGTTAAAGTAATTATCGAAGACAAATAAACGTAATCTCACAAAGATAAACGACCTTTGAGTATCGAATCTGTTTCTACTCAGACAGCATCATTTCAGAAAGAGTGTAACAAATTGCATAAATATTTTTTATTTACCAAGAGAGCCAACATGATTCGTAAACATTCGAATGCATCCATTTTGAAAATATCCATTTCAAGGCAGTGTGAATAACAATAATACAATGTTACAGAACATACAACTCTGTTTCCCCCGAGGTAGCACCATCTTAACATCAATCCGTCAAGCTCCCGTTGTGTAAAACCCTCAAATAAATATATCTCTTTACTGTAGCAATAGCATCATGACAGATGATTGGAATGAAGTTCACCATTGTAAATGTCGCCTGGTCCCGTTTCACAAAACACCAAGGCGATTCTCAAGAAAATAATTTTCAAAAGTCAAACATTTATAAAGGTGAACAGTAGCTATTGCATATTATGCTTCTACATACATACCCCGCTGCCCCGTCTGTTACAAGTATGGAGAAATGTGCTTGGCGTCGGTGTGATTTGATTTGCCATGAATTATCAAGGCTCAGATTTTCGGATATCTCTTACAGTAAAGAGTAAATAAAGACGATGTTAAGAAACAGTTAACACAGTTGTCAATGCATGGCACTTTCTCATCATCTTATTTGTAAAATGAATTCGAAAACCTTGGATGAGGGCCCAAATTTCGAAACTCTAAATCCAGCCAGTCGTTAAATGGCTATGATATTGTTGTAAAAAGGAAAGCTTCGAAATCTGAGAACAGCGGACCATTCTAATAACCTAACTTTAATTGTAAACAAACCTCATATTTACTGACATTGATCGAAGATAGTACCAATACCTTTAACCGTCATCGACATTTAAGGTTTGGAATTGAAAACCAAACGTATATACACAAAAAGATAAAATGTTAAATTAACAAACCATTAATAGTCTCGATAACAGCGCGTGTGCAAGATGCATAACCTTAAGCATAGAATTCAGTGCATAAACTCCCTGAGAACCTTTTAAGATTCAAAGTCGTCAGAAGAGTGAATAGAAATAACAAGCAAAACAGCATGACTTGATCAAACAACATAGATATCCCACGGCACACGTTGTGTTCTGCTTTGCTCAATTCTTGGGAGTTATCTCCCCTAAAATCAAGTAATTTGTTTACGTCCTCAATTTGACCAATATATATGACTTTTGGCTTAATTACAAGGCATTTCTTACAATAGCATTTGCATCCAATCAATTGGGTCAAAACGAGGTATTACACGTCAAATATTTTTCTTGTGAGATTCATTGTCTTTGGTAATGGGCGGAACTCTCAGGCTCAACACTAACTTGACTCATCTTGAACTACAATAACAGCTTTTGTTTCAAAGTAGATGCCAGATCATCATCATCATCAGCTCAGCTCAGAAATTGTTGCCCAATACAGCAACACTACACTATAGCGAGTTTAATGGAATGGTTAATGTTTGATTTAAAAAATAATAAATTTATCAGTCTATTAACAAAAATCTCCTTTATGAACATAATCAGATCTAACGGATAAAATGTTCAAGGAAATGTAATCTTGACATTACTCACGTTTAGGAATTATTACTAATGTAACATGCCTCTCTGACACTAAATCCTTTATCCCTGTTGATAACTTGATCGCAAGCAGGAACAGAACCCGCTGGGAACATGCACATATACTCGTGTTTCCTGCTGTATTCATTATACAACTTGTGTATCCGTCTTTGATTACCAGCAATGTTAGAGCACGGAGAGAACTTTGTTCCATCACCCAAATACAACCAACATTTTGCACAAAAAAACCTTTTGATCCAATCCAAGTAGTAATGAGATATCCCTTTAAATTATGAGAGAAATTCAATCTACGCGAGTATCTGTTTCATCATCATCAAGTTTTGCATATGCATTATCTGATTTCTTTCTCATTTCTTTCTCTATGAGTTGATTTGATAACCAAATTGTTAATAGGAACTCAAACGTGATTCCTGTTGGACTGAACATAAGTTAGCATTACTGGTGTAGCAATGGCAGGTCATGAAGGGTCACAAGCTTACGAGAGAGAGTGAGTGACTGATAATTTTCTCCTGTTCCGTCGAGCTTATTACGATGAGATTGTACCATCCTTAGCGTATGCTTGATTACATTAAGACTTTCAAAAATAAAGCTGGGTCACACAAGAATCACAAGAATTGTAATTGTTGCGATAAAGAGTCAACAAGAGTAAACTGCTTCGATTCAATTTCGTTTAGTTTAGAATATCGAAAGTTTAACTTTTCCAAACTAAGAACTTGAACAGAACCAAAATGAGTTCATTATTACCTGCCCAAAGACCAGTCGTAGAGATATTCCTTTGACACAAGTTTTGAGATGCCATTCATTCGAGTTATGAATGTGTTCGTCACCAACGTTTGCATGTCTTGTCTCTTTGTCACTAGGATCCTTGGGGTTGACATCAGCAATAGACTTTTCATACTAACTGTTCAAGGAATCGTTTCACCATAATATCTGTAGAAAGTTTACATCATTTACAGTACAAGGACTCATAGAGCCAAGGTCTTTAGACAAACAGTAAGTCCCTGGTATAAGGACTTATTCGTTCTTGAGAGTTCATTAGGAATAGTTACCGGCCCAAGAAAACACGTTTATCATTTATTGGTGCAGCCAACCCAATCATACAATTTGTTCAAAAACTGTTTGATCGATCTGAGATTTGCACAATCTGTTCATCACGAAATGAACAAGAATTCGTTTGACCAGAGGTTTGTAGAATTTGTCTATTCCGAAAGATTCCTTTGACGCAATGTTCAATTTTAAACCAAGATATTCATTCTTACAAATAATCAATGTAAAAGTCTTTGTAGTTCAATAGTAAGACCATTTATAGGCCCAGTTAATATGATCAACAGCAAATGTACAAAATGAAGTTCGACCAATGATCTATTGGAATTCATGACGAAGAGCTTTAAAAAGCCAATAACAAAGCTTCGTTGATCCGAGATTGGTGGAATGCGCCGATCACCAATGGTACAAAGACTCGTTGGATCCGAGGTCTGTGGAGTTCATTGTGAAGAGCTTGTACCACCCCAGGGTGTGCTTACTGAGATCGAGACTGTCCAGCCTGACCACCGTCTCGCCTAGACACTGCTTCTTCTTGTCGAATCCCTTCACTCGCTCCCAGATGTTGATCTGTAACCAGATGGGCTTGTTGATCAATAAGGAGATAAGTGCAAACTGATCTCCAACGACAAATATCACGGGCTTATCAACTAGAAGTGAAAATACATATACAATCTTCGATGAACAAGGACAACGGCTTATAATTTTCGACATCTATTTGGAAGTTGCAAAAACTAGCTATTTATCATCAGTTCTTCAATCTTTGTTTCATCTTGATTGTTATATTTAAAAGCCATGGTCAACATGAAAGACAAGGTACCGATCATCAAGGACAGGAATCAACCTACCACTGCTATTTGATCAGGGACTTGGTTAAGATTATGTTTTTAGTTAGCCTTTTGACCTATTTGCCAATGTGTAACTTAATTCTATTATTCTATATTGTAACTTTAAATTTATATGTTTATTATTGAATAAATCGTTATTATTAATGTATTAAGTTCATTGTCATATTTTGCTGGTTTGACTAGGGACAGTTTCACTATTTCATTTCATTATAAATTTACACGTAACAAAATAAAGAGAGGGAAAGAGAAAGAGATAATGAATGAGTTATTGCTTAAAGCCGCTTGGGCAATATTTCAGCCATTAGCGACGTATGAGAGAGATACAAATACACAGATAGACACAGAGAGCCCGAAAAAGACAAAGATAGACTTAAAGAGATTTTTAAAGAAAGCTTCTGACATCAAATCGCCCACATAATATGTTACCAGTGGATTTGCTTGTGTCAGGTGTAGAAGAATTATGTACAAAGCCACGATCGTTATACCGATTAGTACGGTATTTGCTCATTTGACATTTTCCTAAAAGGAATGCGATCTGTATAAGCAATTAAAAACTCACTCTCAGAAGAGAGCACATAGTCCCACAGGGTTATCGGGGTATCACAGCTCTAATGTAGGTTTCAGGAAAGGCAATTGTGTGTTCATGTCTGAGCAAACGACGAGGATAGTTTTATTCATGAATATGGCGATCGTGCCTAAACATGTTAACACAATATATCATCTAAATTTGGCTTGATAATAAAAAATCCCTTTGTACGAGTGTGATGGTCGTATTTGAAACGTGATAGAATACTTACACATGTGATAGAGAGATCAGATAAAAAAACAAACTTCTTTAATCCCTTCCACGCAGTTTCAGATTCACTCGAAACCTCATTACTATGATCGATATAAAGAATTTGAACTTTTGTAGATAGAGTAATACAAACAAAACAATGTAACCTTTTTATATTTTCATATAAAGGTTTAGTTACTCTTTTTTATAATCCAAAAGTTTGTTATGCGAGCATGCCTCTTATATTGTGAGCTACCGGATGACCAAACATTACCTTCATGTATCGTCCGTGGACGTTGCAGGCAGAGTATTTTATCATCCTTCTGAACAACAACTCATTTCCTCCTTTGATGACCTGTGTCTTCTTCTTCTGCAGAATCTTCTTACCCTCTACCAAATACGTTTTGGCATAGATATCTAGAACAATGAAACACATTTTCTTTGTGATTAAATGAAAACAGTTTTGTATTTAGTTTTGTCCTTGCATTATAAGTTATGCGTGGTTTCTGCCAAGCTAGTCTTTAGATGTTGGAGATCAGTGGCGCTCATTGACTGTAGCGGCATATCGCTGGAATGCTAACCCGCTTCATGTTTCAGCGCAGTACTGTGGCAGATGTATTTTATTGTATATATAGTATTTTAGTATCATGACAATTCTCTCTTTTTAGCTATATTATTATCAAGCACATCAGGGCTTAAGCCTTTAGAGTTTGGCCTTAGTTAAATCCCTTATGTAACTGCCCAAGCCATGACGCTTCTCAGCTAATTGGTCTCACTAACTGCCTGCACATTTGAAATCATTCTGCACAGCTTCTTTCCACTGATAAGACAGAATTGACCCACGTTAACCCTGCTAAAGTACCAACCATGGGTCACTAGTCACAGCCGATGCTCGCAGGTTTCACCGCAATGCATAGCCACAATGGTGTTGCGTGCTTTCTCCATACTTTAATACTAGCCGCCGTGAAATAAGTGAAATCATCTTGAAAGCGGCGTTAAACCCCTAATCACCTGCTTCATATTAAAGGACAAGACTGAGACAAGTCTTGACTGAAAATTTGATTGTACATTTGTTTTCGCACTGAATAAGTTACCTATTTAAAAACGTGCCTCTGTGCTCTCAGCTGCACATTTGGTAACTGGTATACTGTTTTTTTGTTTTTTTTATGTGTTCCCATAATTAATTACAGGCAGAAATTAAATGCACATGAACACACAGGGTCCAATAACACATCGATATCAAGCTTTGGGTTAAGTACAATTTTGGCCACAAAGTTCACCATTGATAAGTACAGTTCAATCATTAAAGATTGGGAAAAGGGGTAACCATTTTTTTTAAAACCTCTCAAAATTATTGTTTCTTCTGGCTATGAATTTTTCCACAGTGAAAAAATCTTTCAATAATTTTTGAAAATTATGTAAATTTGGAATAAAATTGTTTAAAGTGCAAGTGTATATATATTTTTTTGCAGAGAGTAATATATGAAGTAACTGGTATACTGTTGTCAGTTAGTTATCTTGGCTGTCTTTGAGTAAATTCTAGGCGTTTTGGCGTATGGTGATATGCGATAGTGCATTGACATAGACTTTTACCTTCATAAGATTTCAGACCAATTTTGTAGCATATATTTACTATCAACAAGCACTGTGGTTGGTTCTAAAGAGGGCGCGGCACTCAAAGCTAAACTTCTTTCGCCATGAAGCATGACTAACATTAGATGTTTCTTTACCTGAAGGTAGCTGTGAGTCGGTCCTGGTGACCCCCCGAGCACAGATAACGTCCACTTCAAGCTGACCCTTGGACACCATGAAGCCTAGCCGGATATCTCCACAGGAGGAGTTGTCTATGGGTAAAGATTCGGAAAACATGTTTAAAACATTTTTATATGTAAACATATTGGTAATATCTTAATTAACCTTTCTGATCAGCGTTTCAGGTGACTAAACCATCGTCTTCGGTTTGAGTACTTTGGTTTCCTAAAGAGCCATTTTATTTGTAAGTGTTTCTATTGAATTGATTGTTGATAAATGAAACATACTTTACATACGAGGCAAGTTTAAATGATTTTGTTTCACTCTAGAATGTGATTATTTCTTTCTTGTATGATACGCTAATATATATCATAATAATATTTATATAAATCACAATTAAAATTCTTGCAATTTGAGACTAACAACCATTTTTATGCCAAGTAAGCGAACGTGGGCATTACAATCACCGCAGAAACAACAGTAATTTCATCACTGATCATCGCCGAAAACGATACTTTGTGTAGAGAATTTCTAAAATGCTGCATGATCCTAATAAAAAATTTAAAGAATCATTATTATTATGGTCATATATCATAACAATAAAATATTCAATGGATACTCAGTACAATGTAAAAAAGAAAACAAGTGTTGCGAAACGGCAACGATAATAATATTGTGTAAGTTTTAAACAACGATGAAGGCTTTTCATGAATAATATTATCCCCTTCGTATCAGGAACGTGTATTTAATAGTGTATTAAAGGTTACATCTCCAGACATGCAGAAATAGGGTCAGTAAATATCTAATGGCAGTAAATCGAAGCCCTATAGTGGCTCTGCGAGACCCGACTCGGATGAAAACTGGCTTAAGCATAGGATTAGTTGAATGTCAATGGTGTTTGCTACATAGATCTCAAGTTAATCCTTCACAAATGGAGTCTCTTAGAACTGTATCACAAAAGTTTGTTCACCTTGTCAGATTCGTACATAAAACAAAATATGCCATGCATAAACTAAAGAGACGAATCATTGATTTAGAAGAACAATAATTATATTGATGCGGAAGGTGTTATCCAAAATTAACAATGTTACTACCATGATGAAGTCCCGTGTAGGTCAAAAGCAGCGCTTCCGAGGAAATGATAAAAATTGCCATATACCTGATTATATACTACCTATTAGTTGCGTGTTATAAAGAAAGTGATGTAAAGTTGCAAAATTAAACATGGCGTCCTGGCAGTAACAGTCATATGGCGGAATATATATTGAATGGACATATGGATATAGTTAAAAGTCTGATCAATGCAAGAGCATTAAAAAAGAAGTGGACAAGTAAAGATTCAATTTCTCTCCCCACAGAGGTATCTCCGTCATAAATTTCTATACGAACCTCTTGTAATACAAGCTATTCCCAGGCTTCCGGTAGGTTCCCCTAATGGCAAAATACGTCAACATGAACTACCTTCAAGTATTTCAGCCAATGAAAACTCCACATGCATAGATAACATATTTGTTGTCAACGAGGTCTATGTAAAAGTTTCAAAGGAAAAATGTACTTTCGAATTGAGTTAAGCCTTCTCGAAGCTTACGGAAATAACTGAGGCTTCCCGAATGAACTCATTCCTCTCTTTTAATAATTCATCATGTGTTAGAGAGATAATGAATAGTCTCTCCCGAACAGTAAACAGAAATGAATTGTCAATGTAATAGTTGCTAATGCAACTTACGTGCAAACGTTTCGTCCCGTCGAAATACGGTTTTATAATAAGCAAATGGTGCAGTTGACTTGGCTAGAATACATACAAAAAACGTGGCAGTATACCGCGTAGATATTGAAAATATCATTAGCGAACTTAGATTGTAAACAGCAAACCGTTGATTTTAAAAGACAGTGTATTTTAATCATTCATTATTATCATATAAGATATGTATGTAAATTAAAAAAATACCACGTCATCCGGAATTTCATACAATAACCACCTAAAACTTTGCAATGAATTTCAGCCTTAAGATTTACATTTTGAAATAGGGGTAGGAACCCACCTGATGAGGCTTGGGGGGAAACCTGACCCGGTCCGAGTACAGGGGGAGCGGTCTGGCCGTTCGCTGTCTGCGTCTCGGGGGTCGGCGGGATGTTTCTGTAAGTACACAGACAACTGTGTTGGTGCAGTAAAACAATTTGCCGGTTGATAAGGGGGATGAAACAGGTGTTGATCAATGATACCAAATCATCAATAGTTTTACTTTTACATGATGTTTCACTTACTCCTATAACAAACTAATTCAAATTGTTTTCAATAAGTTTGCTTGCTGTAGCCAACTGGTAATCATAAATGCATATCTTAACCATCTAAAAAAAGTCTTACATTTTGAAAAGGAAATAAATGAACTAGACCGGTATGTCACCTTTAGATGTTTATTCATTTTCAAAAGATACATGTATGGAAATTAAATGTTACTTATGAAGAATAATACATTATAAAGAATATTAATAACTATATTCAATTTGAATTTAATATTTGATTCACAAAAATCGAACAACTACCCGTCAAACTTAAACAGTAAATAAAACGCACCACAAGGTTATAATTCGTAAACTATAAACTCAAATGTTGTGAGACTTACGCATAAATGTCATCTTCGGGGTCGCTTTCATTCTCGTAGAAGCTTGACTGGCTGTTGGTCCTACTGAGCGGACGAGGCGGGGCCAGGAGGTCGGGGTTCACTGAAACTGCAAACATAATTACTTAGTAAGTGCCATTGATACCTTCGAGGCCAGTCAATTACAGATCATCATATGATATAGGAGTTCAAATTGTTCCAACGATGTCCATGTGTAGCTTCGTCCACGTGACCTGATTTCATTATAAATGTTTGACGCCAGGATTCGTTTATGACGCTGCGTTCTGTATGCGATGACGTTTGGTAGCTAGGTTATTCATAAAGGAGAATATATTTTTTTCTCTCTTCTTCAAAACTCATGAAATGAAATAGATTGAATTTTTTATGTTATCAGTAAAATGCAATTTGAACGAAAATGTCGTTGGTATATTTATTGTTTTATGCCCAATTTAATTCATTTTTATTAAAACATTTAGAAGAATGAAAAGGGCTAGTCACATAGGTTTCCAATTAAGTCATGAACAATGCTATATATGGCGTCAGGATTCGTGAATGACGTTGCGTTCTGTATGCGATGACGTTTGGTAGTAGATAATTAAATTTTTTATCTCTATTTCATAACATATAAAATGAATTGAATACTTTATCAGTGCCAAGCTCATGTCATGGTTACAGTACGGACTATGTCTTATATTAGCAGTAACATGCAATTTAAAAGTAAAATGTTGATTGTATATTCAATATATATATATATATATATATATATATATATATATATATATATATATATATATCCAATATAATTTATTTATATTAAAACATTGAAAAGAATCAAAAGGGCTAGTCTGATAGGTTTCAAGTTATTTAATTGAAACATGCCTATGTGCTAACTACTTTTAAAACTTGTCCTTGAAACCATGGAAATAATAACAGTTTTCTCAGAGAATTAACTGACATACGACATACTCAATACTCATGATGTAAAGATTCATCGATAGGATTGATGTTTGCATCGTCGACTCCACGATACGAGTGCATCGATACAAATCACATTTAGACAATGAATCGGGACATTTCTATCGTAAGGGTCCATGATACATCAATGTTTCGCCATAAGAGACAATATATCGCGATACTATAAACATAATTTGTTTCAAGCAAGTACCTATATAAGCTGACAAAGATTTTATTCTATCTATGAGATTACAGTGATAAGACAAACAAAAAATATAATATTTCTGATATATTTTATCCGCAATTTCACAGTAACATTTTGTGATTAACATTCATGTAATCACATTTATTTTTCATATCCCATCTATACTTATTTCACAAATTGAAGAGAATCGGCATAGTATTTTATCGCCACCATAATATCGTAATGATAATCCTCCCGCAAGTTTCTTGATATATCGTCTCGACTAATAAAACTTGAATCCTGATATTTTGTCGCGGCACTAAGTTGACGATACACAGGTCTACTACATATTACATATTCAATGTTTTCTCACCGAAAATATAAATATATACTTTAAGAATGTGAAGTTTTTGTCACTAATATTCGAAGTACTCGAGTTATGATAAATTATCACAGCCAAGTTTATAGTCATTTGGTTGGAACTACCTAATATTTCTGTAATTTTTCCTGCAATATAGCCAATTGAAGCATAAAATATTTTACCTAGTTTACACGCCGAGGTTTTCCTACTCCTCGGCCTACTTGGACTCAGGTCACGTGAGTCATCCCCGAAACTTCGACTCCATCCCCCGTCTCCTGGACTCATGTCGTCAGACAAACCTGCAACATCGGTACAATCCCTTTGGATGAATGCTTGATGAAATCAACTCAAAACAAGTGACAGACCAACATCCCCAACGGGCACTACTCGCGACAGTCCCAATCACTTGCTAAGATGAGCTTTGAAGCATTTCGCGATCTTTCCTGTGTCAGGGCCTAAATTTTCGAAGCTGTTATAGTGATAATCGTTATCTTATTCTAATGTATTGCGCTTAAATCTGTAGTAGTACTAAGAGATCTTTTCAAATCCAGGTCCTGGTTTCTATTCAACTGCAACAGATTTGGACAGTCCATTAAAACATCTAAAGAATGTTGCAGCTAAACGCACGAGTAGGTCGTTGCACTCCGACCACGGATTTTAGCGTTCAGCAGCAGGTCATGGTGGTGAAGACTGGTGCGGGTTTTGTCTTGCTGGGGTTGCAATTTGATGACAACCTCTGGAGAGGCATTAGTTGTGATGAATTTTAGTTTGAATTTCTCAGGCGTTTGCTTAGAATGGCTCTCTGGTAGTTTGTATACACATTTTTGTCGATAGTGTACCTTTTTAATCCATAAGCATATTAGTCAATTTCAAAGTTCATTAATCAAACAATAAGGTAACAAGGTAAATAGAATCAATCGAACATCCTTTCTTTTACGTTATTTATATACAACGGTTCCAAATACAGGAAAGAAAAGAAAATCAACTTTGGTAGAAAAGGTGAAATGTTTTCTTAAAACCTCTTTGGAAAAAACACCCATAAACTGGTTTATGACCGAGGTAAATAGCTTCTTTTTAAATTAATGGCAGAATATCAGTCACAACAACATGAATGTATTTTTGTATCAAAGATTGATTGTTTGATAAATGTTATTTGAAAATGTTTTACAAACTTTATGAACATTTTCGTAGAATTAGTTTACAATGAAAAGGAATGTTTTATACAGATATTGAATTTTCGTTACGTTAATAGACACAATGAAGATTCGAAATTTATATCATTTTTTTATGCAACTCTATCAGTTCTGCCGATAAAGTACAATGTTCATTACAGATTACTTCCATGATGTTTGGTTTTCAAGAAAATACAAAATTATAACGACATGTTATTCACTTACAAGATTCACGCTTGTCAGAAACAGATAATGACGATGACATCTTGGAAACTGCATTGGACATTTTCCGTCGGACCTTCCTGGTAAAACTGTTCCGATTGTCTGGTTTTACAGAATTATAAAACAAATCAATTGCATACAAAAGAATAGCTAATAAAAAAGATTTAAAATGTTTTATAAATCATATGACAACGACAGTAATACATATGTCAAAACGTTGCCTTCATAGTAGAAAAAGGGCATAGATTTGATCATTATAAATTGATGATAAAAGTTTTTGAAAATAGTTAAATTGTTCTAAAAATAAAAGTGTCGGTCTAAAAAGACATGCTAGTGAAAACATGATGATCCAGACTACAAGAGAACGTTTCGACAATCAGTGCTATTAGTATTCGCCAAAAATTAATGAACGTAGGGCCAAAATTGGTAAGTAAGATCGGTCCCAGTCTATTACACGAAATTCAAGACGGTATTCTATCTGGTTAACGTGACACAGAGTACGTTTCAGGAATTTCGTATTTGGCTTAATTAGAGCTTGTGAATTCTTCTATTCTTTCTTGTATAGAAGTTTGAATGAAATAAGATTCTAAACGTTTTTGCAAAGCTCTTCGATATCATTTTAAATTCACAGATGCACTCCCATCGACTTACCAGTCCCAGCATCAAAGCTTCCCTGATTAGTAGGAGAACGAGGGGGACTCAGACAGGGGCTTTTCCTGTCAGCACCTTGAATGTTTTAAAACATCATGTTATTTTATTAATCTATATTTCAGTCATTAGCTTACGGATGACAAGTCGTAAGTTGATTAACTAATTAATCACAAATGACCACTGACATTAGATGGATAATATAGAAGTAAGTACCATGCAGTGATGCAGGCTTTCTCAAGTCTTAACGTAAGGAATGCTTGAAAAAATAGGTTACGATTACCTTATTTTTCGGATGACAGATAATATGTATATATAGTGGCACGTGGTCCTGTGTAGAGCTCAGTTGCCTACGGAAGTGAGATTCCCTGCCATACACTGAGCCACGACTTTAAAAAATTTGAGGTATCACATCTTAGGGAAAAAACTTCAACCCAGCAGTAAATTAGTGGAGCTGATGTAGGTTTGTTGGAAGTGAACTCTTAAGCGCTGTTAACTCGCAGCTCATGTTATATGAAGGTAATAAAACAGGGATTCCCTTGAGCGTCCATTCGGTGCGGATATGTGGGCATCATAAATACCCTTATTTTGATAATTATTATATGAACTTACTAGGGGAACGCCGAAAGAGGGACCTTGTGCTTCCATGATCACTTGGTGTCACCGGAAGAGATCTGTGAACCATACTGGGGGACGTAGAAGGACTCAGCCCGTTATTTGGCACCTGTATGATAGTTTCAGGTATTTCAGGATCTGGCCGCTTCCGGTCAGGAAGAGGTGATGAGTTGTCGTCATGATCCTCGAGACTGTACCACTGCGGCTCGTACTCAAGGTTGGCATCATGAAGGTCTAGCAGCACCTCGCCTAGGAAGATATCCTCCTTCTCCACCTGGCTCCACACAGTGATCTCTATGGACTTCTTCATAAGCTGAAACACAGGGACAGTGCTGCTGTAGAGTTGCTTTATGTCAACTCCATATGATGTTTATATACATCTTCGACAATCTGATTGAAATAAAGATCTATTAATATTATCATTTGTGTGGCTTTAGATTAGAAAGTAAAATTTCGAAAGGAAATAACCATTCCTTATAATTCTACCAATCAGTTTCCCGCTTTTAGTGACATTGATATAGTTTTGCTAATGGATATTCTGGGTCGTGAAGCATTCAAAATATTATTAAAATTGATAGTTCGATCGAAAGATATGATCATGAGCAAGATCTCGGATGCTACCAAAGGTTTGAACGGTTAACAACCTATATACCAAACATGGCTTGTTTAAACATAACAATACTCGTTAGTTTGAAAAATACAGTTAAAATCTGGGCAAAGAATAATATGTGGCGGAAGTGTCACAACGTCTCGGTTCATAATAATCGTTTACTGTCGGTTATGAACTTCATTAAGGAAAAGGGACACTACAATCAAGCCAATATGCTTTTGTACACTGCAGAGAGACAGATAGATTGAAAGGTAAAATATAACGTAGATATCGCTCACATCCATCTCCGAGATGTTATGAAAATAAAACGTCTTGTTCCACTCGGGACTGCGAGTGTTCTTCTGGACCGATGTTACTTTAGGAGACAACAATCTGCAAAAGAAATCAAAAACATAGAGGACAGCCAAAGGCAAGGCCTTGTAAAATATAGCTACAATGTCCAACACTTTAATTTAAACATAGAAAGTTAATGTTTGCTATATAATTTTTCAGACAATTTAACCAAGAATGCACTGTACGAAGCCCAAGGAAAATATTTCATAAAACAGAGTCTTAACAAATTTTAAAATTTTACTCAAAGCAGTTATTTGTTGAAATCCTCTGCTGAGAATTTTTCTATGATACCAAACGGATCGTCGGTCACTCAAGCGTACTGTTCCGATACTCTTAATATTTCACCCTTAGAAATTTTCATCATCATGATTTAACCTCACAATAACACAACAATAAGTCTTTTTATGACACAAAAGCCCGAAACTCGGCTTGGTACAGGATGTGGAAATACGTATTTGGCAAAGCTTTGGTTAAAGCCAGCGATAGCTCAGAAACTTGACTTCAAATTTTACAAGGAAAGCGTCAGTCCTGCTTGATAGTGTAACAAAAGAATGAGCTAAGAGCTGGAGTTCAGAGTACAGCAGGTCAAGTCGACGAAGCAGTTAAGTAGGCTTATATAAATCAAGGGCGAGTTATTTCAATACAGATTTCCCTGATGAAAAGTTCCTACAGAGATAAAGAGAAGAGCATCGGAACTTTCAACCCTGAGGAACCGAGGATAACCAAAACGTTGACATAGCTTACTTTCTGTCTGGAAGCATATGGACAAGCACCAAAGGGTTGGGAGTTTTTTGCTGTGCACCTGGCACGGAAAGCTCTTCTGCCTTGAGTATAGTAATCTCGAGTCGCTCCGTGGCCGTCAGGTAGTGGATTCGTGTCAGTATTCGTCCCGTGATTCGTCTCGTCTCCTTCTTCATCTCGATCTGAATACAAGTAGGTAGACTTAGGGCTATTGTCATGTCATTTCACCCACATTGTTCATGGGCTTATACAACGGTCTCGGTTGTAAACAATTGACAACTGAAAACATCCATATTACACTGTCTCATCACAATATATTATCTTGAGTTCACTGTTGCACGTTTTTAGTATTTTGTTTACTTTAATTGCCCCGGTTTCTATCAAATTATGCAAAATGTTTATTTTCAGAGAATAAACACTATTGCATTTAAATTGATTACACATAAGTTTTCTGTTTATTTCCCTAGCTAGAGGGCTTATTAGGCAAAGATTGACAATGTCAGTTACAGGTCAGGTGCCCTTCGGACTGATACAGGGTTCTCAGTAAAGGGTCTGTATCGCTAGTGTGTAATATTAATGTAACGAATTGAGTTTGAAAATTTAATCAATACTGTTTATCTTTCACCTTATCTACTATACGAAACATTTCTGCATAATTTCTACCTCAAAACAAACACATAAAGTTGAATATCTTCTTATAGGGAGACAAACAAAATCAAATCCTTCATTTTGAAGTAAAAACTAAATAATTTTAACATTGTCAAGGGGTTTAGTTACAGAATCATAATCAGATACCTTCGACTACGAAACTTTTATTTGATGTGGGATCAGTAAAATAAATCATTAAGCACGTGCCACATGATGGCATGTAAAACACTTACACATGAAGTGTCAATCGGTTTTAATGTGGAAACGGGTGTGAATGAGTTATTACCGGTGTTTTAGGCAGCATCCGGCGTCTCGGACGGATCGGAAGGCTGTCTGGAGGCAAGTAAGTCACCTGGATCGGACAAAGTGCAGAGTCGGCAGATTCTGGAGACAATGCAAGTCGTTAGTTTAACAAGTGTAGAAATAAAAACGAATTTAAAAAAGTAAAAGGAAAAAAGGAATTGCCTACAAAGTATAATAAGGTTTTATTGTATTATAAATATCAAATCAGGATTTCGGCTAAATATCAATTCCTATAAGAACTCGTCTGTTTCTGTTTAACAATTTTGCTTTTTGTATCCGGGCATGTTTGTCCCCAAGGAGTACACCAAAGATTAAGTGTTCAAATGTGAAGTAAAACCATTAGAATAATAGGCTTAATATCATGTACAAAATATCAAAGTGTCAAATAATAGTATAACTGTATAAAATAGAAAATCACATATCATATACAAGTTACCATATCATTTGTTTCCAAACAAACCATATGATGGAAGCAATTAATACCAATATGAAGTAGTGCAGCGGTGAAAGAACTCCGCATGAAATTTACAACATTTAAATTTGGCTGATGAAACGAAATCTGTCACCACTAAGGTCATTGTAATAATAATACGTGTATCTTCTATAAGAAATCTTAGATGCTATGGATATGTGACAGTGATAAATATTGTGTTCGTTATATGTTATCAATCAAAGGTTAAGGTAACTTTAAACGTTGCACTTTGTGCCAGTTAAGAAGTTTTCAGGATTAAATTTATATGAATCCGAACAATAGTGACATCGTAAGACTAAAATTTCAACCATTTTTGTAAGATTGCCGTGAGAAAGATCAATCTATTATTGCATCATGATGTATCTTAAGCAAAAAAAATAGATTCAAAGGATACCATTTCACATCAACATGTGTGTAATGATGATATATAAAGTTCTTGAATATTTACAATTGGAAATAGGGTTGAAATATTTTACATACAAAACATTTATGTAGCCAATTAAACTATGATTTTTCTAGATTAGGTTTTGTCATTAGGATCAGTGCCATAAGTTATCAAATAGCATAGTAAATGTTATTCTAAGTGGAGGGCCCTTTGATATTAGTTTGGTCCTTTATGGCAATGCTGATCTATAAGATTGTGAACACGAAACTACAATGTAATGTTTACTTGTGTCTATCAAGAACCGAAGAGATTTAGGTGTGTCTTTTGACTAAAATTCGTTAATATTTTCTCTCTATTTCGGTATCTTTTGTCTTATGTGGTGAAATCTAAATATTCGATTTCACGTAAATGAACAAAATACGTTAAAAGCAAAAGTTCAATTCTATTAATCCACTTAATTTTCATTTTCGAGCGAAACGGATTTTTAAAAAATATTAGTTGAAGACATGTCTGATGACTGACCCCCGTGTGCATAATTAATGCTGTATATATGGAAATTAAAAGCAAGAAATAGCATAACACCCTACCCATTCTTGGAACTCGGGAAGCTTCCACGTCCTCTGATATTCTGAAAAGAGGATTTTTGTTTTCAAAAAGTCAATCCCTCACATCCGGGTCACTTGTTATCCTTCAACTCCTTTACGCGTTATGTATAAGCTCAAATCTTGTAATCAGACACCGTTCAAACCTAAATGTTATCTCGATACCAAACACTGACGGAATTGGCATTGTCAGGAACGATCGCTATGGTTACATTCTCAGAGCACCTGCTCTCACGCCTGGCTATGGCGAAACGTCACGAAAAGTGATAGAAAGACATTTGTGGTTGTTTGGCATATCCAACAAATCATCGTAATTTTTGCGTGAAACGATAATATTCACGCGTAAATATTTACCTTAACTATCAACAATATCAATCAGTAACAGTATGATGACAGATTCCATGACTCGTTAATATTTTGAGAAGATAAGTGAAAGTATGACTAAATGACACAAAATCAGTTACAAACAAATCGCATCAAGATCGTTAGGAATATCAGAGCAAGCAATCAGGACAGAATTTATCAAATAACGGTTTCGAAATAATGGAGACATTAAGAGTCTTGTGACTTATGGAGGAATGTGCTAAAATGAAATGAAAAACCATGAAATATAAAGCTGTTATCATCATATATTGTAGAATAAGCTGTATGGAGACGATTGTAATGTCCCTTGGGAAATATATAAACAATATATAAAAATTAAATCGACATAGGTGATTTTAACATCATATCACTCTAATCAAACATATAATGATTATCAGATGTAATTGAAATGAAATGATAAAAAAATAATTATCAGAGCAAATCATTAAACTTTTTACCGTAAAAATAGTTAAATATTAAAAATCGAAAATGAAAGAAAATCTTTCCTGCATCGTTGAAAAAAAGAAATTCACCAGAATGCCTTACATTTCAAAACTACACGTTATCATTCTCAAATGCCTTAATGAAATATTGAAAAACGCATATGATATTTACATTATTCATTTAATAATGTATGTTCAATTCGATCTACCACAATTAAGTGAAATCAATACCCTCGAGGCTTTCAATGTTTTTTTATCATTTGAAAAACACGGGCATATTTAATGAATAAATGGAGTCATATTGTCTAAGATGTCAAAATGGCGATACTGTAATCACATTAGCTAACGAATTGGGCATTTGCGTGTAGTAAACTAACCTTTTTTGTTCATGTCTGGGGATGGAAAAGAGTTGTATAACGATTCCGAATCGGCCAATGATGTCAAATTATGTAACGGATTGGGCAAGTGCGTGACAGATTACTAACCTTTTCCCAACATGTTTATGGACGACCTTTAGTTGAACAACGTTTCCTGATTGGCCAATGATGTCACGTGTTTCTTCAAAGGTAACATTTGACAATGATATGCCATTCCATTCCGTGATTTGATCACCTATAAAATCAAAACCAATGTTAGCAGCCAACAATTGAATTGACGCTGCGCGCTTAAACTGGAAATTAAAAATGGTGTGTTTTTGTAATATGTATCTATAACCTTGACAACAATTATATGATTTTTAAAAATCTTATACAAATGCGCTAGCACTGCCAGAATGAATGGACTAGATATTTGGACTATACGTATCTTAAAATAGCTGTACACATAGTTCAATCAAGTAGCTGTCACAAACAAATCGCTGTCGAAAGAGAGCTTAAACTCCTTTAACTGGTTAAAATCATAGATAGATATCGTTTACAAAAAACATTTAACTTTTTCATAAACGTCAACTTGTCCTTTGTCCTTTGCAAAAAAATGAACCATAAATACCATAACTTTTATTCCTCATAATTGTAACTCAACATTTGAAAATTGTATTCCTCTTTACATTTTTTTCATAACAGATGAGAAACATTTCAACTATCCCATCCCCTTCTTATATTACAAACTTCTGATACTTTCAAAACGAAAAAACTTTGACCTTTAACTCCTTGAAATTTATCTGATATTTTTTGACAAGATAATATATTCACAAAGTTTATTCCTCTTTGATTACTGGTTCCCTCAAAAGATACGTTTGCCTACCCGAATCCATTTTGTTCATTACCTTCTGTTTTTAAAGGGAATATTGTTACAAATCTTATTCATTCTTGAACAAACCTTTATATATCTTTCAACTTTAAAAACAATAATCTTTTCTGCTTTTGATAAAAACGTTATACTTAATGGGAGAATCAATTCACCGGTTTTTATTCCACCTTGGACATCTGCAGGTCCTCCTTTAGTTACCATGACAACAAAGGCTCCAAGATGTCCGTTATCACACTCTTTACCGCCAACTACGCGCATTCCAAGGCCATATGCTGCAAGTTCAGTAAATAAATAAATGGAGGATTTTCTAACTTGATAAACAAATAATCACTGAAGTTATTTACGTCAACAGGATTAACTTGAACAGATGAACATACTTGACAAAGTAGGTTTTAACGTCTGAGGAGTTCTTCAACCTCCGCTTATGTTCCTTTTATGAAATAAATGGTAATAAAATAATAAAAATTGACATGAAATTGCAATTCATATTAATATTTGTTTAAATAAATGAAAATATCTGTGATGGGTCGACTATCTGCTAAGATCCATATGTAAAGATATCGAGAGTCGTTTAGATTATTATTGGTATTATCGTAAACGTTTACTAGGAAATATCAGTTTCATCCTTTATTCCTCTCCTTTAATTTGATAGGATAAATACAACTCACTTCTATGACTGGTGTCAGTGACGTCTCGATGGAGAATAACGTCGTGAGGGTTGTGGGATTTCAAAGCACCTTAAATGAATGGAAGTAAAGGTTACAATGACTCTATCAAGTGTTTCGGAAACCTAAAAACAATTCAGAATGTTAAACTTCATTCAGTAAAAACTATGGTTTTGGGCTCACTCGGTTGCATAGGTAAAAGGGTACATAGAGCGAACATAATGCTATGAACATACAGTATTTTTTGACTGGGCTCTTTACAACAGATGATAATTGTATATTTCACTGATAGTAAAGAAGACAAGTATCAAAGCTGTTTTCATGGTTGACTGACTAACGTACTACAAACGAATTCATTCAATGAAAAGAAGTTGAAATGTAACCAAATTTTACCAAATCTTTTCATTTTCTGGTCTTCAAATGGACCAATGAGCTCGCACTTCTGTAGAGTCGCCCGGCGGTTAAGCAGTTCCGTACGTTCATTGGTTGATCGTTTGTCTCTTGCAACATGCACAGGACTTCGCGAGGAGCTGTTTCGAGGACTTGTAGTACCCCCTTGGGTGTCCGAATGTTTGGCATCAGATAGAATACTGGAAGAACTGCTGCAGTAAACAGCATTTTGGCGCTTGATCTTACTAATGAGAGTTGGAGAGCAGGCTCCGTCAGACACACTGCTCTCTTTGGTTGCATAGGACACATCACTGCTGGAACCGGAAGTAGAGGTAGCAGCCTTGGCTGCAGATATAGACCTCCCTCGCTCTGATAGACTAACTCTAGATGGTCTACGTTTACGTGAACGACTGTTTCTATCAGTTTGTTCATTTCCTAAAAGATTTTCCATATTTTCAGCCTCATCTTGAGATCCTTCTGATGAAACTGCCGGAAGCTCTTCAAAAGTTCGACTCTCTTGCATAGGTCGTCTGCGCATTCTCCGGAGTTGTCGCTTGTGACGCAACATCCGGCGATTCTGCTGACAGCTGCAGCCATTGTCTTCTGTTTCTTCTTCCCCCTTCTCTTCCCTGACCACGTGACTCAGCGGGAGACTACGACGACGAGGTATTTCGTTTGGCACTGACAGTTTATCCCTGTGTGTTGATTCCCCAATGTACAGTTCTGAATCAGTGCGATTTTCGAGTGACAGTCTACCTCTCTTGTCAACTTTTCTTGGGACAATATCCTGTATGAATAAACACATTAAAATGTCAATATTATAAACATTAGATAAAAAAACTATATGCTACAATATATTTTGTTATTAATATGACGAAAATATTTTATGGAATTGGTGAAATGATACCTGTCTACCGGCTGAAAAACAACGTATTTGATAACACATGAATTCACATATTACCTGACAAGCAGTGATGTAAGTTTGTGTAAAAAAAATATTGAATACTTAGATTTTACTCAAAATCAAATCAAAAGTAAGCGTTTTGGCAACCGCTATTCTTTAAGATAGGTATAGTGGTACAGTATGTGAAACGTCATATATGTGTTCTGAAACTTGAAGATAAAAGGTCCATGTTTTAAAGAAATCAACATACCTCAAATAAAACGATTTTTCATTTGAGCCATAGCACATGGGAGTAGCGAGGATTCCACATTCGCAGTACCGACGCTTAGCTTGTCTTACTCATTGTAAGTATTAGTAAGTTTTGAACAATCCTCGTCAAATTGTCTGATCTAGCGTCATTCGAATAAAATTATCTACATTTTCATTCAATCGTATTTAGGATTAACGATGTGAGTACTATCCCTTTAAATGATTTTAGATCTTTCACCTAGTTATCCTGATATAAGAGCTCTATAATTGATACATAGTTGTCACAAACCTTGTACATCGTATGTGTTGATCTGTTAATTTTTCAGGTTACACATTACAAAAAGAAATGTAACTAAAGAAAATTATTTATGTTGTACATCTTTAAAAATATTTTATATCAAAACTTTTTATTCATGGTGCCTTTGGTGACAAAATGATTGCTGAAATCCTCTTCCAAAAACACCCTCTCTGTTTTAGGTTCATCAATCGGACAAATCAGTCATATAGCTCGTGTACTTAGGATGATATAATGATAGGGCACTTCTTAGAACCATGTTTTTCAAGACCACTATTTCACTTACAGTGCATGTAAAAGCCAGCATAAATAATCTGAAGTTGAACACGCTAGAAGTTGGCCGTAAGTCAGGACTATAAATGATTGTTAAGAGTTGTGGGTGCATTTAGCACTTTTAAGCTTAGCACGGTCTCTATTCCGGAAACCCTATCGATGTCCTACGGCCTTTTTCATACTTCCGGCAATAACGTTTCAAGATGGTAAAGGGAAATGAATTTCGCACTTGTTTCCTTTTTCCATTGTGCAATTAATGTCCTAACGTATTGGTTTTAAAACTAACAAGTCAATATAGTTACGATGTTAGTTTGATCACAGACCGAGGTATGTAACAAGTCTTTGGACTATCAATAACTATCAGTAACTATCAGTGAATTAAATTCGTAGGTTATATATCAGGCTTAAAACTAGATCTCAACAAGATATGTTTTAGTCTTGTTTGGAAAGTTTCTGAAAATAAGGTGTTAGGGTAAACTTAAACAAAACCAAGGTAAATTTTCTTCCGATTATTCTGAAACCATTTATTCATTTACTATCAATAAACCATCAAAAGAAATAGTTTTAATGTTTTGCATAATTCTTAATATTATCAAAAGCTTAGCTATTTTATTTCTTGGATGAAGTATAAGTAATGAGAAACGCAGGCACAATAACAAAATACATATATATAACACACATGAGCATATATCTGACATCCTTAAAATTAGGTAGAACGAGTGCTTTAATAGTTAGTTTCTATCAGTGATACAATGTGCAGTGCCTATTAATTCTAACTCTTCTTATATGTACTCTGTGCATTCCTTTAATACACAAATAAAGCCTTTCAACATTGACTTACATGATTATCGTCATCTGACTTAGAAATTGAACGTCTTAATCTGGAGATGACCTGATCTTGGCCTTCTTCAACACTGGAGCCGTGGTACCAACTTCCGGTACTGCAAATAGCATCCCTCTTCATAAGGCACATACTGCACCGCCACCTTCCCCGGACGTTCTGCAATTAAAGGTGGTTAGAGAATAAAATTTATACAACCTTTATGCAACTGCAATCCAAGGCGTATTCGAGCCAGTCTCAAGCTCCATAATTATATAAGACATAAACTCTTCTGTTCAAGATCGTTAGCCTATTGCGGCTGAAGTTTATAGTCTTTTTCATAATGTCTTTGATATTATAGGCTTTGGCGCCATCCAGCAAGACTTAAATTAGCCACTATGCCTTGTGTGGGAAATTGCCTAAGAGTGACAGTGTGTGCTTTCTTGGGTTCATATAATCCAAACATCATCGATTGGTATTTTTTATCAAAAAGTATTGACTGTTACTAAAAAGTAATTATTTTACACTTCACTGATTCAGTATAGTGATAGATTTATACGTCTTGACTTGACGTTCCTCGGCTGAACCGCGGCAATAATTCATGATTTCGAGAACTCACTTTCCCTCAGTCGCTGCGGACTTACCTTACTGCGCTTAGTCTCAGATTTTGGGTGAGAAAACTCCCCACAGTTGTTGCAGACCCGCATATGACAGCCAGCGCAGAGTCGCCCCAAACCAAGAGACTCGGAGAAGCGCGTCTTGTGGCAGATTCTACACAACCCTGCATCAATCGTCTTCGTCTGGCCTTTGTGGCTCACGTCTTTATGGACAGTCTCCTCAAGCTTTTCGATATTGCTCGATATGTTTCTGAAGATCAAAGTGAACAACGCTTTAGAAATTGAAAGATCTAAAGGGGAATGTACTTTTGATTTAAACATATTTATTCAAAAGCAAGGATTGGGTACAATCAATCAAACTTAGTGAAACACTCTCCTAAGAACATTGCTTACAAGTGATATGGAAACGATATATATACATATGTACGAATAGAAATACATGTATAGAGATGAGATGGGAATGTATTTTACATGGTTTATGTTAGTTTATTTAAGAAAACATTCAGATGAAGTATTGATGTTTCTCGAGGAATATTAATGTGGATGTTATAAAGAAAACTTTAAAACAAATCTTTAAAGAAATTAACTACATGTATATGAATTAATCATTTCACTCGGCCAAGGTCAATAAGACTTTTTACTAACCCTTCGATGATCTTTGAGTTGTAGCTTCCAGAAATAAACGTTCCTTAAAAATACACAATATGACTATATCCAGTCAGAAGAATCCTTGTCAATGTTGTACTCACTTGATCCGCTCACTCTCCTGCCTCTCAAACTCCTCTTGTCTCCTGAAGACATCCTTGAGGATCGCAATCTCATCGGGGGTGAGGTCAGACAGATCTGGGTTCGGGGGACACATCGGGAGGGCTTGGCCTTTCACACGCGACCTTGGGCTCCCTTCATCCCACCTTGAGGACACACCTTTCAGTACCTAAAATCAAAGGAGGAAAAAACTTAGATTAAAAACTTTCAGTACAAAATTTAAAGTTCCAGAAATGGGGGGAACATGTGTCCTGAAAACAAAATTTTGGGTTCCTGAACATGGAGGATATATGATTTGATCCATTACCTTGAGAAAACACCTTTCAGTACATTGAATCAGAGGAGGATATAAGCTTCATATGAGTACCTGAGGACACAGCTTCCAATACCTAAAATCGGAGGAGGATACAAGCTTTGGTCGTCTACCTAGAGGACAGAAGCATAGACACCTAGATTTTGAGGAAAATATATAAGCTTTAATCGAGTACCTTTGGGACACAATTTTAAGTTTGTAGGAAGATTAACGTTTTGATCGGGTATATTAACGAGATATCTTTCAGTGCCTAAAATCACAGGAGAATATACGCTTTTATCGAGTACTTTGAGGAAACAATTTCATGTTCGTAGGGGGATATAATCTTTGATCAGGTACCTTGAGAACCCAATTTTTAGTTCTTTAAATCATGGTAGGATTTAGATTTTGATCAAGTAGTTTAAGGACACAAGTGAAAGTGTCTAAATTAAGATGAGAATATTATCTTTACTCGAGTATCTTTGGGGCATAATGTTCAATATCTAAACTCTTAGCAGAATATAAGCTTTCATAGACAAACTTGAAGACAAAACTTCCAACACTTAAAATCATGGAAGGATATAAAGTTTGATGAAGAACCTTAAGGACTTATCTTTCAGGAACTAAAATAAAAGGATAATATAACCTTTGATCGAGTACCTTTGTACCTCACAGCAGGAAGTATGCTTTGTGATTTCAATTGATTGTTGTATAGAACGATTGCATATACTTCTCTTGTCCGATTGTTCATTCATCTCAACTCTTCAATATACTTCCTTGAATTTTCATGCCATATAAATATGAAATATTTGCGTTTTTTGATCCCATGTCAGGAACTTGAACACTGAGGTACTTTAAATGGATCTGAACACTACAGTTTCATAATATTTCTCACCAACAGTTACCTTTATCCTATTGTACAAGAAAATTTGTCTCGTCCAATGTCATGAAATAAATACTTGTAAAAATATTCTTGTAAACGGTAAATATTGACACATATTAATTGGTGGACATGATAAGTCTCCCTTTGTCTAGGAACAAGAAAACAGTTCACAGAGACATTGGTATGACAGGAGAGAATGAGTTACCAAATGTCGCTAACCAAATTTTAAAGACATTTCCTACCAACAGACGGCATCTTCCTTATCCTATTTGAGCAATACAGACACCACTGATGTGCAAGATATGGTAGATCTTCCACAGTTATACGACACTGTCTGTCGAGTGGTTTATTTATTGTAACATTTCAGAGCATAGATCAAGATATAAAGAAAACTAGTTCATTCGATTTACCGTAAACCTAAATCTTGTTATAAACTTTCTTCATGAAATGTTGATTGTGTCGTGGTTTTTTATATTGAGATTGAGTTGATGAACGTCGAATGAAAACCTGACCCTTAATATCTTTGCAAGATAACAGTACGAATCACAATGGTTTCAGACCCTCACGTTTGTAACTGTTATGCGATCACGTGTTACGACACGGTCGCCAAGATTTCCCTTGTACAATCCCAAAACGATGCAGTTGTTTGCACATCGACGTGTTATAATAATACCGAAGACCTAAAAAGTTTCTGAGATGCGAATCACATAAAAAGGATTATGTAAAGCAAGTGAAGGAATCTGGGTTTTTTAGAGACATAGCTCAGTATTCTCGTATAACGCTACAGAGATCGTATTCTTCTTACAGCAAAATGTCAGATGTGAAAAGTCCATACTGATCGGTATAACGACCCTCGCTTTGTACATAAATCTTCTGTGTCCTACTGTGACATTCCCATCCACTGTCAACATAATGTGTGGGCGAGCTTTGTCAGATAATGTTCTTACCGTAATAATCCATGTTTTAAAGAGTAGAGAATATAAACATTTCAATAATCTTAAGTCGCTTTTCATGTTTGTATTTCCCCAAACTTTCTGAAAATAGTTGTTTTGTTATATTGAATTTTATTTTTACAAAGAATTTTCGGAGAAAGCTCACATTATTTCTACATGCAAATGTTCATGTTAATTAACGCAATCAATGAAGAAATGTGAAATATCTAAAACTAACTTTAATGTTGTTTTCGAAAAAAACATTTGATATGTATCTGTAATGCTTAGTTCTAAAGCATTTTGTTAAATTCTGAATTTTCAAAACATATTACAGAAAGTAAGCATGTCTTACACTAGTGACACGTGTTGAACATAAGACAAAACTGTTTTGAAGGGAATGTTATTTACGTATTTTCTTTATTATCAATGATGCTAAATTATCGACTCAAACCGTTTCACAGCTTCCAACGCTATTGAAAAACATTTCCTCCATGCATGGTAACCATCTGGCTAGCGTTTGTCTCCATCAGTTTATGTGGTGCACAATGATCAGGTCAAGGATGCACGGAGGATGAAGAAGAAAAATATCCCTCTCCTGGCTCAATGTCGACTTAATTCAAAGCAATAAAACTGAATTTGAATTTTAACTCGTTTAATGAGGATGGCAACTGATAATTTTCTTAATGAGCCACTCCGTGATTTTCATAACATATTATATACCTTGGATACGAACTTAAATGTCATATGTGGTGACATAAAAACAAAACATCTTAACTTTTCATGTCCAAATGATTAAGTTTGGCATATATATGACTCCAACAACTCCCGCAGTGGCTATTTAATGATCTAAAAGATTCTAACATGAGGAAAATGTTCAAGTATTTAATATACCAAAAGTTTTTCAGAAGTATTTTTTATGTTCAATCATGATGAAAGCCATTACGGGTGAAATGTTTAACTTAATGTGAGTTACTACTCTGTTTTGATCTGCGGTATATCATTGTATACTGTAAGGTATACTTTCTTCAGAGTCACTTTTGAGGACAGTATCAGTTCATATTTTTGGAAAAGTAATTCGACGAGAATATTTTGTTGACATGTGCTCCTTTGGCATTTTACAATGATATTGCTCATTTGAACACATCGGTTCCCATTCCATCCATTAAATGGACCCCGCCGTCCGTACATTGAGTTGATATTGACTGTATTCCATAGTCATGACGGATATATGTCAAATAAAAACTATTCAGGCCAATCACAGCGATTCACATTCACATGTTTTTGTTTATAAAATGTTAATGAATTTACAAACACTAAGTAAGCGTACATACGTGAGATGTTTGATTAAAAACCTAATGCCCAAATCGTGCACTGGCCTAGAAAGGAATGTTTTCATGAATAAAAAAGCATTTTTAACCACTATTTACCGTTACCAATCATTAAGGACTACAGTGTGGCCACAAAATGAAGTTCCTATAAGAAAATTCGCTTAAAATTCGCTTACCTTAGTTTTGATGGAATTAATCACTGCATTCATGGCGACGATGTGATTTAAGTAACATTCCCTAGTTTGCAGTGATTCATCTCGCAAAATAACTCGCGAACAACATTGAGATTGATGCCATGTGACTCATATATAACGTTTGGCCCGTTAAAAACAGTCGTACTAGCACGGAATGCTTATCAATCTATTCTATTTCTCAGTGTGTCTCATAAAAGCATCTTACTGACGTGCATCTTTAAAAATGAACATTGTTTACAAGATCAGAACAACATGGCATTTCTCCAATTTCTTGTCTTGTAAACAAATATGAAGGATTGGTTAACACTTCCAGTCTATTTGAGCATAGAAAAAGGATTGAAAAGAAAGGTTCCAGTCATCAAGCCCTAAACTTTGAACAAAAAGAATAATGCCGTATGCCAATCATATAAACGTAAATAAAGGTAAGAGAAGGTCAGAGAAAGTCAGCTTTTGTGTGCTATAAACGTTCATTAATTAATTGAATTATTTACTGTTATATTGATAATCTCTGCTTAGTGTCTTCGGATATCAAACATATAAACAGGAGTTGATCAATGCAGGTTTCCCATTCTATACAACAAGCCAATGAGAAATAATTAAGATTACCCGCGGTTGCTCATTTGATAACCAACCGTTAACTCCTTTGATAAAAATTGTAATCATGAGAAACTCGGTAACTATACCCTATGAATATGGGGGGGGGGGGGAATCATTAAGTTACCTTTTTCACAAGGAAAGCCATGACCTCGGGCCTGGCCTCATCTTCAGGTGTAGACAGCAACCTTCTACGTGCAGGTAACTGTCTGACCTCCGGACCCCCCTGCTTCTTGCTCCACTGTCACCTTGCTTCGTCTCCGTCTGCCGAGATGGTACCGTTAGAACGGACTAACTTACACCAACTTGAACCTACTTACACAATACTGAAATATGTCTTCTTTCTCTGTAAACTTTCAGCTCTCTCTCTCTCTCTCTCTCTCTCTCTCTCTCTCTCTCTCTCTCTCTCTCTCTCTCTCTCTCTCTCTCTCTCTCTCTCTCTCTCTCTCTCTCTCTCTCTCTCTCTCTCTCTCTCTCTCTCTCTCTCTCTCTCTGAGTGTCTGATCAACCTTGTAATTCTTTCTGGTTATTTTCTTCGTCTCAAAATGTATTGTCTCTTCTTGTATCAATTCTGTCTGCAGTTCTATCTGACTTATTTTGGGGGCTTCTTCGACTCTGTCTTTCCTAGTTCTGTGTTTGTTTAATATTGTTCTTTCTTAAAGCTATGTGTCTCTGAGTACTCTATATATCTGCCCGAGGTTCTTCAATTTCTCCAAATACTATAGACGTCGTTTGTTTTGGGTCGTCTGTGCATCTCACCAACTTGACTGTTCGTCTCTCGGGGCTTATCTTGAACAGGTGTATCCTGAAAGCAAAATAGTTATGTTAAAATGACCACTTTAGAAAAATAGGGAAAAAAAGATTCAATCATACATCCCTGCATTCTCTCCCAACAGAGGTACATGTAGCTCCGTCATAAATTCCTAAACATTATTGCTTAACTTAACTTAACTTAAACGACGTGACAATATTTCAGCCAATGGAAACACCGAACGCATGAATAAAACATTTGTTGACGGCCTATGCAATGATGCAGTCGCAAAACGAGGCGTGTGTGTTCTGTAAAGAAAACTCAAAGTGCAAGGTGCATATTCCAATTAAGTTTTGCTTTTGGAAAGCCTACGGAAATAACATAAACGATTTAAAGGATACCTTATGAAACGGCGTCGCTGATTGGACAACTAACTTTGATTGCATCCAATTTCTACATTTCGTGCACATTAAACATTCATTTAGGACAGAGGTAGTATAGGAATTTATGACGGAGCTACCTCTGTTGGGAGAGAATGACATCCCTGCTTCAATTTTATCAAAACCACAAGTTCACGGTGCATTTGTAGGTCTACCTCATAAAGAGCACATCTAGGATCAAGCTTAGGAAAGACTTCTTCATAGAATCAGTGCTAATATGATAAGCAGGAAGCTTAAATTGTATTGTATTATAGGTTAGCGAATGCAGCAATAGGAAGATTTAAGTTGATCACTTTGAAGTCAATAAGATAAGATCTTTGAAAAATGAATCAGCTATACAAGAATATGATATATTTTTTTTCACATTACTAGAACTCTGAAATTACAAGTGCGATCGATTTTTTTCTCTTTTAGGTGAGGTGAGGTGATATAGGGTTTAACGCAGCTTTCAAGAGTACTTCACCCTTTATCGCGGCCGCTAGTATTATTGCAGGGAGAAAGCCCTCAACAACATTGTGGCTATGCATTGTGGTGAAACCTGCGAAGATCGGCTGGAACTAGCGAACCATGGGTGTTTTCTCTTTGTTTTACGTGTAATAGTGTATGCGTTTTGTTTAGTATAGATGATGATGTTTATGAAACCGGGATAGAAAATATGAGACCTGCCGCTAATCTGTCTAATAGTAATACAACAATTACATGAACACAAAATTCGAAGGGGCTGCTGAGGCAGGGAGTGGTGCATATAATAATAGTGCATTTATAATGCGCTGTTTCCATGCATGAGCATGCTCAAAGCGCATAATCGTAATATTGACTACAGGTATATATTACTGAAGGTTAAACGGCAACAACAGATAACATTCATTTAAATATAAACACATAATGTAAAATCTAAGCGATATAAACCCTTCTGATTGGACTAACAAGGTCATGTTAAATGCTGTATTCACATGCTAAGATAAGACAAAATATTCATAATTGAGTATAAATTTGATTAAAAGAGTATCTCAAAAGCTGAATTGAATAGGTATTATGTTTTAATGAGCTCCTTATTGTTAGTGATATCACATGAGTGAAACGGCACTAATTGTGGGCGGAGCTTAAGGGTTGTCACATAGAAACTAAATTCTGAGAAACTGTTATTTATTTTTGCATAATTGCAATTTTTAATAAAATTAGATTAATTAGATGATATAAATGTGAAAGGTAAAGTCGACAAGCTACGGCATTTATATCAGTTTAAATTTAACTCTACAAACCGTTTGTAAGCCATTGAACGAACAAATTATTAAATCTATTTTTTAAATAAACCCACTTCCCATATCAGAGAGACATTTTATTGTAACAACTATCTGTATAAGTTTGACACACAAATAAAAGTAGACATACCCATATAACAAGTCTATGAAGGTGAGACACAGGCAGCCATCTTGGATTCTCATATATTTTCATTCGTTGCTTTACCTTTTAATTACGTTGAACTATATTAAACCTATCAAAGAAAACACTGGAACTAAGTTAACGTTCACCAAACAAAAGGTCTTATTTGATTCACAAGAAGAGCGAAATGATATTGTTAACCTTATAATCAATACGACTAAGTTCAATATTTTTAAATGTAAAATCTCAAAACAAACACCAACATTCGAATATGCCAAAAGGGATATAAGAAATACATATAATATAGACAAATATCTATCATATATCTCTGACTACAACAAATTCATGAAATACTGGTCTGTATGTCATTGCCTATTTAGCTAATCCCTTACAACTCCTGTACAAACCAAATGATTCTGTAGTATATATACATTTATATGAAATTTATATGTCTATTGTGTTTGAACAAAACTACATGTTTAATATATTAAATTGTACCTGTTTAAAAGAATTAAAATTATAAAAAAATAAATAAACCTATCAACGAAATTACTTATCTGCCTATCTTTGGTGGGAAAATAACCAGCACTAGATGCTCTAGATCTACAACGACCTCCTTTTCTTTATTCATGTCCAACATTTCAAAACATCGGCTGTTGGCCCTCCTATCATCAACATTAATCAGGGCACAAAAGCGACCCTGAAATAATTGATCAATGTTACATCCGGTACTATACGTATTCGGATATAATTAAAGCACACAGTAACGACGTAGATTAAAAGAATTTCATATTTTGAAATATGATCTAAGAAACTGGCATTCTTAAAATGATAACAAACTCAAAAATACCTTACATCGATCTGTCATGACCGATGATATTAATCCACAGTCTTCACGACTAAGAGTGATTTGATTTCTTGATGGACAAGCGGTCACTGACAAGTGATTCATTTATGCCTTTGAATCTATTTCACTATCATTTTAACGAGGAAGAATTTGTATTCCCTCGTCACGTCGAGTTTAGACTTTTATTATTTTTTGAAGTCATTTTTTATTTTTATTTTTAACAAAAGAAAGTAATGATATATGCATATTTTATTTTTGTATTTTTTTGTAGAAGTCGGATATGGATTTTAAAAAACCAAGAATGTATTCTTTTATTATTGAGGGAAAATATGTCTTATTACTGCTTTTAATGAAAAATTTGTACAAAAAAATGAAAGTACAAAAAAACAATTACATGTATTTGAGATTACATTTTCTGAGAGATACATTGGGTTATAGTTACTTAGACAACAATAATCATCTCAATATCTATGAACAAACTCTTACTTCAAATCTCCATATGAAAACTTAATTGTTCTATTAATTTGAATATATAAAATGCAATGATCGAAAACACCACCTTTTGTCTTTACATTACTTATGCTATGATTACATTACTTATGTTATGATTACATTACTTATGTTACGATTACATTACTTTTGTTACGATTACATTACTTATGTTACGATTACATTATTTATGTTACGATTAAGAGTATGTCCAACATTGCATAACATTTTTATTTTGTTTAAATTGGTCATATATGGTTATATACAATAGTTAAATCGAGAACTTTCCATTGTCCAACGTATACATCTAATTTTAAAAAAATCATCTTTATAAAGTTCCGTACCTCAGTGCTATGGGCGTTTTAAAGAAATGCATATTACTACCCAAAGATAAGAAAGGTTAAAATCAACGACCAAGATAGGGTAAATATAGTCTAAGGACAGACACCTTATTTTCTGTAGTCAGTAACCTTTGAAGATATCGAATTAAACATTCATTAAACATTGTTTCCATAGCAACCATAGTAGGCAAGGTTTAAGTTTCATCCAATGATTCGAAGAAATAACTGAAATAGACATAAAACAAGCTGTTCACTACGTAGGTTTTTAAAATGATATGCCATTTCACCATTAATGAAAGAGTTGAATTTTTAGAAATTTTGAATTTACAAAAGAGAATGGTATTTTCGGAGACAACTAATTTATATTTCATTGCTTTGTTCAAGATACCTATAACCGCGCCTTCATGAACTTCATTGCTAAGCTATTAAGTACTTCATATTCATTTTATAACCATATTATACTTTTAAAGTTCATTAAGGTTTCAAACATGTGGGATTCCTAACTTATTCTTCTCGAAACTTATGTTATCTCTGGGTATTCAATTTATTTTTATTTCAAATTTGAACATTTGATAAACTAAATATATGAAAGATTTTCGCACTCATTTTGATTAAGGATCAGAATTACAATCGATTGAGATGTTTTTAAAATGGAATAATTCTTAAAAGTATTTTAAACGTTTGAAAAATGAAAAGCTGGTTTTAAAATTCGTGCATATCTCGTGTCTGATTCTAAGTCACTTAATATGCAAAGCAATTAGATGAATTAAGAAATTCAGAGATCTCTTCATGTCAAGAAATGGCCAATTTTCCTTCACTGTACCAGGCTAGCTGGCCTTTGGTTATCACATTTATCTTCGTCGTGTCTGAAATATACAGACACAAACCTTTGGTGAGTTTTTTATTAGGGATGCCCTTCAGGCGGATCATTATGTAGAACGCTACCCAAACATAACGGAACGCCGAAGAGCCAATTTTTTAAAATTGAAAATTTAATATTACATTAAAGCTTGCCTTTTCATAATGGGTTTCTTTAAAGATGAGTTCGTCTTATGTGTTCTTGTTCAAAGAACAACACTAACGAACGTTGAAAAAAGACAAAACGGCTTCCTCAACACATTTAATAACAATTGATTTTTTCAAAGATTCCGTTTGATCGAATATTTGCTCAAGTCCCCTGCTTTTTAAAATATTCACGATCGAACATTTCCATCAGCAAAGTTTCAAAATACAAAAAAACCGAATTTCTATGAATGAATAAGAGTGCACGAATACTACAAATACAAAATAATGATACAAACGTATATAACTTGGAATTTATAATATTCCTTTCACGAGTAATCAATAACATTAAGTTTATGAAGAAGCAAAATCTTATCAAACATAGAACAAGGGACACCAAGCAATAAAAAACTGAGAATACGTGGAAGATTTCCTCTTTATTAGCAACACATGTAAGTATGTCCTTCCTAATCGGCAGTACAGCCTAGGGAAAGTAGGAAACCAGCACGTTGACTAGGTTTTGGTTTGATTGAGAATCCTCTATTGTGCTTTTGCATACGTGAAATTCATTAAGCGAAGACATTTCATTTAGTTATCTAATAATTGAATATCATAGTTTTCACTCGTATTGCATTAAGTTTAAATCTATGTATTAATCTGAATAAACCATACTTTCAATTTACAAAAGCCATGATTTTACTTACACAGAAAGATTTGGTTTGTTAAGTGTATTTTCAAACACAGATATTATTTTGAAATGAGCACCAAAGTAAATTAAGACATGAATTACGTCCTTAATAGATTTGTATCAGTCGTGATAGCCATAAATACTTTTGATAAGCAATCATTTAGTATCTAATGTTAGTATCTACACCGAAACGTCGCAATCCACTCAATAAAGAAGTTGACTATCCATAAGAACTTGTTCTTCTTCCTCAAGCAGTTATTTGTTCTTCATTATCAGAAGCGTTATATTTTTCTATTACTTATCAAGAAAACAGTCACAGTCACCGTCATGAATACTCACTACGATTCTTTGGTCGTTGCAAGGTAGAGCCTGTTTTTAAATAATTGTTCAGACAATGTTAATCTTCTCGATTCTCGAAAAAGCTCGAACATAAAAATGTATAATAGTTGATTAATTGACGATGAAAACTTTACTCCATCACTGCACTGTCACTATGAAACTGATTCACGCGAGGAAAATGATAGAATTAATCATTTCTAGCAAGTTCTTCCATAAAGATGGTTTTGCATGCATCCATACATTATAAGTTTATAACACGATGAACTCATAATTAATAATTTACAAATAGAGATAATGCTTGTAAATTGATCTTATAAATGAACGTTGATTTAGACATTAAAAACAAATACCTTTAAATCAATGAGACAGAGATACTTTTGTAAATTGTTACAACAAAACCACTGACAAATAGAGGATGATGGAACAATATAAGAGTTGATGAATCCCAAAAAGATCTATTGAATTATATTTTTGTATGGATATCAACTTAAATATTCAATTATTCAAAACTGTTGAAAAGTTATTCCATCAACCTTGCAGAAAGGTAAACTAAACTATTAATATAGCCCTATAAGCAATATATGTATACTTATTGGTCGTGAAGTTATAAGTCTTTGAGGTAATAAACTATCTAAATAACTATTTTTTGAACACTTCTAATTTATGAAATGAGATAGATATTCTTTTAGAATGTTCAATTACTTCATGTATAATATATATTAACAAACCGCTTCTCGGTTAGTATCCATGGATTTTGACTATTGTTCATTTTCTGATTATTGAAAAGAATACTACAAGATTTCATTCAAAGATATATGGACATTAGAAACTTCAAAGCGCATATCGTGTATCGAGTAACCTTTAAAAATATCCAATTTAAAGTTCGTAAGATATCGTTGCCATGACAACATCTTTATCCGAAGATGATAAATATTTGGTCTCTTAAGACGACGGTTAAGAAGTGACTAGAGTTATTTAATTGTTTTTGTTAATCACCATTTATATTACGATAATGATGAAATACTCATAAAGATAACTTGCATCAGTGGCCTCGTGTATACATTATTCCTAAGATGAAGTATTCCCTTTTATTACTTCCGAAGTTAAACACAAGTGGTGACATATTCTTCATATATAAAGAATTCATGACACCCGGAAATATTCTGTTTGACATTACGAAACTCGGGTAAGAAAACATTAACACATCTCGTTAAAAGCATATGATATACTTCATTGGGTTATACTCCCTATATAAACGAAGCCAAGCATTGTTGCCATGGCGACCCTTGAAGTATAGGTACCATAGTAGGTTAATCGAAATGATTAGAAATTGACTCACGATATTCAATCATTCTTTATTTTCTTCTGTCGCCATTGATAACATGATAAATATAGTTTGAATTATGAAATATGAACTACGAACTAATTATGTTCCAACCTGTTTGAGGAAACTTTCTATACCTGTAGTGACATACCGACTATTGTAAAGAAGAATTCCATGCAATTGGATATGAAAACTGAGATGACGAAATTTCCCGCAAAGTTTGACATGGACATGCTGATGACACCATCCATTTCAGACTGATGTTGGTGATGTGTTGTTCCCTGCAGTGTGATGTGGGCAATGTCATTAGCTAATTCTGATCATTCTGATATTAGCAACCAGATGACACCACACGACATCATCAAAGGAGACGTGATGAGAAAAATTTGAATTTTAAACGACTCTTGTTTAACAATAGTTATCACGTGAAAAACATAAAATGGGAAATAAACCTGAAAGAAAAGATTTCCAGGTTATCACAAAAAACGTATTAACAGGTTTTTAGATAATATACATACACGTCGAGCTTTATATTTATCCTTGAATCACTCCACTTGAGTGACCAACTGATGTGATGAAAAGCATAATTGTTGTTTTTCACGAATGCGTTACTACTCAAATATCTCTTGTTACATAATGTATTACGAAATTGTATTTGTATTCTAATTAGAAGACAATATAATATTGATTTACAAAGAAACGTGAAGGCTTAGAAGTGTAAAATGGAGAAAAGAGGAAAAATTCTAAAATAATTCAGGTCGAGTGCCGATTACATCATCTCAAATTCCCTGCACCTTAAACAATGATATGCTCGAAGCAAACATTTGTTGAAGAATGTTATTTGGTTACAGGGGCAGATCAGTAGAGGTTATTTGGTAGGTAAAGGTTACAGGGGCAGTTAAATGCGGGGTTTCTATGAGATGAAGATTAAAGGGACAGTTAAAAGAGGGGTTTCTATGAGATGAATATTAAAGGGACAGTTAAAAGAAGGGTTTCTATGAGATGAAGATTAAAGGGTCAGTTAAATGAGGGGTTTCTATGAGATGAAGATTAAAGGGACAGTTAAATGAGGGGTTTCTATCAGATGAATATTAAAGGGACAGTTAAAAGAAGGGTTTCTATGAGATGAAGATTAAAGGGTCAGTTAAATGAGGGGTTTCTATGAGATGAATATTAAAGGGACAGTTAAAAGAAGGGTTTCTATGAGATGAATATTAAAGGGACAGTTAAAAGAAGGGTTTCTATGAGATGAAGGTTAAAGGGACAGTTAAATTAGGGGTTTCTATGAGATGAATATTAAAGGGACAGTTAAATTAGGGGTTTCTATGAGATGAAGGTTAAAGGGACAGTTAAATTAGGGGTTTCTATGTCACGAAGATTAACGGGACAGTTAAATTAGGGGTTTCTATGAGATGAAGATTAAAGGGGCAGTTAAATGAGGGGTTTCTATGAGATGAATATTAAAGGGACAGTTAAAAGAGGGGTTTCTATGAGATGAATATTAAAGGGACAGTTAAAAGAAGGGTTTCTATGAGATGAAGGTTAAAGGGACAGTTAAATTAGGGGTTTCTATGAGATGAATATTAAAGGGACAGTTAAATTAGGGGTTTCTATGTCACGAAGATTAAAGGGACAGTTAAATTAGGGGTTTCTATGAGATGAAGATTAAAGGGGCAGTTAAATGAGGGGTTTCTATGAGATGAATATTAAAGGGACAGTTAAATGAGGGGTTTCTGTGAGACGAATATTAAAGGGACAGTTAAATGAGGGGTTTCTATGAGATGAAGGTTACAGGGGCAGTTCAGTCGAGGTACTTAGTGAATTTTTATCTGAACAATCAACTATCGTTAATTAATGCTATAACACGAACTCAGCATTTGATTTGAACTCAAGAAAAACTTATTTTGGCCAAACAAATATTTATGAAACACACTCTGTGTCACTTTAATGCTTTACCTGTATGGGCTTGAAGTAGCAGACAAAGTGAATTTAATAACAAAGATGTCATCAATGTTTTGTCATCAATCATTGTATTGTAGTATATCGCCAACTACTAAATGCCTTGAAAATTATCCGGAAAATAATATTGTCATACTATCCCGTTTATTGACGAACACTTTCGTCCTTCCACATGAAGGAAATATTCATTGCAATTGATTAGAATGTTGCAAATCAATGTTTAAACTGTTAACACTTCTATAGTCGTTTCATGTCAGTATAATTGATAACTTCCCAAAACATATTTCATAATTAATTTTTTTAAAGCTTTTTAGATACAAGTTTTTCTTCACTGGAAAATATGTTTTCCTCTAAGTTGCTCAAAAAAGAAAGAAGAGGCAATCATCGTTACCGAACAACAGTTTTGGCATACACATGAAGAAATGCTGTAATACGTATGAAAAATCTATACGAATTTAAGGTTTAAAAAATTTGGGTAAAGATTACGACATCTTGATATTAAAACTTTTGAAAGATCATCTATGAAAATTACCGAACGGAAACCAATTGTCATGACACAGAATACGACTTACGCTTTCAGTTGATTCCTGAGGTATCCTCTGAGCGTCCATCCCCAAATAGATAGCCTATCTAATGACATTAGTGTAGCGTGGCTCTTAAAATATTTGACATAGAAGCTTTTCGGAAAAGTCTAATGTGTCACTTTAATCCTTTGAACTGTTCTCTATAAACTCCACCTGTCACTAATTGCTGGAGCTATTTCTAGCCTAAGCGTCAAATTACAGGTAAACCATTTCAGTCATAATACCAGGCGTTCAATAAATAGAATTATACATTCGAGTTATATCATCAACTTATGCAGAAAGTTATCCTTCATTTTTTTGTCAGATTCTTGTATTACTACGTCTTAATTGTTCTTTGCACCTTATGAGTGAGAAAACTATTAACCTCTGGATGTCTATGTTAAGCTAGAACTTAACCAATCTTTTGTAGAAATTTGAAGCAATGTTTTTCAGTTGGTACTTTGCTAAAATGTCCAGTTACACTTTGCTTCCTCAGTAATTCATATTGTTAAATCGATAAAACGCATCCACCTGTTTCCCTTAAACCGAGACGAGACCAATTATTTTGAATGTTGAAAAACGAAAATGTATATGAAAAGCGTCTCCCCAATTATTGTTATTTTCAGCTTGCTGTAAAAGTTATTTCAGACCTGTCCCATTTCCGTTCACGCCTACACATTACCCACTGGTTTTTTCAAAACATAGTCTGGTTGTGTCTGCTTTGGAATAAAAGGCTATGTTATGTTTTCTCGTTTTCATTGTTACCCACATGTAATAGTTTTAACGATCCATTTCCCTGTATATTTTCGCTTTGGCTAACCCAGTTTGTACAATTTGAACAAATATGCTGATTGGTTATATGATGTGATTAACAACACGAATATCCTTCCATCCTTAGAACGTCCCTTTGAGATAAAGCAGCTGGAACAGTCTTTCACCAAATATGGTTTTGAGCTTTGCTTAAAATACTTAATGAGTATTATTTTAAAAGGGTAAATTCATTGTTCGTTTTGTTTTGCAGAAAGTTTTAACGTCACCAATCATTAGGTACTGCATTGGTGAAATCAATGAGTTTTGATGTAAGAGGAAATTTACTAAAATAAAAAGAGACTTCTAGAAATAACTTTATCATCAATATTATTTCGCTCGTAGGCACGTAATTCATACATCTAAGTGTGTACAATAAATGTTATCAAATAATTAAATCAATTAGATGAAGCAAGAATGAATAACAACATAATATATAGAAATTGCCAGCTGATGTTTGATACTGCTAAATTGGATAAAGTCGAGCTGTCACTCTACTTCCACTTACCATCTCAGGTCAAGTTTATCAATAAAACCCGTTGTCACATGACCTGTCAGTACAATACAACATAGGGATGGTAATAAATTCGTTACACGGTGTTTTGAAAGGCTGCACAAAACTGTAAGATCCTTGTAAAATTCGCGTTTCCTTTGGCTGCACATTAAGAAATACAAATTCAACATGGTTCTTAACAGGCCCGTCAGCCTTTCATTGTGTATTTGACATATGTACTTTTTGATTCAACTGACATCGACCGCTGATACATAGTCGGAAGTGATAATTTGTCAACTGACGAAATTTTCATTGATTTACAGTCTGCGATTTATGTTAATAAAAGTATGGATTTTATCTTTGTAAAACTTTACAGATACTTGTAGATTTGAAATGGTCTCGACTTGACATGTGGGAACATGTTTGATCAATAGAAAACTATGGACACTCATGAAAAAAATTAATGACTTTAAATAATTGTCAAATACAGATATGATAACCTGTTCATCGATCGTCAAGGTAAAGATGAATTCTTGAAAGTTACGTAGTGGTTCGCATAGCGTGAGAAGATAATTATGACATTCATGGAAAAGGAGAAAGTTATTGAACAGTATGATGTAGGATACACTAATTAGCAACGTCAGAAACAACTGTCATCACAGTGAAACATTGACTCGACCCCTGAACTTTCAATAGCATTCACAAACTAACCTTACACCGAACAGCCTTCTCACACTTGTCATCATTTATAATCACAGGAAATTCAAATAATTTCCTCATTAATAACTTAGAAGAAATATTTCAATCTTCAAAAGTAATACATGTGACGGAAAGGACAGACTTTCATCACTTATGATAAGTAACAATAAATCAAAGCTGTAGCGCGTATTCACTTACCTACCATCCACGGTTATGGCATATCTAGAACACAGCTGATAACCAGAACATGTACAATCCAACCAAACTCCATGTTCTGCTTGATAAGAATGACAGGTCCATAGAAACGAATGGTTATTACAAATGATTGTTTATTGAAGTAAGAATAATTTCACTCATTCCCCATAAAAGACATGATAATAGCCACTTTCTTCCAAATAGATCTTTTTGTCCATACATGTGTATATGAAATATATTCAGTATATCATTTTAACCACCGTTCATGCTGAACAGATTTAACCCAACTGTTGCACGTAGCTTTATAGGCTTGCTGGTAGCCGGAGAAGTGTCTCCAATCGATTGAGGTGTATTGTCTCGACGCCTGCTGTAAACGTGAGGGATTCTTCTACTACTAATACAGGGACTGATGGGTTAGCTGCTTAGTTAAGTCAGGATGTGGTTCAGTTTGAGGTTGGACAGCATTTGATTAATACGAGTAACTTTAGATTATGGGAGTATTACTCACTGGATGCAGTGTTAGTGTTATGCAACATTAAACAAGCGACAACATATCCTTCCGGTCTGATATGACCCTATCATCGAAAAGAGTCCGAATTTATCTCAATTCCATGGAAACCCAACGCTGCTCCGGAAAGGAAATAGCACATAAACACCTCATAAGTAACGTGTGTACCAAAGCGAAAATATCAAAGCTATAACGTTTTAGAGTTAGGCTAGGGGTATGGAACATAATCCTGAAATTTAAAAAAATACCAAAACATTTAACCCAGAAAAGCCACATCATCACCATATTCTGACATTCAAAGAAAATTTGAAATTTTCAAATCTTTTAGTTCCCGAGTAATGCTTCCGAAACGATTTCTGAGAGACAGACACGCAGAGCACCATACACCCCAACCACGCAGGGGTATAATTATCCTTTGAAGGATAAAATTTGGATGGATGAATTTATTACCAATGATTAGGTTAGAACCATTTTCGACTAAAAATTATAGTTAGTACGGTTTCCTGAAGGATATAGTTTCGTCATTATTGTTCAATTCAAACACGGTGCATACCGAGGATATTTATTTTTTTTATCCGTGTTCTATGCAGTACTCCAGCGACCAGCACTTTCAAGTTCAGACATTTTATTTGTTTGTACAACTTTATTCAAGTGAGACTTGCTTGATTCTCGTGCCTTTTGATGCATTCGTGGCAGCCGTTTGTTACACAATGTTACAGTTGCGCATAACCAGAATGTACACCTTTGTCTGTTCATAACACTGAAATTATATGACCTTAAAACTATTCAGATTGAAGATTTGGAATTTTAATTTACTTAACTGCGCAAGTTATTTGATGCTCAGATTATATTTGTTTACTGATGAATAACATTGAAAGATTGTCAGAAGTTGTCATTAGTTAATTATTATCACGAGGGATGCATAATATTACTAACTTGTTGCACAGAATATGTTATGTACAAATCTTGATGAAACGTATATTTTGAAGATTTACTTTTTAAAAAGCGTGTAAAATAGGTGAAAAAATCATAATGAAACATAAAGAACGGAAAATATAAATCATAGTTAATTCATGGAATCAACCCTAATAACTCAATTTATCTCATATGCTATCATAATGATGTTGACATCAAAACTATCTTGATTCATTCACATTTATTTCCTGTATCGTTAATGGTAAAGTTCATAAACAATTGTAAATGCAGATGTGTTTGTGTTATTTGAAGTACCAGAAGATAGAAGTCTAAATAGCGTTTTTCCTAAACGTGTCACTTAGAATTAACTATTTCCATGTCCATGTATTAGATTAGTTTCAACTATTTGACAGTATCTTCTACAAACTGACAAATACAGATTCAGAAGATTAAATTAAATAATCATTTAAAGATTGTGACACTTTCAATTTCCTCTTAGACCATTCTATTTTGTCATTGAAATAACTATTAAAGGCTCTAATTATATCCGCTTAATTGAAGTATTTTAAATCAAATTATGTCAATCAACGGTGGTTATACATTTGAGGTTTATATTACAATACCTGCAGTTATCAAGGGGTGAATATGTGAATGAATCACTGAATAACCTTGATACCTGCAGTTATCAAGGGGTGAATATGTGAATGAATCACTGAATAACCTTGATACCTGCAGTTATCAAGGGGTGAATATGCGAATGGATCACTGAATAACCTTGATACCTGCATTTATCAAGGGGTGAATATGTGAATGAATCAATGAATAACCTTGCTACCTGCAGTTATCAAGGGGTGAATATGTGAATGGATCACTGAATAACCTTGCTACCTGCAGTTATCAAGGGGTGAATATGTGAATGGATCACTGAACAACCTTGATACCTGCATTTATCAAGGGGTGAATATGCGAATGGATCAATGAATAACCTTGTTACCTGCAGTTATCAAGGGGTGAATATGTGAATGAATCACTGAATAACCTTGATACCTGCATTTATCAAGGGGTAATATGTGAATGAATCACTGAATAACCTAGATACGAAACCGAACAGTGGCGCGCGTCAAATAGTCAAACGTAATTTTGGTGACTTATCTAAAACAGCCAGGAGGGCAATCTCATTGAAATGAAATCTACATGCTCCACTACATTACGCCTGTAGATCTCACCAGGCTCCGTTACGTCAGGTTTGCCTCTGACATTATTCAAATCAGCCAATCAGCGAATTCGCCCCGTAATCTATGGTGCCGGCGAGTTGCATTTTGCTTGTACGCTTTTCAGATCTCGGAAACCACAAATATCTGAACGTTTTCCGAATGTCAAACTGCCTAAATACCCGAATTAATGTATTTTGTGTACATTCAATTTACCCTAGCTTGGTTTGTTGGACAAACAAGTTAAATCGAAGCTATGGAGTTATCTTTCGCAAAGCAAAAACTGCATTCCTCAACGTTATCCTTTAGTAGACCGTATCAATCCAAATGTTTTTCTGGAAACAGTTACGTTGAATAAACGTTTCGTCTTTTAGTTTGTAGTAATCGTTGAATAATTTAAAATTTCGTAAAACAAATTAATCATAAACATGCTGAGAAACAAAAACAACCAAAACATGTACAAATACCATACTAAGTTTCTTGATAATTATATATTAGTCATATGCGACGTTTATATGTTAATAAGATTGACCCTTGTTTTGTCAAAGACTAAAATGTTATAATTAAATCTGCTGGGTTAAATGGTATAAATAGACATATGCAAATGACTTTAACTTGTTCTCTGTAAAATCGAAAATTTATAAGACATTTAACTTCTTCATCAATAATTACATGCAATCTCTTTGAAGGCAACCAAGAGACGCGCATTGTGATTGCTTGTTAGGTATCTGCGGCAAGCCAATGACATTTTGAGGTCAAACTGAAGCAAAGGTTAACCTGACGGCTTGAGTAAGGGAGCCTAGGGAGATCTATAATCTGCGTAACCTAGTGTACCAATGTTAGATTTTATTTTAATGAGATTGCCAGGAGGGCAGTTAGGAGTTGATAGCCTTTGATAGGTTATATAACAAGTACCCATGTATACTGGACATGATATCTACACCTCTGTGCATTTATAAGGCTGTTTTTAGATTTTCACGGAAAACCAGTATTTGTCATATATATGTCTTCAGGACATGAAAAGTTAAGATGTTGTGATTTTATATCACCACAAATGACATTTAGATTCGTATCAAAGATAAATGATATGTTATAAAATCACCGAGTGGCTCTTTAAGTAAGATGAAATAAAGAGTTTCAAAATAATAAAAGCTCACCTCTTTATAAAAGTCATTAAAAATGAAATTACTTACATAATTGGAGGTAAGAAAATATGTTCCATTATTCAAAAAGTTTTAAAAATTTACTTTGTTTCAGAGCTTTTGAAAGATATAAGTGTGCAAAAAGAAATGTATTATGAAAATGATTTTGATTAAAAACAATTCACTTTAATTGAGAACCTGATTTCTAGAAAAAAAATTACTTGAAACTACTAAAGTTGTCTTTGATCAATAAGGTCTTTATTTTTTATGAATAACATTGTTCAAAGATTCGACTTAACAGGATATATACACAAAAGTTGAAACGTTGATAAATTATTCAAAAAGGTCATCTGAATTAAATCAATTAATTCAAAGTGATTTAATCAGAACTTGTTACAGGAACCAGGTGAAGGCATTACAACTAGATTTTTATTAGACACACTCAAATATTTGATGTTAAAGAAGAGTTGTCATAGATGTGAAAGAGAAAGGTTATTTACATTTAACAAATAACAATCTGAACACATATGAGACGTTTGTCACATGTTAAGCTATATATCATAATTAACCCTGAGCGGCTTTAAGCGACCCATCCAACTTTTTTACGTCACCATCAAGTGTATTTTTAAAGATTTTTTATTTAAAATCCTAAGGAATTATTGAAATATCAAATTTAATTCTAAAAAAAAATGTCTTTTTATCAAACCTGATTAAATTCATTCCCATTGCTGCAGCTCTGATTCCCGTACAAAATCATAATAATGCTCGAGGTAAAATGGCAATTAATTTATTTCTGCTAAAAAAGACGAGAGTAAATTTCGTTTCCGTTTTCAAGGATTCTTCAAAGATCATCCAATATTTGTTCAGATGATATTGGTCCCTGCACACATGACCTCTTATCGTTGAACTGATACCATGCTCATTATATTTAGTTAATTATTCACATCGTTTGATGTCCCTCGAAACCTGTCTATGTGCATTTCTAGCAATATTGTGAAGTTGTTAATTTCTTTTGCCTTACACGAAGACACAGGAATTGAGATCTTAATTACCAATATTTGAATAAGAACATTTAGTTCTTAATTACTCATTACTAAAAACGAACCCTGTATTGATGTACATCTATCTTTAAGATATGCATTAAGAATGAACATCATGTAACATATTTATACATAGAAATGTCTGTATATATGTGTAAATTGGCGTTGTGGCTGTTTTAGCAAGATACACACTAAGAGGAACACTGTTTAGCCAAAAAGATCATTCAAAATAATTAAATTACGTCAAAACATACTCCTTTAACTTTTTGCTAAACCAAAATGAAAGAAGACACACAGACAAATATTGATTGGTAGTGTTAAGTAAGTCATTTAATTAATACTTATCTAAACTGTAAGCAGAATTTCGACTGCCTGACGTTTCTATGGCCGTTTATGATAAATCTTTGAAAACAAGAAAATATCTTAGTTTGGGTATTTCAGCAAAAAATATACAACTTTAGAAGGCCAATTTGAACATAAGTTAGCACCTTTAGTAACTCATCAAACATACTCAGTGTCACTTTAAGTAATATCTGCGTTATTCACAATGTGCAGCTGGTCAACGTTCGCTTATTGAAACTTGAATGCAGTTTTTTCATCAATAAGGTCTGTAAAGTCATTAAGTTATACCACTTGTACGTGACTGCTTAGTTTGTAAAGAGACGCTAGATACATGTACCTCCCAGACTCCGAAATAAGTAGATTTCCATTCATAATCATGCTTAAGGTCGGTTTTCACGCATTTATTATCACTAATAGCTCAAGTAGCCGCTGAAAAAAGTAGCATTTCTACAATAACATCACATAAGATGTCTGTGTCTTAAATTTCAAAATACGTTAAACATGTCTTATTTGTATGAAGGAGTTGCATGCTACTTGTTATGTGTTGGGCCTAAGAACACGGAACATTGTTTGATTTTCTCCTTCGACACATCGAATAACATTCTTTGAGGGACATTTTAGAAGTTGGTATGATGATTGACAACTTCTTTATTGCAAAGAGATGCGACGTTTCGATGTAGATACTAACATCGTTATCAAGCAAGTGATACATTCCGTACCACATGCTTGATAACCTGCTGTAACAATCAGTAATATCATTTGTTGATAACGGTGTTAGTATATCATCTCTTTGCAATAAAGAAGTTGTAAATCCATTAATTTCCTATTTTTTCAACGAATATCTATCCTAGCAACAATTTTGCAGTTCATCGAGGTAGACGTTTGTGTTCATATCTGTCTACAGACAAATAGTTTGAACATTCTTATTTCCTATTTATGATTTTCATTAAATGAAATAAAATGCCAATCTGTAATCAGAAACATGTGTAACATTTACAATAGCTCCGGTAATGTGACATTAAAGTATGATAATAGATTGAAATTGAATATTTTGACATTCAAGATATGTTAAATGGTCGTCAACCTTATGAAATGATTCAAATGAATAATCAGGCCAATTCAATTTACAAACAACTATTTGTTAGGTTTCATGAAGATTGTCCGATGTTATAAAAGGCAGAAATACAGCTTTTATATATAAAGATAAGGTGGTCTTCTTGCATCTTCGTAGCTGACGTAATTAAATACTCGTACCTTGATATTTATAACATTTTTAAAAAGGGTTACAAATGACTGACAATCTCTACTAATTCAGGGCTGAGTAAAAAAGTAAGTTATACGCTTTAAATGAAATCGATAAGGAAGCCACTGACTCTATAGCTGATAATCAATAATAGAAGACTCAGACACACCATTTCCTAATACACTTTCTACCTTACTGATGACTATTTACTCTAAGTATTATCATTTCTTATAACCTACCAATACCTGACAGTCTACATCAATACATGGAAACTGCGATTATTACTTCATTTAGCAGTAGTTTCAATTTACTGTATAAAAGCCACAGTGAGAGGAAATAATGAAATGTCATCTCCCCACGCTAACGCTTTCTCTCCGTGCCCAGGGTTTACTCTACATGTACTTACAATGACTCTAGAGTAATGGGAATCCTGACTGCTATCAAAGGTAACAGAACATGCGATATACAGACTAGAGTTCCTTCATGTGTGCCCTCTGCACATATCTCTTGAACAGACTGGAAATGTAGAAATATATAAAATAAATTTCCTACTTTAACTAAACTGGCCATTTTGCAACAGTAGAATATTGAGGAGCTTCTTTCCCAAACAAATTGGACTTACGTTTATGTATTTCGGTCGCATTCACGCCTTCTTTCTTGAGAAAGTTGATAACCGCATGATGATTACAGGAGGGTACCTGTGTTCAACAGGCTATAAACCTTGAGTAAAGGGAAGGGTTGATTATATCTGTAAACTGTCGTCAGATGGCCCATCTCAATAATGACATAAAAGATGATGTCTGAAGGGGTGTATCAATAATCGCGTTTATGAATCTATTGACTTCCTCTCGCATCAGTTCCAATAAAATAGGAACATTTAGCTTTGATTTGAAACTAAGTTATCATTCCCCTTTGTAAGACGAGTTTTGATTTAAATTTAGGAAGGGTGATTCATGCAATACAAATTCAATGCCGGGGATTTTTAGGAAGCAGCATTATCAAAAAAAAGTGACGGAGATAACGTGAAAAGATTATTTTAGGTTCTATACTAACGAAATGGAGTGTTTGAGCAATATTTAAACAGGATTTGGTTTAAATCGTAATAACATTAAGATCTGCGGAAAAAACCCCATTTCATTTGCGTCTTCAATTTTTTTAACATTAAAGCAATGAATAGTTAGCTACACTGCTCCTTTAGCTAGCTTTGTTTCCTATGAAACAATCCTTTCCTTAGTTCTTATAGAGTAACATGATTCCATAAGCTGGTCGTTCATATCCAATGAATCTCTATACAAATGTAATATGTTAACATATGTTAATCTTTTACGGTAATAACAGTTAAAATCTATTAATAATGAACTGTTACAGAACAAAGAGAAGCATATATATCTCTAAAATTACGACCCACCTGTACTGCTGCCAAGCACAAATGATAGTTTGTCACTTAAGCCGTGTCGAGAGGTTGATTCAAGTCGATTAGCATGAATCATTAAGTGGAAATATCTCATTTCGTTCCCGGGTGAATTATTTATATCATATCTATTTGCCATCAGACTTGAGTAAAGCATTGAGTACAATTTAGCGAAGAACCAACGAGTAAATACTAGTAAAAGTAACCAAGAACTTCGACTTCATCAGTCAATTCACAGGCGGTTGAGGGAACAGGTTTGTTCATTCATACACATGACATTCATTATACATGTAATCTGTATGTCAATACTTACATTGATTGTCAATAGTAAACCATATGTCGTAGAATACTCAGAACAAATGGTGCGTGTACATTCTGACACCGATTGTCTCACCTCATGTGCTTATGTATATACATTATTACTTAATCAAATGTTTAATATTTTTTTATGTATAATAGATATATTTCTTATGTTTTAAAAGTCATGACAACATACCTTTTGTCCATGATTATGATGTTTCGTTGACAAAAACAATCATTCATCTGTTAATCTAGTTCCTTTGTAGTTAGAGATTTTGTCCATCGAGAGTGGAAATGTTAGAAAAACCATTACAGTATCCACTTTAATGACGGAACTTTGACAGTCACTCTTTATATACACGGAATATGGACTAATTGTCGCTATAATGGACTTCACTGTCAAAACTTTTAACAGACTTCATTGAAAGATTCCATGGTGCGATAATATGAGAGTGAGAATCTGATTGCACACACCAATGTATGGTACCAGTTCCGGAATACCAATCTCCTATGAATCCACCTAAACATCCTCTAAATGAATCCCCATTTACAGTTTACTGACAGAGTCCCCTGATGGAATTCAATGTCGGAATCCGCTCATAACAAGCACGTATATATCACGTATATTCTACTATCAAAGTTCATGTACATAATCCAGTCACAGAATTGTTTTCTATCCACTGAATAAACCGACGGAGAGAATCTACCGTCAGAGTCCATTCATAGAATATATGTAAACTATCAAATCAAAGAATCCACAGAAGAAAATTACCGTAGAATCGTAGTATCTGAAAATGCAGTGGTAGAATCTAATGTCGGAATCCAATCAAAGAATCCACTGTCATAATCTGCGTTGAGAATCCGCTGTCAGAATTCAATCAACGAGCCAATCATCTGAGATAATCCAGCGTCAGTACTTTGGAACATAATAGACCTCATTGTACATATATTTCAATCCATCTTTCCTCTTTGCCGGTTGTAACCCAACTGTTGCACGTAGGCTTGCTGGAAGTGGGGGAAGTGTCTCCAATCGATTGAGGTGTATTGTTTCGAAGCTTGCTGCAAACTTGACGGATTCTTCGACTGCTAGTACAGGGGCTGATGTGACAGGTGCGAGTAGTGCTGAAATACGATTTGGTACAGCTTAATATGAAGCGTGGATAATTGGTGCCAATTCTTGTTGATATAGAAGGTAATGTCTGTACGATGCTGACGAAAGTAAAAGTGAACTTTCTAGGCCAAAAACGTTTAACCCGAAAGAAAGAAAATGTTACAGTCGCTTTATTTAACTCTAATTTTATCTTTAGATAATGCAAAGACATTAAATAACACCAATAAAGGCTCCAGTGGAATCCCTCATATCGTAAATATATAAAAATAGTTGCTCTTCGGGAATGGGATTAATTAATAGAGCACATGCGAGTCTGTATTGAATGTGTGGTGAAGGAGTTCAAAGACAAAGAAACCAGATGAGCATTGACACACGTAGTACAAGGTTCTTAGTCAGCAGATAAGTGTGGTTACTGAAAATATATATTACTGAGAAACGGTTAACTCATAAAGTCATTTAGGCAAATAGATATGCCTCCCGTGTGTAACGTTTATCTCGATGATCCAGGAACCAGCGGATTACACGTTAGATCCCATCTTTTGTCTTAATATACTTTAAGCTTTTTGTGTTAAGAAAATATTTCTTTATGAAAAATTCACATTACGTTTTGAAAAGAACTTCCCATAGAATATTTAATAAACTGTTTCTTAATATTAATCTAGAGCAATCATCTATACAGGATAGTTTTTTTAGATTCACACTATCTGCAATAACACAGCCCCGACCGTACCAACAGCTGATCAACTCGTCCACCAGGTCTTGAAAAAAACAAGGTTCAACAAACAGTAAATTCTTGTCTTGTTATTCACGTAGTTAAAAATGAATAAGTTGATTGATAACAGTCTGTGACTGTTAATCTATCAAACCATCTGCATTATATTGTCACAGTAATCGTATCAGCTATTCAGCGTTGCCAAATAGATACCTCGGAGCAAAAGCACACATAGTTATATACATGTTAATTTGCAAAATTGCTAATTGACTAGATTTTTCATGAACTTTGATATTTCACTATTCTTGTAACCAACCCAAGTTTATAATAGCCATGAGCTGTAATAAAGCTTGTATTTCATATAATTCCATCAAGTTTTTTTGTGTAACTTTAGTATTATGACATGATTTCATTATCAACATTTAAAGCTATTTGAATTTGCTTGCTTTGTAATAAACAGTTCCGGTTGGTGATCAGAGAAGATATGCGTCTGTAGCAGTGCAGATATCATAGTGCTAATTGAAATAGAAACGTTGTTCAGTTTTTATTTTTGTAAGACTCGATCCATATATGCATTTTTTCCCAAATGGCCTTGTTGTTGCATCATATTCTCTTAAAAATAATTCTTTACGGTAAATTTGCTAAAGGTTTCATGTTTGCAAACCATTTAGAAACATATATAACATAAGATAATGTAATATTGTTTCAAAGATGGCTAACGGTTATAAAAATCAAAAAAGGTTTTTATCACACAAGAAAGGTATAGTTTTTTCATGACGTAACAACAACTGAATGACATTATCAGCTCTTCCCCGCTGCCCCCTAAAGATCACGCATCCATGAAAACGTTTGGTCTGGATTCTATCCTTCAACGTAGCGCATCTAGCTCAATATACATCGTATTGGCGATTGGCGATAATGTTTTTTTTAACGGAGTGTTGTGTGGAAACGTCGAATTCTATCTACCAGGAAGAAAAATGGAAATCAAATGCTGGTCGAATGTCGAGTGACCAGGTTGGTTCACGTTAGGTGACGGCGTCTCGTGGCATTTGTGACGTTGGTCACGTCAACCGTCTCTACAAAGTTTAGTGTAATACAGTTCAACCTATTCAGCCCCTAGAGACTGTTTATATAAGATATCAAACCATCAACGTTTATGACAGCAGAAAAGAATGAATGTCCGGATTCAATCCGCCATAACGCTTCCGAATCAAACAATTTACAAATTTCATTGTTGAATCTTAACCACGTGGCAACTTAGAAAAGAAATAAAGTTTGCTCTACCCCAATGTGTTTTGTGATAAAGTATAGCTTAGCCCTGAACTATTATGATTAACGACACGAGGACGGTAGTCCGAGTGCTTTAACGTTATAATAGTTCAGGATAGCTGAATCCTAGCTGGATAGCATGATACCTTGGTCAGAAAGGTAAAATTTTACTTATTAATATATGAAGGTATTAGATAATACGATTTGCTCCTCTGTGAACTCCTTTTGCTGATATTTTCCAAGAGCCTACTGTCATAAACAAACGATTATAAACTAAACCAATGATTAATTAAATTTTAGCAATAAATATACTTGTAAAGTGACGTTAAGATCAGTCAATGTACGACGTCACAGATGATCGACTCGTGCAAGGATAATGGTAAGTAGGCCAGTGTTATATGAGCACATGTGTATATATAATATAAACATGTATGACAATGGCAAAGTAGAAGAATGCTGCGAGAAATGAACCAACAGTAGTGGAGACAGATACTGACGTTTTCTGTGGAATAGTTCAAACATGATTCGATGCCAACAGTGGGCATACCAGATACTAATCGAGGACAGTATGTAATAAACTCATGATTTGTCTATGCCTTTGGGGATTTTAGGAATTGTCGAAATAGAACATTAGACCCGCACCCATGAAAATATGGCGATGATATAATTATCTGTAAATTCTCAAAACTGTTATTTTAACTGTTATAAGTTATTGGATGTTAAAATATAACAAACAAAGTTTTTTCGAGTATATTACTTTTAATGATGTTCAAACTTAAAGAGGTGTAACATTTCTTTTGGTGATAGGTTGTCACAACGAGTGATATGAATTTCATAATTCTGGATCGGAAATTTAAGTACTGACGTAACCTATAAAGATTGGTTCAAGAAAATATGACGGCATCATAATAAGTTTTGACACATACTTGATGAAATTTGACAAGGCTGTTAAAAGTTTATTTTTTAAGTTAAAGGAAATTAATTTGAAAAGTATTATACAAGAGTTTTTACCCGAGAGAGAGAGTTCTTTTGCCTCACTATAAGTTGTGGCTTTCCAATGATATGACATATGAATTGGCACGACATGACATGATCTGAACTAATACATGACATCGTATGGAATGACACGACATGACACGAAATTAAAAAAAACATGACATAACAAAATTTGACACGACATGACATAACAGGAAGTGATACATGACGTAAAATGAAGGGAAACGGCAAGACATGACATCAAATGACACGACAAGAAAGAACATGAAATGACACGAAATGACATGACATGAAACGGCACTACAACACATGATGAAAATGATTATAAATCAATCTTAAGTTTATTCTTAGAATTCATACTAAATTATTCGTCATAATGCAGATACAAGCTTATTGCAATTTTATAGAAGGTGTAATTGATATTTTTTGACGTTACGTAACCATGACAAAGGGAAGTTGTTTCCTACCATGGTATGAAAAATACCTTCCTTAATGTAGGTAATAAATAACGGCAATTGTACACCTATAACTATTTTATTATATATAGAAGAAGATGAAGTTGAATTACATTTGGCATTACATCTTCTTCTTTTTAATATATATTACCATAGAGTTTAAACATTCTTTTTTCTATTTTAATATAGTATATATATAATATACGTTATTCCCCATTACAATATGTTAATAAATCATTGGCAAACATGATAGGTTATATGTCATATCTCATTCATCCTTTTTATCCATTTCACACAATTATCTAAACATCATATCTATGTCCCTATAAATTCGTTATTTCTTTGAAGTCAATGGATAACTCTATGCACCAATCTGAAAGATCATTAGTCGATGCAAACTAAGAATAGTTTATGTTCAATGAAGAATGCTGGTTTGACGTCATTGGTAAGATTTATATCTAGTTCGTGACTCTAATGTTCTCTTCAGCATTGTCATGTTCAAGAGCCTTGTATACAGATTTTAGGGGAATTCCAAGGATGCCGATATATATAAATAACCATCAGAACCGTCTACATTTTACTTGAATAGTCGTTTTCTATCTAGAAATGATGTATCAAAACGGCGTATAAGAAACAAAATCCTCAGTCTGTCGATGATGCATTATACCCGTCAGACCATATCATTAAACCAACGAGGAAGTTCAGACAATACCATCTTGCGGTGAAAGTGACGTTGTTGACAAATTCGTTTGTCAGTTTAATCAATATTGAATTTGAGTTACGGTTCAGTGCTGTCAGTCTATCACATTACACTTTTTACTTTTTGTCTCAACTAACAGGGTAAAAGTATTCTAAAAGAAATATATATTGGCTTAAATGAATTGTGATATCAATGGTAAAAATCATTTTCTACTACAAAGAAGTAAAAATTTCTTCTCAAAGAAATAAGTTATTTTCAAGCAATATTTATTGTTGTATCTTAAAAGTATTTCTAGCTTGCAAACGGGTTGAGAAAAGGAGTAAAGTATCCGCATCCTTCGGCCCATTATTACTTCCACACTTTATAAAACGCCAGTACAATCCAACATTCAATGATCAAAAAGGTTTTGAGTAAGTTACAAACATGACTCGATTTAATCGATGGTAGAATTTTACAGGCACAATAGACTAAATATGCTCACCTTTTCCAAGAAATACATTTTGTGTGTGATCAACATTATAATTGCAATGTTGTAATGAAATTAGATTGTTTTCTTATGGATCTCAGAGAATATTAGCGTTCTAGATAGCAATAAATACATTTCAAATGAACACAAACAACTTTACTTAACAGAACAACTCGTAAAAACGAGATCTAGATGCACACAAGATACAATAGGCAATACCATGATGTGTATTATTTTCATGATCTTGCATTCTTCGTTGGCAGTCAAAATGACATGGGCATTTCATGCATCCTTTTACTCTAGAGATCAACAGAATAACTGAGTAACAGATTAATTGGCTTGCAGACCGGAATACACACATTTATCGGGAGTGATTTTGTGTTTAAACATTACTTTATTGACTACAAACGTATGACACTGATAGTATAAAAACAAATCTGACATTTCGCGAAAGAAGAAGTGAACATACTTGTCCATGGCCCCTTTTGTCTGAAATTCAGTCATAGATTTCTTCAAAGGATTACTCAGTTTCAAATCAAAGCTAGAATGTTCTCATTGTATTGGCATTACATGTAGTACGCAACCGATTACTTGAGATTAACAGCCTGGTGAACATCCTCCTGTAATCATGGAAAATTCTAAAAATGAGCATCGTGCCCCTAACCAAGCAAGAATCAATGCAATGGTGGCATATGCACTCTCCTGCATCTACGAAGTTCAGAACTCAGCGTGCTGCTGGCAAAATCATGGCGACCATTTTCTGGGATTCAAAATTCACTCCAGAGCACAAGAGTCGTATTGCATAGGCTGCACTACAACAACTGGGATACTGACACTAAGCAAGAATCCATACAATTGAAGCATAAGCACTCTCCTGCACCTAAGAAGTTAAGAACTCTGCATTCTGGCGACCATTTTCTGGGATTTAAGGGGCCTAATACTTATAGACTTTTAACCACCTAAATCTACAATTACAGGAGTGTACAATGCTGACTTGTTGTAGCAATTGAGAACGGTAACCAAGAAGAAGAGGCGCGGTATGTTGACTACTGGAGTTACGCTTCTTCATGAGAAGGCTACAGTGCACGATAGTCGTATTGCACAGGCTGCACTACAACAATGTGCCTTTGAACAATTTTTTAACCCCCCTTTACAGTCCAGATCTGTCCCACAGCGATTTCTATCTCTTTCGAAATTTGAAATCACCCTTGCGAGGTACAAGATTTGGCGATGATGATGAACCAAAGGCAGCTACTTAAACTTTGCTGAGGGGCCAGTCAGAAGACCTCTACCGCAAGGGCATAGACAGTCTCAAAGACAAATGGGCAAAGTGCATCGGGGTCCTGAGAGATTTCTTTTTAAAAATGAAATGTAATATCACACTCCTGTTTCATAGCCACTTCTATTAACTTACCCTCTTATTTATATTGAGCAATTACTATAATTTACAGTTATTGAGACATTTCAAAATTAAGCCTGAAAAACACAGAAAAAGAGATTATGAGCCCTAGTATTAGCCCTGGGTCAAATAATGTTAAATACTTCATTACAGTAATTTTGTAGTTTAGTGCCATTTATTTCCTCTTTATTTCATCTCTTCAGCAAGAAGTAATTTGAAGACACACAGATGCTGCCACAACCTGAAGAAAAGCTTTAGAATGTCTTACATGGACGGCGAAGAGCAAATCGACAGAAAGGTTCTGTATCAACAGAGAGCGTTATATATTACGGTGTAGACTTTCCTCAGTCTTTGTATTGACCCTTGACCCGCTAAGTACAGTATTCTCCGAGGGGTCATTTAGAAATATCAGACTTGCTTTCATATCGTGTTTAAAGGAATTTCAAGCATCAAAGTTTGGATTTAAGTTTCCATTAACAAATGACGCTGTCAACGTATAGATAATCCAAAACGCCTCTCAGTAATGCTTGCTGCCTTTTCCATTATCACATTCCAAAGAATCACACAGTACCAATTACCGCAGATGGTTTGTGTCATTTACTAAATGACAGTAGCCGCTGTGGCATATCTGAAAGGTCATTCACTAACGTGAAAGAGTTAGAAAATGATTGGAATCACGTAAGAAAAGTATTAATTTGCTTTTCTAATGACAGATATTTTCTATGATCCTCACTAGGACACAATTGCTGTTATAAATGAAGTATTTACGGGTCTTCATTCTGTCAAAATCGACACATTATCATGTTTGTCGCCTTTAATAACAGTCGATATTGAAGACCCAATAATATACCAGTAATTACATCAACTTGTAGTTCAGCTATAAGGTTTAAACTATTTCAATTAGTATGTTCAGTACATAGCATGTTCAGAAGCAATTACCGAGTTCACGTTACCGAGTACTTATACATTTCAACCTAAGCAAGTTTAGTTATATGTGATTGAAATAAGGTTTTAATATTAGTTTCTGGAGTCTATTTTCATTACATGTGACAAAAACTATATCATTTATCATTCATCTGAAAAATCATGAAGACACAGCATTGACGTAAATGTACATAAACTTCCACGCCTTACACCAACGTACAGATGCCTGCCATTAGATTATTCTCCTTCCTTTCCAAAACGTCATTAAAAGCTCCATTCGGAAGTAAACGAGCTCGTTAAAGGCGTCAACAGGCAACCATTGTGCCATCTTAGCTGCCTATCAATCTGAATTGTCTATAGAAATATATGGCAGCATTTGGTAATGTCCAGTTCTAATGATGTCCGCTCTTTTATCTGGAATCACTGATAGCTAAAATTGGATTGGAGAAAATGTCGTATTAGTCTTGTTGCAACCCTAGTATATAATTGTGTTCCATCACAATTAATCTTATCAATAGGTCATTTGAAAATGAAACAGACTACACCGGAAATATTGTTGTTTCTCAATAAAACAAAGATGATATGATACTTATGACTTTATTCTTTGTGAAAATATTAATGTATTTCATGCAGTGTAAAAACAATTCGTTCGAATCAAATGTTACAATGGTATTGAATTATTTGTGGGGAGATTTTGAACAGTTACGATCGGTACTTTATTTCGACAGGTGGCATAATTCGGATTCAAAATCTTGCTACCCTACGCTTTATAACATCATATCTCATAAGTTTTATGTTGAGAAAAGTCGCATAGAAATAGATTATGTATATGTAAATCTAAATCAGAAATCAGGAAGATTGATTAATTCATTTGTTGAAATTAGAAGGAAGTAACAGTATAACACAGTCTGACTAATAACGAATTCTATTCATTGATAAGCATACTCACAACACTTTCAAAGGTAAAAGGGAAATTGTGAAGTTTATTGAACACTAATAGTGAAGCTGTATTCTTTAATAAACCCTTCAAAAATTTTAGTTGTAAACTAATTCTTATCTTTTGTAATAAAATCTTTAGTTTCGTTATGCTCAGCGTGGAGTTTTGGGGTCAGAAACCCAAAAGGCACAACTAACCGTGATGATTGTTCCACATACCAAGTTTGGTCCGGAAAAATTCTAAGTTACGTCTCCGGAAAACCCCAAAATAGAAAAGAATAATGAAATTGAAAAACCAAAACGGCATATGTAGAAACGATGATCGTTCAACAATGAGTTACACCTTCAGGTTGTTCATCTCTAGCCCGGAAACACAATTCTAATTTGGGTTTCTAAGGAAACAAAGATATCAAGTTTTAATAACCTAGGACTTTTTTTAAAGTTCCGGTCAGGAAAAACATTCAGAGTTGGCTGTTTATGAAACCAACCAAAAATATACGTTGCAAGAAGTTCCAAACCTCCTACACACCCTGCGTTGAGATACGTATTTTCCTATTACGATGATAATGATTTACAGACAAATAACCAATAAACTTCATACAATAGTTTCATAGCTAAATCTGTATTATTACAACACCGCTTGTGGTTCTGAAATTGTCTTAAATATAAAAATTGTTACTTGAATACGGACCGAAGTACAAGCTATAGAGGTAATTATTTTGTTGTAAATACTGTATTCATAAAAAGAGGTACTAAATATCGTCACCAAAATGAAAAATAAAAAATGGCTAAATCATTGCAAGCAAACCGAACAAATATTGGTTCGATAAGGTTTTATAACATTTCTGATATTTTCACGAAGGTTTCATTCGAGAAATTTTACTATTTGAACACAATAAAAGGTCGTAATAAAACATCTTAAAATGTACACTTTTTGTACGGAGAGTGAAATCAATACGATGGTACCAAAATCATCACTGACAGTGAGGGTAGAACATGGTTTGATCGAGAATTAGCACAACATACCCTTTGTTTTAGATCTAATGGTGGCTCTTATCAATCTAACTTGATTTTTCTATACAAATCGTTAGAATATTATTTAAAATGGATCCATGAATGGAGGCATGCAGTGCAATGATTGTTGATGTTTTTCTTTGAGTTATTGAAAGCTTTTCAAATAAGTTATAGATAGTGATCATCATGTCTACGATACCATGAAGAACGTTGGACGAAGGTATCATATAGCGTAAATCAATAATTAACAAAACATACTCTTGGATTTAGACATTGTGTTGATTCATATCAGTTCATTGAGAATTGTAATGAGATGCTTATTTGTTATTTTTAAAAATTTTAGTTAAGAGCGCTTTAACCTTTAATTCAATAAGTAAAGGATGTCCAAAATATATCATGTACAAATTGTTGAAACATTTTCTGCTTTTACACATGTGGCCTTTAAAAATTCTATTCTATTCTATTCTATTCTATTCTATTCTATTCTCCAGTAACAGAGGTCTATGGGTCGGACCGGGTCGGACTAAGTAGGCCGGTGTGTCACTTGGAGGTGACCTTATTCAGGGTAATTGACACTCACGGTCTGTTTTGAATGACAGTCAACACAACTTCACTTTCTTAAAGTATCTATAATACTATATTCTGTCAGTTCGTATGTCAATTTTGTTTATTAAGATTGAAAATATATTCATTGTATAAAACTATATTCAGCGTTTACCCTGACATTCACATTTCAGTTTATGACCCTCAAGATCTACTTGCTAAATTCTGACCATATGCAACAGCATAAAATTACTGGCATATAAGTGACACTGAAATACCTTCTTTTCAGAAAAGAACCCAACGTTGCTTCCCTTTTTCAAAGTTACTCAGCACAGAGTGAATTTCAGTCGATCACCCAACCATTTCGAAGCTTTATTCAGAACAGCCAGCTTACAGCATGTCTTTTTCTTGTATTTTTTCACAAACTTTTCAATATTTAATGTTGCAAGTTCTTGATGAGTAGACCCTAGAGGTGATGCTTGTACAGAATCTGAACGTTCAGACCAGGGGACCGACACCAGATGTCAGTGTGACCCCTCTTTAATCCTGCTTCATGACTGAGTAAATAAGAGCCTTTAATACAGTCTAGGTCCACATTCATCAAGTCTAGATTGACTGAATACACAAATATGAAATTAAAAGCCCCAAAAAATATCATGAATGAAGGAACATTTAATTATTAAAATTATTATAAGCCAGTTAACAAACATCGGATATCTATTTCTTATATATTGAAATTTTGAGGAAGTTTACATTTTCTAAATGCATTGCAAAAGAATTTTTTTAACCTTTTTTATTAGACTAAATTTTGGTCTACCCCTCTTTGTAAGCAGCGATCTCCACCATTATGTTTTTATGTGATATTATACGTGTATGTGTGTATGTGATAATCACTCAGTCCACCCAGCTGTGAAAATGGGTACCTGAATATAGGGTTGTACGGACATATACGGTCGCGCTTAGTAGCAGCTTTGAAAGTACACTTCCCTCAGGGTAGCGCTTTGAGCATGTCTTAGGGCGTGGATAAGGCGCCATATGAATATCCACATTATTATTATTACTTTATGTATACAAAATCAAAGCTAACATATGAACGATGAATTCATTTGCTGGACAACAACATTTGAATATATGTCTAACGTCGCTTCCACAGAATAAAGAAGTTGCTTATCCATTATCGTTCATATCATCAACTTTTAGAATGACTATCAAAGAGAACGATAACATATGTAAAGTAAGGTAAATTGTAGTCTAGGAAAATATCTCCTATTAAAAACGTATGAGTATGAGTCATAATGAATCAACAACAACCCATTTATAGTTGTAATGTGACACTTTGTCACGTTTTGATATACTTATTTTGTGTACGTCTAGCTATGGTCTATGTGAAGGATGTTCAGAAGAAAATTGACACAGACTTAACTACATTATGTTAGAACAGGTAAACCAAAAAGACATTTTTATTTTAAAGTTTTAGTAAATACATTATATTACCTTCAATGTTATTATTTTGTTTTTATAAAAGTTTCAGCTAGATATTTTGGTACCACAAGGTAAAAATGGTTTATAACATGTTTCACTTAACATTAATATTTCGTCAATTGTATCGTGAGAACTATCTGCTAGACGACGATTTAGTATTTCTCAATCACTGGAAGTCAGGTACACTCACACCGTACCCTCCCATATGGCACAATTCAGAAGGTCTGAACATCCAAATGACTACAGCTGCATACCGAAAGTTTGTTCACTTACCTCTGAATCGTAGTGCAAATATCATGTAATTTGGGTTTCCTTTCAACGTCAATAAAATAACCTCAGCAAGACTGACAATGGATTAGCCATTGTCCATGTATGAAATAGCCATTCTTTAACTCATTTTGGCATTGTCTGGTCACTCGTGCAAAAATTCGAATTTTAGCATATTGATATAGACAGAAGGGGTCACATTTTCGAAATCAGATTTTCTTAAATGTCGAAGAAAATGTTCTATATCGACTCTCTGGGATCAAAACTAAAATAATCACATTGACTTTGTTCTTAGGAACAAAAGTGACTGATCTTTAAAGAGGTTGATAAGTTATAAAGGATTTTATGGAGAAAAATAAAAATCAGTGTTTTCGGAAGTTTACCCCCTGGTCACTTCAATGAAAATAAAATGTTACGGGTAATTATGGGGCAAGATAAACCTTTGCGTTAAAGAAAAGTGGATCTGCATATGTGTATTGAAAATTCAATATCATATGTTTCTTTTTCGCAACGCTACGATACCTCAAAGCCATCTCAAATTACATGATATTTGAACTAGTAAATTCAGGTATGTGAACAAACTTTTGGCATGCAGCTGTATTGTTTTCACAAAATTAGTTAATCTTGTCAACATATCTTTACAATACAATATAAACAGAGTAGTAGTAATGTTTGAATGTTTACTTCTCGCGAGTTTGACACAATCCATACAAATATGGTAGAATCTTTTTTTATGCAGAAGTAAAGAACGTATTTCAAAAGAAAATTTATCAACATAAATTCATTCAATTTTGAATGTCGACATGCTTAAAACGACATGAGATAATGCAGTGTGACATCTATTGCAAATTGTGTATATGTAATCAATATTCAACAGCTGGTTATAATTGATGCAATCTCTAAACACTGGGCGTGTCTTTATCTGTCTTTATCTGTCGTCAACTGAAGTCAAAGGTAAAATGTATTTATCAATAGTCAATTAAAATGGCTGTTTATCGTAAGGTAAATAAAGATTATGTATTCTGTGTGTCGCAGATAGTTAGACTTGTTAAAACACTTGAACATGGCATATTTTCAATGGATCCAATCACAAACATATGTTGACATGATAAATATCTTTAGACATATGTTCATATACATACAAACAAAAGCATCACGACGATTATTCTGTTCCTTTTGGTATATTGAGCAACCAATCATCTAAAAGATGACGTCCTCATCATTGCAGCAGCATGGACCTGTGTCAAGGTCTTATCCTAGATAGTGATTTTATAAATTTATCGGATGTGGAAAAGTTTGCTTGTATATTGTCTAGTCCTTTATTCTTTAATTTAACAGCCAAGACCTGCTACTATAGTTTAAGAGAACGACGCATTCAACTGTACAATTGATATGTGTCTATTTTATTATGTTATATATATATATTTATATATGTTATTTATTCTGTATATTTTTATGTGTAAATAGTCTCTCATAATCCTTTTAAGGATGGCTCATTTTGTATAGTTTAAAAATGTTTAATTGCCTGTAAATGAGGTGAGATCTTTAATAAACAATCTGTCTGTCTGTCTGTCAAGGTCTGAGGTTAAAGATTTGGGGCGTTTAATCCAAATAAAGTGTTAAATGAACAAGCTAGAAAAGAAACGAATAGGGGACAAGTAAATTTCATCTATGAACAAACTTTTGGAAAAGAGCAATTTACTGCCTTTGTGAAGATCAAAACGATTTGAAAAGTTTAAATCGCATGTTTGCTGATGTGATAAAATGTTGTTCCATAGGCCTTGTTCAGATTACAAAAACGCAGTCCTTTCAATCTCACTACAAGTTTTCGGACAAAATTAGCTAACCTAAACAAAATGTCACAATGTCAATGTTACATGACCATAAAACATTTTATGAGCTGTCTGCTTCTCGAAAGGGTGGTAAGGTCTGATGACCTTCACAGTGGCAGTGTCAAACAAGCCGCCAGGTGAGGAATTACACTGGTTCAAAGATGGTACAAAATTAGTACACCAGACCTATTACCTGAGGAAAAGTAAACAACGTATCTCATCTCATAAGAAATATCTACTACATGAATCCATTCTATTTTGATTGTCAACAACGGATTAACTTACAATTGTTTGAACAAACTTGACCATAGATGTAAACAAAATGGGATCGTTCACCCAAACAGAAATGTAATGGGACATGTCATGTTTCACCTGAAGCTTTAACATGCTTAAAACGACTCAGTCTTTAATTGATTATGCGTTAGTAATTCAATATGATATCTGCTACCAAATAAAAAGAGTTGTGTAAAAAGGTCTGTTATCAACAATTGATCGAACTTATGCCAACTCTGAACACTGCGTGCGCAAAATGTAACGTCATCTGACGTCAGAGATAAGAATCACAGTTTACATAAGATGAAATGTATTGACCAGCGGATCAAAACATGCATTTTGCTTTAAGGTAACATAAAAGAATATGTATCGTGTGTGTCCAAGATAATAAGATATTTTTTTTAATATTTTCAACTGAAGCCAATCAGAAAGATATGTCGATATGGGGTAATGTGTGCCATATCAAATGTTCAGATACATAGAAAACATACATACACTATGATATCGTTGTTCTGTTTCTATTGTTATCAGTACAGGGTTACTGAACAACGAATCATGCCCGTATTTGTCAAGTGAAATACATGAGATACATGGTGGTTATAGGTTAATTTTAACTTGAAAAGGTAAATCTGATTATCTAATTTTATAAATAATTGTTTGTTCTAAGAAGTTCAAATTAGATATCCCCTGATGTGATCATGTCATGGTGTAATGCTATCTCAACTTTGATGAGATCTTTTTATACGGTATAAAGTTACAGAGGATACTAAACAACCTTCCATTTAATACTGTATTTATTAAACGAGTTAATGATGAAGTATCTTACGAGCGAAAAAAATATTACACTGCATTATCTTACACGGGCGACTAAAGAATGATATCTTAATCAAGCCAACAACAATGAGAGAAATAGAATAAACAATAGATAGACATCACTCTACAGTTATGTCAGACCTTAAAATCTCAGGACAAGGCTAATTGCTGTCTTAAAGTGAGAACATCAGTCACAACAGATCAACACTGGCGTGAAATATCAGGACACACATAGTATAAATAGGGATGAATGAAAAAACAAGTACATGGTACTTACCAAAGAAAGTTATACAGATCTTATCAAAATAATGGAAAGGGGATTGTAAGACAAATCTGTACATATATTTAAGGAGTGATCATGTACTCCAAACCGAGAGGTACCGAGAAACAAAGGAATATTAACTCCAACGTCTAAAAATCCAACATCAATGGTCACAAAAGTTTTAAGTCCCCCCAATCCTTAGCAAGTGGCCCTATTGTGCCGTATAGAAAAAACCCAGCTTTTTTAAACCTTCCCCGTCTAACATGCAGACTTTGAGGAAGCAACCTACCCGAGATAGGGTCTACACCTACAGGAAACCAAGTTCTTAAAGTTACTAGAATGACCAAAACCCAGATGGGTGGTACACAAGACAAATCTATGAATGTAACGAGCACACACTCATCTACACGTACAAATAGTAATTAACATCATAGGTAGTGAATAAAAGTCGGCAAATAAAGATATAGATTGTGAACAGTTATACATGAATGGAAAGTGCATATTATGTACCTTCAATACATACACTTAATAATGACATTTCATGATGATACATTGGATACACAGACACATACAGCGTTACAGATAAAATGTTGTTTTATAGAAATGGAAGATCAAAAGTATTTTGAATGTCCAAGCTAGGGTTTAGACTTAAAGACACATGTACAAAATAAACGTGAATACTCAACTACTGCTATTAATGTATGTCTATTTCTTTAGACACAAAAGCTAACCAAAGTGTATTGAAAAACCACAATTGAAAAAGAAAAGGAAAATGATAAAAGATCTAGGCATCAAAGATTTGAATGTTAAAGTACACAAATGATCTATGTTAACCTAGATATGTTCATTGATTATTCATTAAACAGTGACATGAGACTTTAGAGACTATTTCAGGGACAAAAATAGTGTAATTGGTAGAATCTTAACCTAATATCTCATTAACTATTTATCAGACTCTGTTTCTATGACAACAATGACGGCCCTAAATTTTGTTACATGAGTACTAAGGAGATGAAATGAAAGGAAAGTGAACAAACAATGTAGCACTCATAAATGAAAATGAGCTTAAAGAAACATATCATCATCAAGGTAATCATTAATTTACCTTAATCATGATAACAACTATCGTTCTTAATTCAAACATATTTATTAAAAACTTACATTACCCAAATGACCAAATCAAATCAATATGTATTTTCTATAGTGATGTATTCTTATATAAGATTATTAGTGTAACTCAACTACGTAACACAAAACAGTGTACCGGTAAGTAAACATGTACAACCCTATCATGTGCATAAGCTCATCAGGTTAAAAAGTAACAGCTTACATTCACATAACACTGAGATGGAACGATGAAAACAACTTAACCAATGATTATCTATATATATGACACCATTATATTCTTGAAATCGTAGATGAACGATGTGATTTTTTTCAGTTTGATAGAAAAATGCACGAACTCCACTTCTATTGACGATCGATCATGTTTAATCAGTTACCAAATCGTGGTGAACGGAATATGTTTGATAAATGCAAAACTAAGCCATTGGATTAATGAACAACCTAAACGAAACTTAATGAAAAGCAGTAAACCAATATTGTTGATACAATAACATGATAATATTCATAAGTTATTTCTGTCGGTTCCAAATAAGCTTTGACCACAAGCAGACCCAACAGCTTGAAAACAAAAGAAAATATTTACTAAGTTACAGTGCAGTGTAAATATATGTCTGAAATCACAAACTCGTTGAAGGTAGTTATACACTATGTTTAGACAGCAAGAATAATGCATCATTGCATTCATAAGCAATTTCATCATTGACATTTGCATTTATTTTAAGAAAGTTAAAGTATGTTTTATATCTGAAATCATAAACACAAATACTCGACAAAAATTACATACGTAGCATATAATTAACCAAAAAAAGCTCTAAAAACATCAAACATTTTTAATGTAAAATTGGTATTTAAAAAACTAATTATACTTCACACTTCATCCGAAGTAAACCCTTTCATTTCAGCACGCGCTGTGTGTACCATTATCTTGATAAATTGATTATCTATTGACAAAAGAAGAACAAATTCTTCCCAAAGCCCATTTATATCAAGCCCTATTTCTTTTAAGTTTTGAAACAACTCATGTTTTACTTTTACATTTCAGTCACAATACATCGGAATATTTCTACATAATCTTTCGTATTATTCCTTTATCAAGTATATTATTTTAGGATACAGCATCTGTAATATCCACCAACGTGAGAATCTGCAAATATCAACATCTTCCATTGAAAACAAGAGTATCACCAACTCTAGAACCATGATATTTCAAACACGTTAACCTGTTTGTTAGCTTAATGGACGACTAGAATCCTTCTCGCTTCCTTCCTGATTCATCTGGGCACTAAGCAAATGTTATCTACGGATTCAGTGTATCTATTTTAGCCCTTAGTGTGGCAGGGTGATCATTCTTGCAGTGCGAAATGAGATTATCTGTTTACAGGATGTAAATGTGGACCGAGACGAGCACATGGTACAACCATGCCATAACTAAACCTTCTGTACCGTTTCATAATTAGAAAGAATGAATGCCATCAGAGAAACAACTCATCAGTGCGGATGATATCCGTGTATGCCTTGATGAAGATGAAAGTTAATCCAACATTACATTACACATGTCTCAAAATAATCCCAGGTTCAACTGACCAACAGGTGTGTATGAAAGAATATGGAAAAAAGTATTTGGAAAACCATAATGAATGTGTCAGTCATGTGGTCGGAAGACAAATTGTCTTTACTCTATTTGAACTTTTAAAATCTTTACCACTATTTAATATTTACGAGGTGTGAATAACGATTGCTTAAATTGACACTGAAGAAACAATATACCATCAAAAGAATAACACCATAAAATTTTGTTTGACAAAAAATGATCGAAAATAATAGTTTTATTTCAATTTTTAAAATATTTTTGTGACGATGATTGATTTTACTTAATACCTGACTTAAACGATTAAAATTTTGCATATATTTCACTTATTTAATAAATTATGAGGAAAATAAGACCCCCATTTTTATTTGATTTTTTAATTCACCACACTCAGTTCTACAATGAAGGTAAGTTTCATGAAAGTCTAAATATTTGTATTTCTGGGTTGAGTAATTCTTTAAATTCACACTGAAGAAACAAAACACCATCAGAAAATCAACCCAGATGAAACATTACTTCTTTACGGACTTTGCAGCTTACAAAAATACTTTCCGGAATGATGTTCTCATAAACCCAATTACCATAATTGAACTCATTGAAGTGTAACGTTTCGTACACCTCTATTCGTTACGACGTCATATAAACCAATTCTTATATCCCAGCAAACGTTTCACCAGGATAATTTGTCGAAAGCAAGTAGCTTTTATTTATTGAAATAACAGCGTTTGTAAAGAGAGCGCAATGAATTAAAGTAATATCTGAAAACTATTTGCAAAATCATTAAGCTATCGCATTACTAAATTGACCTACTCGAATCCTTCCAGAATTATGACATAAACCAAAACACTCTTTTATAAAAATGTATCATTTATTTCCGGTAATGTGGTATTTGTTCATTGTCCAGTACCTGTCATTGCCGTTACATTTTAACGCTAGTAGCTAATATAACCATATATAACAATGTGGTTAAACACGTTTTACGAGTCTGTGTGCTAAATAGTCTTTATACGTACACGCAAACATTGTATTATCTAACTCTCATGGCCAGAACTTAATGCATAACATTTCAAACACATTAACATGTTGTTTTGCTTAATGTTCCTACAAGAATACTTTCTGATCAAATCACTCACTAGGCAACTGATATACTACGGATTCCCTATATCTGTTACAGCCGCACATGCATTAAGGATAAATGAGATTATGTAAATACAAAAGCTTGAAGGATGCAAATAAATACGAGAAAGAAATGATAGTAAAAGTGGTGGCAGGTAATAGTTGGAGGCTTCGCGTGTTACCTTTTTTTGAAGTCATTGAATATCTTCAAGTTCCTTGTAGATAACTGAATTTTTAGATGAACCCATGTACTGATAATCATTCATTTACGGTTCAGTTAGTCCATCTCATGATCCCAACGGCGATTTAATACTGATATATCCACATTTAGGAATTTCCTTTACTATTCAATCACAAAACATTCAACACGAGTGTAAATTTTGTGTTTAATCCATATCACTATGGCCATGGTTATGAAGTATATGAAATAAGATAATTATTGGACATTTGTAAGGCGCTGTTATCCACACACTGATTTATGCTCAAAGTGCTGAGGAAAATAAAAAGGAAGGCTATCTAAGAATTTTTAATGTTGAGTGGCAAGAATTTCAAAGTCTTGGGGGCTGCATTAAAATATGATCGTCCACCAATGAATATCGTCTGAAAGTCGGTACGGAAAGAGGTAGAGTAGGAATTGGATGCATGGCTCAATAAAACGCCTCTGGAATGATTTGAGAACTGGACTGATGTGACATGATTTAGACTGAGAGGAGATGCGGGCAGCTGTGTTTAAAAGCTTCTGTAAACGGTAAAGTCGAAACTTGTTAGACCTAAAAAGATTGCATTACAATAGTCCAACTTCGAGGTCATTAAGCATCTGACATAAACTCTAACACTTTCTCTTGTGATGTACCACCTGTGTTCCCGATCCTTGGAAATGGAAGTAGCAGGTCTTTAAGTCATACACCAAGATCCTTCACTGGAATAGAAAAATAAACCTGTGAAGAAGCTGTTCTATGTTTGACTTGTGAAGTTCTCCAAGTGTTATGATTTACCGATCGGCAGTAACTCTCTTTTATTCACATTTAATTTCAAAACTCTGTCATCTAAGATTTTAATTTGGCTGTGTAGTTTTCGATGTCATCCAAAGAAGGTGGCTGCTTTGACAAGCTGATTGTCGTCAACATAAGAATAAAAGAAGGAAATGATGGTGTCAACAGGCTGACTTTAGCATCCTTTAACATCTTCGGGAATGTTAGAGTGGACAGCCCTTGTTGATGGCATCTGTGGTGGTTTGCAGTTCCGCGTCAAGATTCTAAAGTATCACCCTATTCGGAACTGGATCACCCTTACATATATTAATATTGACTTCTTTGATCAGGGATTGAACTTCTTTTACTGTAAAGGGGTTAAAGTTCATAAGATAAAAGTTTAATGAATGATTTCCGTCTTTATGCATGGCTAGTTGGGAGCCCTGAAGAAGAATATTCCGGATTATTTGATTTTAGAGTCTAGAATGTGTTGAATTGATCATCTAGTTCACAAGAAGAAAATGATGTATATTGCTTTACGTCGCTTTTTGGACCCATCAGAGAGTACACAGTATTTGTTAAAGGTCACAAAAAATTGAAAAATAGCTTTGAGCTTACATGCATAACGATAGAATCACAATGATTGGGTAGCTCATGCATTAGGTGGCAAAGCAAAACATTTGTATTGCTTGGGATTGTATGTTCAGAGTAAAAAGTGATTTACTTCAGTGTCATTACTAGAAAATATTACACATTTAAAACTTCATTTTTCATGAACTTAGCATTCTTATCTAGTAATGCAACATAATATTTAGCTCAGTGTAAAAGAGATTGAAATGAGGAAATAAAAGTCAATCAACATGTTTTAGACAAGAATCAAATATTCACAAAGTGTCACGTAATTGTACTATTTTTACAATTGTTTGAAAATTCATATGGAATTCTCAATAAAGTTAGAATCCATTCAATATCGTATTTTACCAGAAATTGTAGAAGATAAGGTAAAATACAATAAAACGAAACCGACCTCTCAAGTAACATCAATTCTGTTCAATTTTGTGATAAATCTGCAACAAAACGGTCACAGCTGCTAATGCGAGAATACAAGAGTTTTGTTCTTTGATAAGGAGAACAACATTATTAATATGTAACTGATACTTTCAGCTCGCAACAGATGGTGAGAGGGATCAACATGATGTCAGAATAAACTTATGAACAACATTTCTGTATCAGAGAGACCATTGCAATGGGCACAGGCGATCAGACAAAATGCTTTAAACGTTCATTTTATAATAAAGTTCAAATTTTTAAGTTAGAATATACTTTATGATACTAAAATTTTTTTTAATACTTTTCAGAAAGTGTAGCCTCCCAATGGCACGACATGTAATGTTACATAACAAGATGACATGACACCACACGGCATGACATGCATGAAATGACAAGAAAGAACATGAAGAAAATAATTATTTATTCAATTCAAATCTAATATGCCGGAGATATTTTCGTTTTACCCCCCAAAAAGCAATTTTCGATTTTCATTTCTGAAAAAAATTGTCAATTAAACACATTTTCAGCCAAAAATTTGAAGTTGATTTGGCGATCAATAAGGAAAGCAACTTCTTTATTCTGTGAAAGTGACAGTTTCGACACAGATTCTAATGTCGTTGTCAAGCAATTGATCAAATGTTGCTTATCCATAAAATAAATTCCTTACTGAACACACATTCAAAGGAACCCGATAAATAAACTACAAACATGATCTACATTTTCTATCAATATTACCGACTTACCTTTCATTTTAGCACGAATAGCAATGATATATCAAGAACGGCGTATAAGCAACAATTCCTAGTCTGCCGATGATTTATTAAACAAGATCAGACCTAACCATTCAAACCAAGGAGGAAGTTCAGACATCTTAGGCTGAAAATTAAGCAGTCCACTAATTCGTTTGTCAATTTAATCAATATTGAATACCAAGGTGCGGTTGAGTGTTGTAAGTCTTTCACATTTGACCTTTTACTTTGTTCATTTTAACTAAGAGGCTTAATGCATTCTTAAGAAAATAAATATTGATCACTTCCAGTGCTGATATCAATGCCTCAAATCATCTTTATAAGTCGATTTATCTTTTCAAGAACATTAGTTTCTCTCTTGGTAAGGAGGTGAGGATCCATAAAAAGGGGTGACCTGTGAAGATAGAAGTTTATCATTCACATCTCATGGGCAGGATATTACTTCTACTCTCACTAAAAAGACAGCAAATCTATACGCGCTTGTAATTAGATCTATGAACGAAAAGGTTTTGAGTTACAAATAAGAATCGATTGAATAGATGCTGAAGATGGCAGAAATTTCATTAACACATTATTCTAAATAAACTAACCCTTTACGATGTACATAACAATATATATATTTGCAGTTTTGTAATGAAAACAGGCTAAGATGGAGCTCAGAGAATACTATCTTTTGTTAGTATTTAAGACAATCCAAATTATGAATGACATATTTAGATGAGAATGTTAAGGATTAATATCCTGAAGTAGTTACTGATGAACATACGCTACACAATCTATACAATGCAAAGATGTGCATCTACAATGGTAGCGGAATCATGTCTACAGTTTTGTATCCTTCATTGACTGTTAAATTTGACGGGTGTTCCATGCATAATTGGCTAACAGATATATAGGTTTGCATACCTGAACACATACATGTGTAGGTATTGACTTTGTGCTTAACTATTATTTAATTGATTGCAAACATTTGCTGTTAATTATGAATTCTGATCTTTCTCGAAAGAATGAATGAATATTCTTATATATGGCCTCTTTTATCTGAAATTCACTCATCACGAGCTTAAAAGGATTACAAAGTATGAGCAAATCAGTGAACATTGTAGTGGAACATAAAGTTTGATATTATATTTAGCATGCAACTGATATTTTCATTAACAGTCCTGTGTATTCCTATATTTTTACAATGATGCATGTCTATGTTTTTATTTTATAGAATCAAGAAATATGAATTTATAAGAACACAAAATCAAGCCTGAGTTACACAAGCCTGAAAAAAGAGATAATAGCCCTTTGATCATTTGACTAAACTTACCGTTTCAATCGTAAATTTATCTTAACTTACATACATACGTAGAATGTTTTAATCACTTTATTTCTTTTTCATAGGCACCACAAATATACATTATATATTCTACATACATTATACTTGATACGCAGAGGGCAGGTGTCAAATCGACATTTCCAATTTCGGCATACAAGCTGATTCCAATGTTAGGAGAAAAGAGCATTATGTGATAAGGCTGTTGCATGAGGACCAAAAGGAGATGGATTTGTTCGTATCTTCAGTCAGTGTAGATGTTGCTAACTGACGTTGTAGATTTCTTGTATTACTGATTTTAGACCACTGACTTCTTATTTAAGAATTTACACCTTTAAATAAAATATTCAGTAACAATTTAAATAAAACTAAGTACATCGTTTCTCTTTTCTTTGTACCCAAATATGATATGGGTTATATTCGGATCTAATTTGATTGCATTTTTCAATTCAGTGACAGGTGATGCCACAGTTACACAGTCAAATAAAAGATCTTTCATAGTTTCATTTAAATGATTGCAAAATGTAAACATTGTGAGTGTGTGTGTGTGTGTGTGTGTGTGTGTGTGTGGGGCGGGGGGGGGGTACAACTTGTAGGTACAAGGACTTCTGCTCCTTGTTAATATTCTCTGAATTAATCGATTTTGAAACCATCTTGCAACTAACAGTGAAATGAAATAAAACTATACATTGTCCTAATTGTTTACTTATGCTTCACCCAATATCGCGTTATTTCCCTTTTTACTTGATTATCTAAATGTATTTCTTTCGCTAGGTCTATGTAAAATTACAACCTTTCGTTGTCGTGAATACTATTTTAAACCATTCGCAATAAAAGGCATACGTGATTTTTTATCAATTGTTAAAGATTCTCTTGAATATCAGATGTATTTCAACTTACATGTAAAATGTTGTTGATCATACAACTCGATGGAATTCGTTTCGCATTTTCATCCAGAAAAAACTCACAGTGACACATGAGGGGCCCATCAGAAATATCTGACTTGCTTATGTATCGTGTTTCAATGAATTCATCGCATCAAAGTTTGATTTTAAGATCCCAGGAACGGATGAAGGTAGCAAGTATAGATAATCCAAAATGCCTTTCAGTAATGCTTGTTGTCATTGTTCATTATCACATTCAAAAGACTCCGCAGAAAGTTTGAGCTATTTATTAGACGACAGAAGTTGCATGTGGTTTATCTGAAAGGTCATTCACGTCTCTGAATGATGTATTGATATTCTTATTTCCGCAAATAATTAGAATCACGTTCTAATGACATTCATTCCATGGCATCAATAGAAACATCAGAGATTTTTCCTTTTTCTTGCCTAGCTATGACTAGCTAGCTCTTGACTAAAATAACTATATATGAAGTATCTGTAGGTAGTCCATTTTGTCAAATAAAAAACCCTTGAGTTTGTCAACTGTAGTACTAGTTGATAGTTGTTATAAGGAAACCCCACATTGTCAATAACATAACTACAATATTCTCTTTTATTGATGTATGCTTATAACATTTCCAATTGTGTATGGAATGTATATAAGAAATATCCCTTTGAACTGAAGAACAAATATCGCATGCAGAGATCTCAACACCTCTTGTTTAGTCTAAATGTCTAAATGCATCCCAATCATTACGAAAGGCCCTCATAAAAATATAACGACCCATTGATTCGCAAAAAGACATTAAGCATTGTTAACATATATATTATAAATAACAATCCATACAGTTGTAAAATAACAATTAATGATGTGGCTTAAAGTTCCAATATGCGTTTATAGGGGGCATTTTACTCAGAACATCGCTAGGATTTCTAAAGACAAACCAGCAATTTTTCAAGTAGTATTTACTTTTCTTGGATATCATTTTCCAAACCAATAAGGTTTGTCACATAACCGCGGGTTGATTTGAACAACAATTGCAATTCTCTGAAAGATGTAATTTCCATATAATCAGATCTACTTACAGGTTTTGATAACAATTTCTTTTCTAGAGCTTATTCTTTTTACACGTGACAGGAAATATATCACATTTCACTTTCTGACACAGTATGGAGACACAGTGCTGACATAAATGTACATGTATTCACACCTTACACCAAAGTACCAATACCTTCCTTCAGATTATTATTTTTTCTTCTCAAAACGTCATTACGAGCTTTATTCGGAAGTTAACGAGCTCGTTAAGGGTTTCTATAGGCAACCATTACGCCAGCTTAGCTGTATATAAATCTTTTTGTCTACATGTATATATATTTCGTAATCCATGTAAAAACTTATACATTTCTGTCAATTTCTAATGAGTTCCTTTACATTACTAGAATCACTGATTGCTAAAATGAGATATGATGGCAACGGTATTGACGCAATTGTAGTATGTCTTTGTCTTATAACAAAACATTTAATGACCTAAAAACTTTAAAAACTACTACGGATCTTAACACTCATTTGGAGGAAACTATTTTATGAAATACACGTACATTTTCATCAAACTATTTTTCAATTAATTTGATATCATCATACACTGACCAAAATGATGAATATAAAATGGCTAAATCGATATTAAGATGCTTTCAAATGGACAAACGCTTAACCAATAAAGACATTGAACTTGGGAGTAGGAATAAAATGACATATATTTCGATATTTCTAATTATTTGCAAAACTGATATTAATTTTTTTTAATTCATTAATCCTCAAAGAACTAAAAGTTTTAATAACAATTTTCAAAGAATATCAAATTATATCGTTAATGCTAGAATAGTTTATAGAAGTTGTATAATACAAAAACATTTGGCTCTTATCGAAGCAAATATTTTGATAGCCGTCCACAAAATTTTAATATTATCACAAATGAAAAAAATCAAGAATCTAAGTAGACCATTGCAGTCAAAATAAAAGGCTCCTTTTTAACCATCTTCAAATGTACGCATCTTAATGATTTGATGGTGGTAAACTGAGGTCCTCACAAGGTAACATTAAGGGCAGAACATGTTTAAATTAAGAATTAACACAACCTTTTCTAGCCTATAGACCTCGTGTTGACTAATAGCAATCTAATTCAATTTTGTTTTTACAACAAAATACTTTTTCCGAAAAGGTTCATTAAATAGAGACACAAAATGCAATGCACAGCTTATTTGGGGTTTTTGCCATTTTTTTTTAATTAAAAGGGCTTTTTTTCTCTACATATCAATAATCTAAAGATATTCAAAGGTATGGGGTGAAGAATATATTATGTACAAATTGTTGATTCTATTCTATTCTATTCTATTCTATTCTATTCTGCAGTGACAGAGGTCTAGGGGTCGGACCGGGTCAGACTAAGCAGGTCGGTGTGTCACTTGGAGGTGACCTTACTCAGGATAATTGACAGTTTCGGTCTGTTCTAACTCCACTTTAATATAGTGTCTCAAATGATATATTCTGTCGGTACGTTTGTATATTTTCTTCATCATGATCAAGAAACATTTACTGAAATCATTCAATGCAACACATGTTTATTCTGACAGTTGAAAATTCAGTTCATGGCCTTGAGGATGTTTTGTTTGAATTTTGGCAGGTCAAAAGGAAAACTATACAAAACTTGGTCACATGAGTTAAATATGTAATGCGAAAATATCTTTGGAAGACTTAAATACCTTATTTTTACCCGTTTCTTTTCTCGATAGAACAGTAGAAATATAATATCATTCAACAAAACGGTTATTTCTTAGCTCTATTCACATAAACTAGCTAACATCATGGAAGGGCTTTTCTTTTCTAATTCTTTTGCAAACTTTTAAAAAGTATGCTATGGTACATGTAGGTCGAGTTTTCCTGATTTATAATAAACCCTGTAGGTCTTACCTGTACTGAATAAGACCATTCCGACCAGGTTGACCCAGACTTGGGTTAAGGTGACCTTTCTTTTTCTTTCATAGTGACCTCCTCCACGATGGTTTAGAGAACACATGTAATAGACTCAATTGCATGCCAATACAATGATTAAATATGTAAAGTGAGGTAAAGAGATGTATAAGATGATAATATTTATTGAAAACGTGATGGTATGACTCATTATGTATCATCAACAACACGTTTATAGTTGAAATGTGATACTTTGTCACGTTTTGACATAATTATTCTGTCTGTGTCTAGCTATTGTCTATATGGAGGTACATTACTTGTTCAAGAACATTTTTTCCTGTTCAAAAAGAAAATTTGATTTTAGAGTTTAAAAATACCAATTCTTGTCATTTGGTTTTTCAAAAATGTGTTTGACTGTTTGCTACAATACTGTGAGCCAAAGATGCTGAGACTATACAGAGCATGTGTACTGAAGCCAATCACAAACATGTGATATTAATAGTATCAAATGTTCAGATACATACATACAATCACTACGATATCGTTGTTCTGTTTCTTTTGGCATCAGTATGGGGTTTTTGAACAACAGATTTCTACATTTCAAGACCGTGAAATTCTTGTATTAGGATGCTTGTATTAGGATATTAGAGTTTTTATAGGAATTTATGACGGAGCTTCCTCTGCTTGGTGAAGATGATGTCTAGTAGACTGCAGGAAAACTAGTACAGCTAAGGGTTCCTACAACATACATGCTATTTCCTGGATTACTAATAAAGTAATGTGAGAATACCATAACATTTAATTTCAGAATGGTTTTACAACTTATATGTTCTTTTCAGGAAGATATTTTTGTTTCACATCCGAACACTGTTCACTAATCAACTCATATATTGGCATTAAAATCGATTACTTTAACATGCTTATGTAACAATCTACTTGACACTCATTTGTGCGGCATTTATTGAGTTTATATACCTGACTGAAGAACTGCTTTGAACATCGATTTAACATATAACACTGATTCATCTCAAACTAAATGAGTATCAATGATATACAAATATCAATCCAAGTGTGAATACTTAAATAAGTAATTTTACTCTTAGAATAAAATTGATGATTCCACTCAAAATATAAATTTTGTTATAGAAAGGAAGGATTTAACAGAACTTTATCGCTACTGTCATTAAAATTATAATTATTTCCTCTTGTCTAAGTTATGTTAATCGTACCAGCAAAGTTTGTATCCATTTTCATTTTTTTTCATATATATATACAATGGCGATCGGACTTCACTGAAGTTATTTCAAACGACACACACTATTATATTCTAACCTGGATATGCTATATAGGTAAATTGGTGAGTACTTCCCTGGTTATGATCAAATATTATTTACATTTTCCCTTTTGGCAGTCTGTTTCGTATTTTTCCCGTTAGAGTAGAGCGAATCCGAGTTTCCGTGAATTTAATCCTGTGTTGAAAAAACAAGAAACATCAAAGCCTGCCGCCTGTCTACTTTATGCTATTTGGATTTTCTTTGTGTCGACTTCCTGCTAGTCCCCCGCTACATAGATATAAAGACTTAAAAATTTATTCTCAGGGCCAAAAATGTGTAATTGGTAAAAATCTTAAACTAATCTCTCATTAACTATTCATCAGACTTGTTTCTATGGTAACAATGACGGCTATAGGTACGATTTCATTGCTTTAGTTTTAAGAGCATGGAGAGGTCAAGCACAAACAATGACAATGAAAAAAATCATGGTCTTACCCTAATCAGCTAATCAGCATAATATTCATTCGTTCATTCAAATATAAATTTGAAAAGTTACATCTAATAGTTTAACCGAATAGGAATAAAACAAACACTCTCAAATCTATCACTATATGTTACTTACACAGAATAAATCTAATATTTGTTCAACATTATTAAACGTGAGCTTAGTTGACGATTCACTCGGACAGTTTACTGCATATGTTTCAACGTTCTTTTCCAACAGAGGTAGCTCCGTCATAAATTCCTATAGAGCCTCTGTTTTAATACGAAGATTTATCGGGCTTCAGGCAGTTTCCTCTAGCGGGACAACTTTGCAACTTAAACTACCTGGCAATATTTCAGCCAATGAAAACACCGAATGCATGAATAATGTATTTGTTGTCACATAGGCCTATGCAATGATGCAGTCGCAATATGAGGCGTATGTGTTCTGTAAAGACGACTAGAAGTGCAAGATACATATTCGATTAAAAATTAGCTTTTGTAAAGCTTACGGAAATAACTTAGGCGATTTGAATGATAACTTTTGAAACGCCGCCACTGATTGCACAACTAACTTTGATTGCATCCAATCAGCGTTCTAAATTTCGTGCCCGTGAAACCTTCATATTAAGACAGATGGTTGTATAGGAATTTATGACGGAGTTACCTCTGTGGGGAGAGAATGATGTTTCAATGGAAAATGACGTTTTCATTTAGGCTGAAATATCCAACGCGTAGAAAAACATCTTCTTTTTTTTCAGCCAAAAATCAAACATCAGCTTCTGAATACGCGAATGAATTCAACGCTCAACAGCATTAAGACACATTCAACGTCAATCGAAACGCATTGGATCCTTAGCCCCGCCTACAACTCTTTATCAGCCAATAAAAATCCTAAACGTTACTGGCCATGAACTTATCAGACGTCCGTCACACGTTGCCGTGACATTGCTAGTTGCCACAGTTGTAAACACAAGTCGCGAATGCCGTACATACCCTCGTAGGTGCCATATAATGATTGTGTTAGAATCTTGATCTAACGAAATCGGATTGAACAACACACAGTTCTAAACTCCGTTGAGGAACCAAGCTCGAAACTGTTGATGAAGTTCATCTCCATGGCCGAACCACCTGCAACGGCAGCGTTTGCATTGCTTACATTTACCTTCTTAGTTGCGGAACACGATCGGTCGTAGCTCCTCAAAGAGCTCTCTTATTTATCATGACAGGCCTACCAAACTTTATTCTATAATTAATGTATGTTAATGTTTTTTTTACCGTACTTTCACCAAGTGGCATTGCACAAAGTGATTCCATTATTAGAAACACGAAACCTATAAATGAATAGTTCCGTCGAGGGGCGTGGCTAAATATGATGTGACATCACGAAATTATACAGTTTTATACAGATATGAAATGAATTTCTTTTACAGTGTTCAGCGAATGAGATACACGATAAGCTATTTATTTATGTTAAAATAAACATTTCAACTATCATATGATATGACAGCAAATCGTCACTGCGAACAGAAATTAAACAAATCAAAGATGATATCTTAAAACTGCCGATGGTTCGCTAGTTCTAGCCGATGCTCGCAGGTTTCGCTGCAATGGATTTGTGATTTATGTATAAAGGCCAGCTGTTGCAAATCACTCACTTCCAAACTCACACATTTGAACAACCTGGTTTTCTACAATTGACTTTGCGATCATTTTGCTGCGCCATTGTTGTCCACACATTTAGAAACTTTCAACAACTAGATTCATTAAGGAATCAAGACTCGATCTATCACTGGCATTTGGTCAAGGATTTGTTGAATATTAGTTTTAGCTAGCCTTTTGACACGTTTGATACTGTATAACTTATTTTATAAGTATATAGTGTACCTTTAAACACTTTGTTTAATATCAATTAAATTGTTGAATTTAATATATTCAATTGTTTGACATAGATTGCTGGTTTGACTGGTGAATGATTTCATGTTCTAGATTCACACGTAAATGCTATTGTTTATTATTATATATAATTTTAGAATATTGGTGTTCCCTCATCATGAACTGGATCAATTACTTGCTGAAACGTTATCATGATGGAGTAATCCAAACTTATTTCTTTAAATGTGAAGATCCGTGTACGTTATTGATAGAAATGTGTATCATTGCTGATTCCACAGAAGTTTGCAATACATCAAATAAATACTCGTAGAATGACTTGAAAACAAAAGAAAATAATTTTTCCATAGTTGCATTATGGTGTTTGTCTGAAACAACAAAATCGTTGAATAACGCTTCGTATTTAATCAGCTTGAATAATGCTTTACTGTATGTTATCATTTCATCAAACTGCTCTCTCGAACCTTAAAGTATGTAGAGTATATTTCATGATTTCTTATGTGGTTTACCTTATGACCTGAGTTAAGTTAAAATCGCATCCCTATATATGCATTATTAGCTCTCAATTGTCAAAAGTATGATATTTCTTGTTTTAATGATAAACGGATAATGGCCCTATCAATGTTAAAAAGTCAAAATTCGGTGTCCCATTTACAGGTGTTTAATAGTTGGAAAAAAGCTTCTTAACACTATCAACCTGTTTGTTTTTGTGTCTGCTGTAAATCAGTTTCTAAAATTACTTGGTGCGCGCCGTTACCCGGTTTCCGATCACGAATCACAAGTTTAACCTCTTTATTGTTACCATACTAAACTGATAAGTATTTGAATTCTGATTTTCTAAAACAGTCACTACTTGATAAAATAACACCATTTATGAATTCTGATATATTTGACGCTAACCACATAATCTGTGCCTATTTAAGTTTATCACTAGACAATATGGTGAACCACGATCTGGAGAGACAATTAGTACTTAAGATAGTAATCACACAGCTGAACAAGTCCCGGGAGGTTACTGGTTGTATAATTGGTACCTTTGTGACACAGTCTAACAACTTTACTGATGTTCTGAAACCATAACAAGCTTTTCAAATTGGTATTTATGCAAAATGAAGGAATACTGTTGACCACTGTGTGGAAATTGACATTTAGATAACAGCTGTTTGAGTGGAAGGGAGAAACGTACTCATGTGTATGGCTGGTGATTGTCAGTGTTTCATTGGTATTATCAGATCAGGAAAGATAGGTATAATAGCATGGGTCATAATGATTGACAAGTACTCTTGTTAAAAGGATTGTTTGACATATACGTAAGTAACATTGTTGTAAGTATGTAAAATTATGTACAAAAAGCAATGTTTGATTGTATAACATTATACTTGTATATGATTGCGATTTTGAGGTAAGTATAAGGGTGTTATTTTTTATTCACAAACAGTTGCTATTTTTCTAATGATAAGATTACATATTTTTGCAATAATGTATCCAACCACATCTACCTATTTTAGCTTCTTACACATACCTGTATATACGTGTTCATGCACAGAAGCGACACTGAGCCATGTATTTGCTATCATCATTCGTTTGTTTTAGCAATAAAGCATTAACATGAACAATGTCTGAACATACACTCATTTAAGCAAGAGATGTATAGTAACATTTGAATGTCAATTATACCTGCAACATAATGGAATAGGATCTTTTGAGTTTAAAGAATTGGAAGCCTGTAGAGATCTCCATTGGTGAACATGCAGATCACTTTACAGAAACCCATAAAAGTGAAATCAATACTTATAGCGTGTAACACCATCTTTACTGTACAAACCATTAGTATTTGAGTTTATGTATTGATCGTTCCCTATAGCAGTTTATATGGATTTGTTTTGGGTTACTAGTTTGTATTGGTGAAATCAGAACCAGCAATGATTTTCTATATATATATTATAATCTATTAATTGCTATGGTCATGCTGAAAACAGGATACTATCTATCAAAAAGTGTTTGAATGTGTAAAAGCATGCTCAAAAGCATATCTAAAGATGTAAAAATAATCTGAACATACAGAATGTTGCTTACTATTTGATATTTTAGTCATTATAAATCTAAATATTCTCTTTGGGACGAAATTTAAAAAATCATAAGATAATTATATATCTTTTGTAAACATCTTCTCATGTTACTTTTCGAAAGTCGTAATTCACTTATCAAACATGCTGAAAATAACCTCAAGGACAAACATATAAACCTTTCAATATCAAACTCTATCTAAAAAAGTAATTATTCACAACAAATAAATCATATTTTTCTACACTTCCTCTGACATTTATCTCATTCAATATCAAAGTGATAGGCAGAACATTATCCTTTGTTTTCTTTATTTTCTCTTGGCAAAAAATACTCCAAAAATACTACTATTGCTATAATATCAAACTACTTGATAAACTTTAGGTTTCTGATATCAAAAACAATATTTGTGATACCAAGTTGATTCTCACACATCAAAATATCTTTTACCTTGCAACAATCATTGTCATTATTATGTCAATATAAAACCAAAAGTTTATAAATTCGAAGATCCAAAAGAAGCGGAACATTATATTCAAACGAAATTTTATCATCTCATTTGGTATGTTCAGATGAACGCAAAACAGTACACTCCCTCTAAACCGGGATGTCCCTATATAAGGAACTCAGATGTGAAAATGATTCATTCGGGACTGTGGGCATACATGTATGTTAGTGATAAGATTGGAATGTAGGAATAGAGGCACACACGTAATACGCCATTGACGCATTACGACTGCAAAATGATACCAAAAGTTCTATATATATATTTAATTTCCATCCATATTATTTTCAAACCTGTTATTCTGTTGCGGACAATGATATTTCAACAAATGTGTTTACGCAATGGTCGACCCCCCTATTTCTACAAGAGCTGTACAGTAATTTCTAAAATATCCTTGGAATTCATGAATTACCAGATATCTGGTTCAATCTTTTGTACAATTCTTTATCAAGTACATTATTTTACGGATCTACAGCAATATCAATAAACGTTATAATTTGCGAATATCTTCCATTGACAACTAGAGTATCACAAACCCAATAACCATGATATTTCAAACACGTTAACCTGTTTGTTAGCTTAATGGACGACCAGAATCCTTCCCGCTTCCTTCCTGATTCAGCTGGGCACTAAGCAAATGTTATCTACGGATTCAGTGTATCTATTTTAGCCCTTAGTGTGGCAGGGTGATCATTCTTGCAGTGCGAAATGAGATCATCTGTTTACAGGATGTAAATGTGGACCGAAAGGCGCACATGGTACAACCATGCCATAATTAAACCTTCTGTACCGTTTCATAATTAGAAAGAATGAATGCCATCAGAGAAACAACTCAGATAAATATGACTTCTTTATGGACTATGCAGCTTACAAAAATGTATTCCGGTATGATGTTGTCATAAACTCAATCACTTTAATTGGTATCATTGAAGTGTAACCTGTCGTACACAGACACATTTTCTCTCATTTAGTTTGAATGCTTGAATGGAGCTTTTAAGTTTTCATTTTCATAGCTTTAGTTAAATGTTGTTAATGTATTACATTTCAATGTCCAAGAATATCATGAATCCGTTTCCAACCCCTAATATGTTCCATAACATCAACCAATTTTTATAGCCTAGTATAGTCTATGTAGATGGTACCAAGTTTACCATCCTTGGCCTAACTCATTACATTCCACATGACAGAAAATATGATAAAAAGTCCGTTGCTGACACAGTGAAAGAGGCATTATACACAGAAGTAATTTAGAGATGGAAGAATGGGATTGTGTGTGCTTCGCGAGCAACTAGAGGGAACAAGCTAAGGACGTACTGTACCTTCAAGACCGAGTACCAGACAGAGGGATATGTGTCACAACGCCTAAACAGATCCCAGAGAAGTGCTCTTTCAAAGTTTAGATGCAGAGTTGCACCCCTAAAGGTAGAGACAGGATGCATTTCAGGAATTTTTTAAGCCTCTGTGATAACGAGAAAGTTGGTTTCATACTCTCCTCACCTGATGTGATGTTTATAGCTGCCAAGACCCGCAAAACTATTTTAAACCGTCGCAACTCATTACCTTTTTTATACTTAATCGGTAATTATGTTTTTGTTTTAAATGTCCTTAGTCTTCTTGTAGGATTTTAGCCTTTTGTTCATATTCTATGTATTTTAATTTAGTATTTCCATTTCCTTCTTTACAGGATGGCTGTGCATGTTAAATGTATCATTTATTTAAATGTAATTTTATTGAAATGAGGGAGTAAGACTCAAATAAAGAATCTGTCTGTCTGTCTGAGTAAACGTTGTCAGAACCAATCAGCTTTAAAGGTATATAAATAACAACGCTTGTAAAGAGAGTGTCTCGAACTCAATCAATATCAATATTTGTAAGATCGTAAGATTTGTAAGCTATCATATCAAGCTCCCAGAACTATGACATAAACCAAAACAATCTCTTATTAACCTAAATTAATGGTAATGTGGTATTTGTACATTGTCCAGTAGACGTCATTGCCTTTAGATGTTTATGCTACTAGCTAGAATAACCACCGACAAAGTGGTTAAACACGTTTAACGTGTTATGTGCTTAATTGTCTTTATGTATACATGCAAGCATTGTATTATCAAGCTTCCATGGCCAAAACTTAATGTATTCAATTACCATCCGTGATATTTTCAAACACATTAACTTGTTGTTTTGCTTAATGGTGCTACAAGAATAGTCCCTGATCAACTCGCTCACTAAGCGACTGTGTAGATTCTCTATATTTGTTACAGACACTTATCAATTAAGGATAAATGAGATTATCGAGTCCAAATAAGTACTGGAAAAAAATGATAGTAAAGATAGTTGTAGCAGATGATAAGAAAGAAAGTTGTAGCAGATGATAGTAAAGATAGTTGAAACAGATGATAGTAAAGATAGTTGTAGCAGATAATAGTAAAGATAGTTGTAGAAGATGATAGTTCAAGGTTTCTATATATAGCTAGCCTTGCCATTACTTAAAGATCGTCCATATTAGTATGACGAGTGTGGTGTGTTCTAGTATGATTCTGGAATATTTTTTATTTTACCTCGTAGTTGATCGAATATTTTATCTCTCACTTTAGCAAAATAAATTCTCAATCCAAGTCCTTCTTATGGTACCCAATATATTGGTTTAAATCACAGTTGAATGAAATGTTTTCTATATCAATACCCGTTACAGTTCTATCTCAAAATATTCAATAATAGTACATGTTTAACTTTTAAAGAATGATTGCTAAAACCATTTATATTTACTGTCATCAGCAGCTCGTTCATGACACGATAGAACATAGTGCAATAGTAGACATAGCGCAATAGTACACATAGCGCAATAATACACGTAGTGCAATAGTAGACAAAGCGCAATAGTACACATAGCGCAATAATACACGTAGTGCAATAGTAGACAAAGCGCAATAGTACACATAGCGCAATAATACGAATAGCGCAATAGTACACATAGTGCAATAGTACACGTAGTGCAATAGTAGACATAGCGCAATAGTACACATAGCGCAATAATACGAATAGCGCAATAGTACACATAGCGCAATAGTACGCATAGCGCAATAGTACACATAGCGTAATAGTACATAGTACAATAGTACACATAGTGCAATAGTACACATAGCGCAATAGTACGAATAGTACACATAGTGCAATAGTACACATAGCGCAATAGTAAATAGTGCAATAATACACATAGTGCAATAGTACACATATAGATAATACTAAACGACGTACCGTTTAATAACATATTTATGAAACGAGTGTATGGTTTGGTATTTAACGAGCGAAAGCGAGTTAGATGCCGATACCATTCACGAGTTTCATAAATATGTAATTAGACGGGACTAAGTTTAGTATTTTATTCATTACTCGCTGAATTCTATCAAAGAAAAAGCATGAAATTCGCGGAGATTACCATTGTCGCCGCTAACATTGTGACGTCATGCTTAACAATTGTGACGTCATGTGACGTCAACCAACACGCGATGTTATTACACATTATCTCGACTTGGACAGCAATGTCGGATACTCATTGGTCAAAAGCGGTCACGTGCCGTAGGTATATTTTTCTATGTTAAACTGGGTCACGCGCAACCCTAGTAACGAGAGACGACGTACTGTCAAGAGTTATCTTCCTTGTCCCATTGTAAACAAAGGCTACGCTACGCTGGTTTGTTGAACACTACCTTTACACGCTCAGTGTATCTTCCCATTTATTAAAGTCATATCTTATAATCACACTGCTGGAACAAGAGTAAACTCTCCTACAAATGAAACGTTGGTGCTGAGAAAAAATCGTGACAAGTCAAAGGCTTGCTAACGGCCTGTCGGTTCATTAGCTCGCAGCGGGGTTGTCCATCAGCGAGCTGGAGATTGGAATGTTGAACCAGAAAACCAGTCTATACACATATCAGTCGAGGTCATCACCGACTCTTCATTCATATTCATTTATATTCAAACCAACGAGTGCGTTATGCAGTGATGCCTGCATGTTCTGTGCGCCCGACAATTTCACACTAACTCGCTCCTTTCACGACGGTCGGCTATGACAGTCAGAAAACTACGAAGATTTTAGCGCCGCTTCAAATCGAACGTTTCCAAGGTGGAACGTGTATACGAGGTCACGTGACCAAACAATCAAAATTAAATAAGCCCTGCAATACTCGTTATGTTTACTCGCCATTTTGACCCATCCAATCTTTCAAGCCATATTTAAAGCATACAATAAGGGTCCTCGTCGAGATAAATACGTTACCATGTGTCCGCGAGTTTGATATGGAGATACATCATGTGTCCGAGTCAAATATCAAACTCGAACGGAGTTTGATATTTGACTCGGACACATGATATATCTCCATATCAAACTCGCGGACACATGGTAACTTATAATGTGTAATAGCATTGTAGATTTATTAAACGGCGGTATCTTCAATGGGCGAGTAATAAAGTGCAATAGTACACATAGCGCAATAGTACACATAGTGCAATAGTATACATAGTGCAATAGCACACATAGCGCAATAGTACACATAGTGCAATAGTATACATAGTGCAATAGCATACATAGTGCAATAGTACATAGTGCAATAGTAGACATAGAGCTATAGTACACATAGCGCAATAGTACACATACTGCAATAGTACACATAGCGCAATAGTACATATAGCGCAATAGTACATAGTGCTTGTCAATAACTGACTTTGAACTTACATGCATAACCCTATGTCCACAACAACTTGAGTGAAGCATGCACCGATGGCAAAGCAAAACATTTGTATAGTTTTGGATTGTATTTTTTATGTCATGGCTGAATCTGCAAGTAAATTTTATCTACATATAGTTTCAATAAACACAGTATCAGAATACAGTATTGATGTCTTTTCAATTATCTAGCAACTCTGTGTTACGATTTCATATTCAAGACAAATTCATCATGTATTTCTTCTGAATTTAGTGCGAAACAAAAAATCTGTATACAACGTATAAATCTCAAAACTGAAACATAACACACAGTAATCATTGTAACTGAATTTTATGGGAAACTGTGGGGTTTTTTTAGTTGAAAGTGTTTTGGTTACAAGCATTATTTGTGGTGAATGAGACTTTAATGCTAACTTTGTAGATACTGAGACTAGCTCTATATTTGTATATATAAATACCAGCGCAATAGAATCATAGAAAATTTATCATTTGAGTATAAAAACAATTAATCTTAGATCGGCAAATACGTTTATCGATTCTGAGAAACAACAAATCAAGGCGGGTAGAAATAAAATTCAACAGAAAATGTGTTTTCGATGATTTCAGTCTTATATAAGTACATCACACTTTGATACATTCAAAGACTACCAACAAGTAAAATATAAACTCTTTCAACTTTTCACCTTGTCTCACTAAGCATACATATCATGGCCAGACGGATATTGTCAATATAAACAGCATGTGTTCCACACATGTTCTTTTGTTTAACAATTATTGAATGAAATGTTTACAGTGAATCGATATTCCAGTCACGAAATCTCTTCTGTAGAAATTTGGTCAGATAAAAATACACGTCTCCGTGTTGCTATACTATTTAACCAGTTTAGACTGAACCCTTTCTTATTATTTTTCAATAGTGTTGTCCAATATAAACAATATCGTATCACAAATATGTGAAAATATATGATTTCTCGATGATTCTAAAACGTTAAACTCCGTATGAACACTAAACGTCCGTGTCGACTATTCTTTCTGAAACAATACATTATCAAAAGTGACTCCTTGCCTTTAAAAGGTGTAAGATATTAAGTCTAAAATTTCAGTTTATAGGGTGAATTTTTATTGTCGGTATGAAAGAAGTAGTAACTTGCAGAATGAAAATAACAAAAATTACAGAATTAAAGTTTGAAAGGTAACAATAGTTGTCATTTATTAACGTTACAGAATTGAGTGATCATATTGAATCGATTATCAAATTGTTAAATCGAAATTTTCAGTATTATAAACGCTCAATCTTATACAACTGATTTAAATTGAGGATTTTTTTACGCGAGCACACAAAAACCTTATTACTATAAAGTGATACATTTCAATAAACAAAATTAGTAATTATTAGTGTCAATTAGAGTTTACAATCTTATATCACCAAATACCATTGTCGTTTTAAAAAAATTAGTGGATTAACTCCACATTATACAAACAAATAACCCTCATTCTAAGGAATAAAGAATTAAGATCGATGTTCACCTTAAAGGGACCATTCGAGCGGCTTTTATCCGCCATCTTGAAATGTTAGCATTGAGAGAAATTAAATGTGCTGTATTATGCTAATTCATTGAAAAAATTAAGAAATAACTAATAGATTGGTAGAAAAGGGGAGTAACTGACTTATTAAATAGATATCATTCAAAACTTTGAAACAAACGTACCGTTGAAAATATGCAATATGCATTATCACATAGCAATTATCATCATTTAAAAGGACTGTTCACAACATGTCTTTAGCTAGAGTTGTAACATAATTCAGTTGAATAATTCAGATATGTGATTACGTACATGGTTATGTACATTAAGTATATGGTTTTACGGATTTATAATTGTCGACAGAAACAGGAGAATAAATGAGGGATAAGCGTTACAAAAACCTCTAAAATTTTACTACTACAAGTTCTAGAACGCTATCTTACTGTTCAGGTTAATGATAGCATGAATAACAACGATTTAACGACAGCCCTTTGCAGCGAGTCTTCATAGGAGATTTCATATAATTAATGCGACTTAGAATTGTTTGAAAATGCATAATACTTGTTACTGAAAGATATCAACAAATTTATGCAAAATACCTTTTTTTATTTGAAGATCTTAACAGGTTACATAATATTTCTTTTTTTTTAAGGGACATGAATTAAAGAAACAACTCCATTGATTTATTGCTTTTCATTTATAATATTTTATACCTTATACTATAACCTAAACAATTATAACTTTATCATTGGTCCCATTGCTTTCAAATCTGACCGGAGTAATTTGTATACAAACTATCGTCAATACAAGAATATTCAAGATAGAAATACAGGCATAAATTCATTCCTTCTTTCGTGTTGGTTGATTTCAGTAGTTCTAAGATTGCTTCTTCAAAGTAATGACGTAAAGAAATTCTTGAACACGGAGATATCTACACACAGACTAGGCATCCTATTTAATAATGTTAAGTTCTTTTTACCTCTCCTTTCTTAATATTCCTTGCTCAAACACACTTAGTTTTTTAACATTATGAGCATAACATATTCTTTTTCAAATTTGCTTACAGAACAGAAAGATCATCCTTGAGACAAACGTAAATATATCTATTCCTTATTGATCTTCAAATAAAACATCCTTCTTTAAATACAGATTAGCGGGTTAAGGAAATGGATTGAATGTAATAGTTATACCATTTACTTATTTATTATAGAGCTCTTCCTGACACAATATACAATTCTATATTGGATATTGAATTAAATCAAAGCGTAGAAAATAACTAGGATATGTCAAGACCCTACTATTACATAACGCTAGTGATTGTTATACAGAAAATCAGAAGATGACGACGATTTGTCACAAACCTACATAATCCTTAACTAATCCAGAGCTTACTGCAAACATAAGTTTCAAACCCCAACATAAACTCTACTAGCATATATTTGAACAGAAATCGACAAGAATATTTGGAGACCTACCTCAGCGAAACTAGAGTGCATGTAAATCCAGTGACAAATCCAGGCATTAATGTCACACAGAGGCAGATGTGTCCAACCCTGTGTGGAGCTGAAACGCTAGAAGCACTGTCGCGGAGCTCGGAGACGAACCATCTGTTGCTGAGAATGACGTAGTTGACAAATCAATTCCAATATCGATCTCAATCAATCATCTTCTTGATAGAAATTTGTTTCTGTTAATGTTTATTTGGGCAAATAATCAATAAGAAATAATACAAATGATGTACTTTGCCAGGAGTAATATCCTTCCATTGCTTAAAGTAGGTAAGTTTTGGTTGTTTTCAATTTATTTCGTCTCCCTGATGGGTTCCATGATGGATTGTGATAGAAGTAGCTAAACAGATCTGTGCCGTATTACTTAGTGCGTAGACCGTGGTCTCGACAAACCGGTGTTGTTGAAAGTGGTTTACACTGTTGATAAAACACCATCATCGATTCAGATCACAAAATCACACTAGCTGCAAAGAGGCAAGATCTAAAGAATAAAAAACCACATTTCATTCATTTATCGTTTCCAAAAATATACCATAGGCCACGAAGACAATGGCGTGAAGAAATTATTTGAAAGAATCACTTTCTTGTTGTAATGTCACTAGTTTGTTTGAAATTTCTGAAAAACTGCGAACAATATTCTTACAAAATAACATAAAATTTTAGACGAAATTACCATTGATATTAGAGGCTCATGCCACCTAACGTCTAATCAAACACTAAATCACGTATCATCATGGCGAGGTCAGGTCGATCATGCCAGCTGCTAGTATGAGGTCCTTTTTATAATTGATAAGCAAATAAGGCGCATTTAGACTCCCATAAAACATGTTAAGTGAATCGATGATCAGTAAATATGAAAGGGCCAATACATTCACTGTTATTACAATGATTTACTCGTGTTTAACGTTATATAATGTTCTCCTACTAGTTGTAAGTTTCTTAGTGCTTATTTGGTACAAATACAGCGTGTCTATTGGACATTCATGTCTTCTGTCTAAATCCGTTTTAAAAGTAAGGTTAAAAGGATTTACAAATACGATGTCATTAGATGTGTACTGTCACCACAATTTGAAATGGGCGAGGGTTTAAAAAACATACCACTTCGTTGGTGAATTACACTGTCTAGGTTGACGACGTAATTTGAAAGTAATAAAACAGCTTCAGCTACAATTACTAGCATTAGAATTGATCTCAATCTCGTTCTGTGGCACCAAATCATTAACTTGGAATGATATTACACGGAGGATTGTTCATTGTATCCAAATCGCGATGAACCTGCGAGCTAGATAGATTTCTAGCACATTCGTTACATACAGCTCTTTGATTGTGCAAAGTGATGCATGTTTGAGTTATGTACTGATTTGACATCATCAACAATGGTATTTGCCCCACTTGAAGTTTGTCTTGCTGAATTCTTATTGAGTGTATCAAATTATAAAAAAAATGTTGAACCTCTTTAAATATTCTATCAACTCGTTTTGTAACAAATAAAACACCTTTGAATAAATAAACACCTTTTTAAGGAAGTACGCTTATTACCCTCTGTATCTTTATTTCATAGGCTTATTAGTCATGTATGTCAAGTATATCACGCTTTGAGGATTTATCTTATAGACAAACTGTATCTAATAGACAAACTGTATTTGACAAATACTCGTCTAGTATCCTCTGTATCAGTTTGGACAATTTTCTGCAGAGTAATGGCTGGCATAAGTTTAGGACTATAAACAAATTTTGAATGAAAAATCATCACAACAAATCTCGTTAATTATATCAATGTCTAAATAAATATCATGTTAGTGACACAGTTAACCTGGAAAAACACGCAGAATTCTCACCAATTGATAACAACAGCTGTACTATTAACGCCAGGGTACATTTGCTAAAAGAGAACTAGCTGTATCGACATTTCTTCAGTTAAAAACGATCAAGCAGATGGTGCATAATTATTGAAACATTTGGCCTCATCACAAATATTATACATGTTGGATTTTTAAAATCAAAATGGTTTATGTATAATATCAATTTATTCATGTTTTTGGATGAATTGTAGCTTGCGTTAATATCACGTTTTCATTGTGATCACATTCACATTATTTCATCTAGGAAATTATAAGTTCGATGTCAGCTTTACTTACCCCAAATAGTCCACCACGAATTTGGCCATCAAAAGGAACCGAGATTTTCAATTAACCTAGTTTGTTTTAGATTGCTCGCCAAACAGAACTATTTCCTTCGTATACCTACCATCGGGAATAACCAAGTGGTCAAACTGTTTCGAATTGTTTATTTTCCATTTGTGACGCTGTTTATGGTATTAAAATATTAAATCAAGAAAACCATATCAAAAGACAAAGAAAATCATTCACAGGTTTTTTTATGAAAATTGTAAAAGTGAAACAAATATTTCATTCAAATAATGTTTCACTATTTTTATATATTAGCTTATAAAAACGCTGTACACAGATGATTACAGTGATGATGATAAAAGGCAAATTCTATGTTCTTATCGCATTATGACTAACTTCAGTCTCTCGATAAACACGTGACATAAAGTTAACGAATCACAAGTTATGATCATTCAGAAAGTATCGTCATTTACACAATTATTGTGAAAATTTCAAACGTTGTTAGGAACGATTCAGGATACTGAATGCAAACCAAGGCAACTAGAAATGTTAAGAAACACGTAATAATATATTCCACAGTTATTATTCGATGTATGGCTGTACGTAGAATTAAGTCAATTCTGGAAAAGGCATTTTCTTTCAATAACCAGTTATTTCATTATCATGCAAGAAATAATGGGTCATTTTCAGAATATAACTGATTTTCTTATATATGAGTTAAGAAAAAACTGTCCCAAGTTAAACCAGCTTAATATCACAAATGATTGAAAGTAACTATACCGATTTAATCATTAATAAACAGGTTATAATATATATGGCTATATAATCGACTAATACAAATAGGCAATACAATATCAAATGAGTCACTAATAAACTAATAAGCTAGCTAAATAAATATAGTTGAATCTTGTTCGGATGAATCTGGTTTGAAAATAGGTATCCATATAAGTTGGAGAACAATGGCAGAATGATCGCAAAATTAAAGGTATAAACCGGGAAGGTGAACAGGCCACGCCCTCTTAGTGTGCCTTTACACAGATACATAAGATTTTGGAAACATCTAACTTCTGGAAACTTCCACAAGTAGAGGCTGTCTGAGATATTGTTGGATCAGTGTTGGACAGTACAGTAATGTTTAACATGTACATAATCACATTTTCATACTTTTACTTGAGTAGTTTCCGCACAAAAACAACTGCTTTTTGTCTGCAAAATATTCAGTGTCATCAAAATTTTACACATTATTTCTTATAACAGTTCACGGATGCAGCTGTTACCCGCCTTCAACTTATTGATTTCACATCATAAGCCTACTTATTATCATTTAGTTATTGTTATATGCATTATATATGTGAATGATAAATATATACATACATATCATATATTTTGTCGCAGTTTTTTCTATAATAAGTATTCACGCTTACATATTTAAGAATGACTGACTCAAGACCAACAACGAAACATTTTGTGTATACTTTTAATAGAAGAAAACTACAACAAATTTCTGATCTCATTTATTGATTTTGATTTATCATGCAGGAAGAGAAAAAATAAAATTTAAAATGAACACCATGAAACTGAAAACTTAGATTAATTTATTAATAATATTTGAATAATTGTTCACGTGTAACGGAAGTAATATATGTGACTGAATTTAAAAGTTAACTTGTATTCAGATCAAAGGATGGTTCAATTGTGCCATATTTTGCATGAGAAATTTTACATTCAATGAATGCCTAACATAATTTGAATGAAACAATGCTTTTACGTATAATTGATCCAAACTTTATTTTTTCACTGATACGAATTTCATTTATGTTTTATTATCTCCTTAACCGGACTCTGAACTGTAAGACAGGGTTTGATGAGATTTTCCAATCAAATTGCCTTCTCTGATGTCCAATTAAAACATAAAAGCATTTAGAGTTTGTGAAAAAGACGTCCTTTGATGTAAATCTGAGTAAATTTACAAATGACATTCATTCTAATACGATTCCGATTTCGGATTTGTAGTTTTCTGTCGGGTTGTTTCATTACAAAAGATTTTTACGAACCTTTAGACTTTTTCATTACATTTCTGAAAAATCTTAATAAATGCATTAACAAATATAAACTGACGGTCAAATGTTAGTATATGGCTATTTTGACAGCATGTAACAAAGCTAAACAACAACAATTATTCCATAACTTTAATTCATCACAATCAACAACCAATTACGATTTAAATAACAACAAGAGTGCAACTTCTTTGTCTCTGACATCTTGATCCTCAAACCCACATGGGGTCGATTATCTCGGAATCAATCGTGGCAGAATATCGGGGCCAAGTTTATGAGTCACTGGATGGATCATTCATTAACAAGAGAGTCAGTAACGGGTGTGACCACCCTCTGCCAAACGTTCCCCTGCCCGACGGTATACCCGTTCCCTGCCATCAGCTCTGTAGAGGGTGAAACTACTTTCATCAGAAAACAGAACTCGTTGCTATTGTCGCACTTGCCATCTGTTAACTTGTCTTGCCCATCGAGTCTGTTTTGGCGATGTCTGAGGGTCAGGATCATGCCGCGGAAGGGCTGATAATCCCTAATACCGGCAGCTAGCAATCTTCGGGTCTCTGTGCGTCGACTTACACGATGTCCCAGAGCTGTTTCCGCCGTAGCCGTCGCTGTCACAAACCTGTTCCTGAGATGAATTGTCCGGATATAACGGTCTTCCCGGTCTGTAGTAACCCGTGGCCGTCCACTTCATGGCCTGTCTTGGGTACTACCAGTGTTACAGCCTAGAGATTGTTGCTGGCGTGCAGTTGAAGGTTCTCGCAATGTGAGCTTGAGAAGCTCCCATATCTCTCATTCCAATGAATCTCTCTCTCTGTATTTGCATTAACTTCGGCATTTTTTCATGTGCTTTCACTGACTGTGGTCGAACAGCGTAAATCGACCCGATTTATACCCCTCTGTGGCACGCGAATTTAATAAAATTTGGAAAAGTCATGCTTTACCATTTTCTCGTGCTATTGATCACGTGACTTCATGCAGTGAAATCACGTGCATTTTGTAGTATTCCAACAAGACACACAATGTTTTTTTCCGTTATTGCAGTGAAATATAGATACACAATATTTCTACACAACGATTTGAAAACGTTATACTAACTTTTGGCCGTCAGTTTATATATGCCACCAGGTTAGTTTTTATACTATTTAGCTAGTTTTTACATTTTAGTTTATCCCATATAGTTCATTTGATGTAATGCAAGTGAGGTTGTTTGACTAAGTCTTTAGTATTTATCCTTCTTTTAAACAAACATTTTCTTATAAGGACAAGGAAATTTTGATTAAAGTTAATGAGTGCCTGCGATTTCAGACATCTCACACTACAGAATGGGACGACTACCGAAGTTACATTTACACCAGATTCAGAAAACTTTTCAGAAAATGAACTCATTCCGGCATATGGAGTCTTAATCAAACTTATTTCCATTGAAATTTAAAAACTTAAAATCTGAAAAAGTACCATTTCATTAGTAGGGTAATACACATGACTAGTTTCGGTAAAGACTGTTCTCGATGACTGTATGAATCTTATTGACATGCAACATACAATAGAGCTAATAGTCAAATGACGATTGTATACCATTCACTTATAGTGTAGAATAAAATGGCTTAATAATCTGATTATAAATGAATTCATATTTTTCTAGCAAAATAGTAGACTACTGTTGGTTAAGAAGGCAAAACAGTAGCTCGAGTCAAATCTATGACATATTACAAATAGCACGAATTACTAATATTGACATTTGGGTGAAACGGATGAGATTGATCCTTTAAACTAGCAAAACCTTCTGTGGCGTATCTTGCGGAGACCAAGCCCATCGTTAGCATAACGAGACAGGGAAAAGTAAGTCAGAGACGTGAATGAAGTCATGTTCAAGGATAGCTAATACAGTGGACATGTGTTCCACATATGGAAATAGACATATCTATTTATAAACCTCGTCATGTTCCTCAGAAACGTCTTTTACTAACAAACCGCACACGTGATAAGTCAAAATAAAATGTCAACTAAGAGATAAATAGATTATTTAGTTATCATAATGTGCTACGTACTTTAACCAGCAAATTACATATTATATGTTAGTTTGGAAAACACAAACAGAAATATAATCTTTAAAATTACATAAGAAATTGATAAATAAAGAAAACAATGCAGAACGCAAAGAATTAAGCGAGATGGATAGAATTGACCTAATCCTGCACCTTTTAGCATTTTCTTGATTAATGAACATTTCAATGAGCAATTTCTGTACGATCTCCTTTATGCACTGCATTAGCATCATAAACATGTGCCATATTTACTGAAAGTTGTGTACACAGGAGTAACGCACTTCCGGTTTATCCGCCATCTTTTTGGATTCGTATTCATAATTATGAAGATGAAATTTTTGGGGTGACTTTCAAACATTAATGAATGCTTTTGGTGAATTCTTTCAAAATTGTACATGGATAAATCCATGTTAATAACCTCCCAGTTGAAAGCTCAAAATATCCTGGACTGCACCTATGAGCGATAACCACATATGAAAATAAAACTAGTTACAGAGACATTCAGTTTTGCTGGAAATGTTGAAATGAAGTTGATATAGAAGCATGTTTCCACATACTGGTGCATCAGAAATGACATGACGAGAACATATCAATGGTAATCAATTTCACGCCTTCCTGACATCTCCGTGTACCACGTTGTCATTGTTAAGATATCACGCACTCAGGCGATGAATCATAATGGTGGGGTAATCATTTTAAAGGCATGGTGCTAATAGAAATACTGAGAGATCCGTATCTGCGTCCCTATATGTATTCCTACCGACTGGAGCAAAGCTTGTACAAATGTGGGTAAATGAAAATTGTATTTCCCTCGAGAGGTTTTTACGAATTGTAATGTGGGAGGGTAATGAATAGAAAGGATATGGTCCGTGTATTGATGTGACGGTAATCACATGATGAGAACATATCAACGGTAATCACTTTCAAAATAGAGATTAGTATGGTGTCAAACTCGAAACGAGGATAGAATGAATGACACAGTTGAAGATAAAGTTTATGTTAGGAGATAAACCTAGTGTGTTTGAAAATCAGAGACATGTTATACTGGATTGATAGGGAGTAAATTTTAAATTGAAACCGAACGCGCAATTAGTACAATTAATTTGTGTTTATATGTGTAATAATGTAAATATCTTTAACATATAGATATATAGTGTGAAATCGAGTGAGGTTGTTGTCCAATGGTCGGGTGTTAGTACCCTTGTGAAGGGTCAATCCCCAAGGTCTTGATTGGTTAAAAGCCAGTCTATGTAATATATCTTCTTTAAGAGGCAACAGTGAGTGACAGAGTAAGTTCTTGTTTGGACTTCAGCCATTAGCGGCGAGAGGCAATACACTTTGCTGGTGATATTGGAGTACACCTCTAATTTACAATGTTCCAGCTTTGACATTCTTCCATATTTGCCATGAAGTTCGTTTTTATCTTAATTTTTTAAATTGTTTCTAAGATGTACAACATAACTGATCTTAAGAAACAACACCTTGATGTAATTAACAAATAGAATATATAATGAAATGAGAAAAAATGCATTACAGTATTTAAAAGGACATTTATTCCACTATTTCACCTACTTCACATATGGATAACGTACTATGTTGTCTATATAGATATGGTCTGTTGACCATAGACTATCCTGTGAGGTGGGAACATCTCGGACACAGATATACTCTGTTGACCATAGACTATCCTGTGAGGTGGGAACATCTCGGACACAGATATGCTCTGTTGACCATAGACTATCCTGTGAGGTGGGAACATCTCGGACACAGATATGCTCTGTTGACCACAGACCATCCTGTGAGGTGAGACATCTCGGACACAGATATGCTCTGTTGACCACAGACCATCCTGTGCGGTGAGACATCTCGGACACAGATATGCTCTGTTGACCATAGACCATCCTGTGAGGTGGGAACATCTAGGACACAGATATGCTCTGTTGACCACAGACCATCCTGTGAGGTGAGACATCTCGGACACAGATATGCTCTGTTGACCACAGACCATCCTGTGAGGTGAGACATCTCGGACACAGATATGCTCTGTTGACCATAGACCATCCTGTGAGGTGAGACATCTCGGACACAGATATGCTCTGTTGACCACAGACCATCCTGTGAGGTGAGACATCTCGGACACAGATATGCTCTGCGGGGACTGAGTGCAATGTGGATGAAGTGCCTTGCCCAAGGACACAACAGTTGTAAAGGACACAACACAATTTTGGACCCAGGTCACAAATTTTTGGTGTCTCCACCGGGATTCGAACCCGAGTCGTCGGCGTGAAGGGCCAGTACGCTAACCACTACACCACTGTGCTCCACAGAAATATCGTCTAGCGTACTATACATTCATTACTAATCTCCATTCCAATTATCAAATGAGTTGATCGTTTTCATGCATTTTGTGTTCGTGTAATAATTCGATGTGTTCTACGACCTTATTGAGGGGGAAAAATATATTTTTAAAAAATTTCTTTAAAACTTTTGTGCAAAAACCCGTCTCTTGTATCGTCGTTAAATGAATGATCGTATGGCAGGATATGGCAGGGCTTGGTATATCATGGTATAGTTTGGAATGGCTCATCTCATTATAAAACACCATTTCAATTTTTTTCTATCATTATTTGTTCATGTCTCAGACATGATTCCCCTATTTCCTTTGTAACGCAGACTTCTAAATAGAAATTGGACAGATGTTTTTTTAGAAATGATGTAAAACAAATACTCAGAGTAGAGAAAAAATTATGGATATTTGAGAATTTCGAGGACGAGTCAAGAAAAAGCATCCACAAGGTTCACTAAATACATTTTACGACGCATATTATTGATGATTTTATGTAAGATACACCAGCTGACAGTGATAGGTATTTCTTATGACTGAAAGACAAACAAGACGCAGTTTCTACCCCCATAAACCATTCTAGGTACAAGAATTGAACTTTTATGTACGAAAACGTTATATAGTGCTCTGTATTGATGAGTTATATCAAGACTGTAAACAAGTGAAATATTTTTAACAGAAAGAGAATGAAGGAGTATGAAATGAATATAAAACCTTGTAACCTGTTTACCATGTAGAGACATGTAATGAATAAAAATGGTTCACTCTTACAGCTTTCAGCAATATCATCTATGAGATTACAATTGTTACACCAGCAGTTAGAGAAGGAATATGATCAATAAAAGTGATTAAATCGAGAAATCAGCATATTCCTTGCCCCTGGGTCAGGAGAATGGCGATTAGCCCAAGTATATCCCAGAAACCGGTTGTGACCTATAAAAGTAATTTGCTTCCCTATGACAATGGTTTTTTACTGGAATAAACCAACTTCGAAATGCCGTTCATGAATTTGTACTCAAATGACTGTTCTTAATATCATTAACTGGATAGTCTCTGAAAAGTTTGGGTTTTCTCTTGGTTTGGACTTAGTTTAACCTTAGATAATCATTTCGATATGACTTGGTGCTTTATCAATCAAATATCAATAATTTATATCACATCAGTCATTTAAAAATATGTTTCATCTTCGTGTCTCATACTTAACAATCGTAGATTCGAATGATGTCTATCACTGACACTGCAGTATGTTCTGTTGAGAATTAACGTTTCAAGCGAAAACTGCATACGTCCATTTAAGTGTGAACATCTTTTCGTTATTTAGATTTGCGTAACTTAACTGTCCTTGTTGACTTCGTTTAAAAGTCCTTTTAATAGTCCAAATTTATTTTTTTGCAGGATCCATTATTTTCCGTAAATAGTGCTACAGTGACTTTGATCTATTTCAATCTTTTTCTTCAGAACACGCTTATCAGTTCTTGAGCTTTAGATGTTCTGAATGTTTCAAAGAAAGTTAAAGTCACCTTAAGAGTTCTTTTAACTTCATTTCATAACTGAAAACTATGTACTTTAATCGGTCACAAAGTACAAGCGACCTTGATATATTGAAGGAATTTTGAATTTTGCGTGGGCGATTATTAGGAACAGATCTTAAAGACAATTACAGAAAGATCTATTGATTCCGTTCTTTAAAAAGGATAGCATACTGCTATTGAAATTTTAAAAGCCCATGATTGACAGTTATGGAGAAAAAACTTTTTTTATGTTGTTGACGTGTTAATTTCCATGTATTTAGGCAGTTACAGCTGGGAATACTGTAGTTTTATATCCTTCATCAACCGCTTTCATAGTCATGAGATAACGGCTAGTTATTACGATAAACTAAATAAACATGAAAGTATATTTTAATAAAACATGAATTTTAACATTGTGAGATAGCCAACTTTATATTTAATACATTATGTCCAAACAGACATAGATCCTTATTAGGTAAGCCAAAGGAATATGATTATGCTAATTTTTCATCCGTTCTATAGTATAAAATAAATTAGAATATTTGGGACTCTTAAGGATGTGTAAACAGAAAATGGTTAGAGTTTATCTCTAACACTTGGAAGTTTTCGATTTTGGATAAAATAAGCGTCTTAACATTTCTAAATATGTGCAAGGAATACTTAATTAACGACTAATATGATTGAACAATGTTTCTCGATGGGGAGAGTATTGATTCGCAAATCTAACCATTATCTCATGGTGACGTGGCAACGGCATGACGGTGTCTTCTAATACTTCACGATCATAATGCTGTGATGTACATGTAAGGTTATAATCCTATGTTGGGCACACAGCATACAAAAAGGAGAAAATGTTGTGTGCTGTTGTTTTTTTTTATCAACTATATATATATCTGACTTTATTATGTTAAGCATCCATGCACTCAGCACTTTATTTCCCTGTTATCAACAACCAACAGTAATCTGTTGCTCCGCTTAGCCACCTACTTATATGAAGTATTTAGATTAAGATAGCGCTCTGATAGTATACTACATATACAATGGAATACTGTACTTGTACTCTAGGCCTCCTGGCCCCGAAATGCAATAAACTTCTGTTCTGTTCTGTTCTGTTCTGTTCTATATTTGACTTCCGTTTTCACCGATCGTCACATCCCTATTTTCGTTTAGGAAAATAGCTAAGTTCAGGCACTTAATTCGTAAAAAAGGGTGATAGTGGCGTCACATAAGAACACCCATGTAGATTGATTGATGATTAATTCGAGGACACAAATTTCTGTAATTTTATTTCAAACTGGATTATTTACAGGAAATCAGAAATCAGTGTCGCCATACCAGAAATCATCAGATCGGACTTTATACAATAGTGCTAACCTAATTCAAATCTAGATACCGTGTTTGATATTAACACTGAATCGAAAATCGTTTAGTTTCATTTCAAAAACCATTTGAAACTTCGCAAGGATCAATAATCGCCGAGCTGCAATCTATTCCTTTCCATTTTTATTTCGCTGTGACAAGAATTATATTACAATTGTCAATAATGGTTGAGATGATCTTAGTTTGAAATTATGTATAAAAATTCACTTTTAATGACATTATAATGGTCGACCTTACTTTTTAAACAGATAATTCGAATCCAGTAGGATTTTCTTTAGAAAGTAAACTGAATAACATTTTGTGACTTCAAGTTTAACAATACAGCCATTATTTGAGTTTGTGAGTCCAAATTCATATCAAAGTCAACAATAAAAGTTACAAATACCGTTTTCTTGGCATTAACAGGCCTATGGTGTTGTTAATACGGTGAAACTAGTATCTGAAAATATTTTAAAATATTTCGTTTTGTCACGGACGACTCTCTACTCCGGTACTATAATCCACATGCCTGACCCTTTCACAGAAGCTTGTCCGTGGTTCAATAGTGTCCTTGCTGGCGAAGTCTCGAAGTTGATAGCATGATTACTGCTTGATGACGATGTCCCAGTTTTACTGTACATGTACTCAACGTCGTTACTGCGAATATTTCAAAGGAGGCACCAATAAACTGTTTGTCAGACAAAGCAGCTGTTATTTCTGTCTTCGAAAGCACGGCACTTATTAATATATATGTCTTAAAGGGAGAAGAAAAAAAGGGACCAGGTAGGTTTTTTGAATATTGCCTAACAATTCAAGACAGCATTGAGTCCATGATGACAGCTCTGGTAGAAAGGAATTAGATTAACGATAAACCCAAATAGTATCAACATCTTTACGCTGAATCATAAAGCTTGCCAGAGTTTCCGTACGAGCATAAGTGATCCTTGCAGTTTATGGGGGGAAAGTTTCACGAAACTGTCCCAAATACAGCATCAAAGACGTTAAAGACCCTTGAAGCGTTCTGTTGATGTAAAATATATCAAACTTTGTCAATGATTATGTAGTACTTCCAACAAGAACTACTGACACGCCATTGTAATGTTATATGGTCAAATATAGTGACAATGAAACGGTTTACAGCGACATGCGGAGGGTCTCGAATCCAAAAACTATGTTCCATGAAAAACTAAATAATTCAATTAGGAAAACTCGGAGTCGTCTCAACTTTCAATGTTTCAGTATTGTGTATATTTGGTATGAAGATTTATAATTTCAAAAATGATTCTTCAAAAACCTGATTTGTTCTGCATTTTTCTCATGCCAAAAACTCAATTATGAGTAATTTGAGACATATTTCCAACATAATCGATCTTGCGCCGCAAAATCATACGGATAAACTATTTTTCGAAAATATGTTTACAGGAAAAATTTGAAAATATGCAACAAGCTTTATTCAAATGTTTATAAATACAAAGGGTTAAGTCTAACAAATCCTTGCTTCATGAAACTCTGTCCACATGACTTTTGTTCGTGGAATAAAGATCGAAAAGCGATTTCGGGTATAATTAGCCTAACTTTATTAACTTTTCCTATAACGGCCTAATCTTCTGTGGCATTTCATTGACATTTCAGATAGATTTATTTCAAATTTGATAGGTTTTGTTGTCTGGGTGAAAATTGCCTATTTGGCGGGAGTCTTTCTATACGAGGGGAAGTCAATAAGTTCATAGAAGTGAATATAATAAAGCAGAAGCCAGTGATTGTGATATAATTTTTCATGGTCATTATAATCTCCCTAGATCTCGATGCACTTTACACACTTGTCTTTGAGACTGTCTATTCCCTTGCGTTAGAAGTCTTCTGACTGGCCCCTCAACCACGCCTCGGTAGCTACCCTTAGTTCATAATCATCATCGCCGAATCTTTAACCACGCAAGTGTGATTTATAATTGCAAAACAGATAGATGTCGCTTTGAGGCCAGATTTTGACTGTAGGGGGTGGGGGGTAAAGTTGATCAAAGCCATGTTGTTGAAGTGCAGCCTGTGCAATACGACTCCTGTGCACTGGAGCTTTGTGATGAGGCAGTCTAACTCCAGAAGTCAAAATACCGCGCCCTTTTTTCTTGATGACCGCTCTCAATTGCTTAAAAATGTCAGCATAGTCCGCTCCTGTAATTGTAGATTTAGGTGGTTAATAATCTATAAGTATCACGCCCCTTAAATACCAGAAAATGGTCGCCATGATCTTGCCAGAAGAAGGCTGAGTTCTAAACTTTTCAGGTGCAGGAGAGTGATTATGCTGCCATTGCATGGATTCTTGCTTGTTTCCATTTTTCATCCCCTGTCACCAGACGGGTATGAAAGTTATCGGGATCAGCATCGTAGATGTCCAAGATCTAACGACAGGACTCCACTCTCTGATGTGCAACCATATCATCTGTAATGCCTTCAACAAGCCATCGTCCAAGAAGCTGCGTTCCGTTTAAACTCAGCTGACCAATTAGTAACAATGGAATATCGAGGGGTTTCTTTCCATAAACATTGGTGATTCGCTTATGTATATCGGTCGCATTCACCCCATTCCTTTCGTGAGAAACTTGATAACTGCATGATGATCAGTTTTAGAATTGCCCATGATAACAGGAGGGCACCTGTGTTCAACAGGCTGTTAATCTCAAGTAAATTATCGGGACGGTTTGTAAATGTCTGTAAATTGTCGGAAGATGGCCTTTCTCAATAATGACATCAACGATGATGTCTTCAGGGGTGTTTCAATAACCACTTCAATGAACTTATTGACTTCCCCTGTTATTTCTCACTAAGTTAAAAGGGCATCACAATAATTTGATTTCAAACTCTTTTCATTGCATTTTGGAAAAGTTTGGAATGTTCAAAGTTTTACTCTCATTTGAATTTACAAGAAATCGAGTTGAAAAGAGCCTTACTGTGACAGGCGTGAAACCTTGGTAACCTTTGGATGTGGACCGTCAGCCAATTAGTAATTGTCTTGATAATTCATTTACGTTTATCTACACCATGAATCAGCTTGAGCTGTAGAATTTTAAGGGATGGATGTAAATGATCAAGGGCACAGAAAGCACAACGAGTTGATATTAGGAGCTATACAAATGCATCAACATCAACAACAACCATCCCTCCTCTACTACTACAACCCCCATCACCATAATCATCATCATCAGCAGCAACATCATATTGAGGGCACAAAGCCGCCCAGCGTCTATTGACTGCATTGAAACTATGTATACTTAGAAATCGGATCTTTAAAAAAGAAAGTTTACGATAACTAAAGTGGCTGTACAGTGTTGAATACAGAATGGGGTCTTAAAGAGCCTGTCCCATCGGCAATCGGTCTGCCATTTTGTTTTCTTTCAGAATGACATGAAAAAGGGCGCTGTACCTTTTCTAATTTTATAACATAACAATCACGTACTAATGGCATATATGAATAAAAAGAAATGTCCCTTTGAATTTCGTTTCCACAAAAACACCCCAATATTACTGCCATTTTAAATCTGATATTGTTTCATGCATGGCTGATTTTAGCAAGCATTTATTGACAACGATTTCAATTGATCTTGTCTTTTACGTTTAGCCTATATTATACAGATGAGAAAGACAGTTTTTTGTAATTATAAAACATATGAACAACTTCTCTCCAAATGTTGCTTTTGGCGCATGTCTCGTCGCTTTGCAACAAGGTTTCTTAAACTAGTTAACCAACGCAAAACTATAACCTTTTACACGAGACACTGGCCGCACACTGCGAACTGAATCGTGTGTTCTAGACAATATCACGATTTGATGGAAATAGATTTTATTACTTAGCTGGTAATTAACAGATAATGGGGAAAGACTGATATAGAACCGTATACGTACATAATTAATACCAAATGATCCAATGTTCTGCACAAGATAATGATTGGAGCTATTTGTAGAGTAATAACATTGTGGCTATAGATCGTTACTAACAAAACCGAAAAATCGTACATTATATAAGCATACCAGATAAGTAAATGCAAATTGCTCAAATAAGACATAGCTAGACATTCTGTGCGACTATGATCTATGCCCTAAACTAATAGCTTTCATCCGATAACGGACAATGGCCTGTTGTTAGGGCCACAATTGGAAAGGTGATTAGATTTGATTTTGAAAGGATCTTTTGTCCAGTGGACTCAGGGACTGTGCTGAACATGATCAACAAGACCAATACACGGCTCAAGTTCTATGAAGGCATAAAGGTAGGAGAAATTCAAGCCTCTACAATAATGACATGTCATGTTGGGCATGGATAAAACAGTGGATAAAATAATATCTCAGATCGGCTAATTAGATGACACTCATTGGCCTGCAACAAGAAGGTAAGAAGAAATGGAACTCTTAGTTGAATCTGATATTGAATCTGCAAGATTCCACTTTCAAGCAATAGAGGTTATTTCTTGGTTGTGTATTTACAAGTTCTACAAAGGGGGTAAAAGCACTCATAAGTAGCTCCAGGAAGCAGAAAGAGGGATTGTAAGAGATGCTCGGTCTACAATGCTTGATACAAAATCAAGAAAGAAGTGAAGCGGCCTGATGTAATAAGGATGAAAATATTCAATGCAATGACATGAGATTTAGAGATGCAAAACTACTGCCTTAGGTACTGGTTGTTTATGAGGCCAGCCACAACAATCAGCAAAAAAATTTGCAAGTACTGGTGCAAGCTGTCACTTCTGATTCAGAACCTCAATAGGAGACTCATCAGGTTATTGGGGCAGCAATTAGGTCCTTGACAAGCGAGGGGAAATATTTGACTTGATTTGAATACAACGTGAAGTTGTGTCAACTATAACTTTGGATTTTGAACTACTAGTTCTTTTATGTAGAATTTTGGTCCAATCTTGTTTTTTAACCTCTTTTGCCACATTCCTTTCAATCATGTATTCTTTCTGTTTGCTTAAATGGAATTCTGGAATGTCCAAACCCAAGTTTCAACCTCTAGTATTTGCTATTTAAATTTGACAATTCAAACAAATAAAAAGCAAACACTTATCATTTGGCTGTTGAGATATGACAATTTTGTGAACAATAAATCCCATTGTCAATTAAAGATTTATGTTGGCTTTCATATAAGTATCCAAACAAGTCAAAAGTTAATGTTGAGCCCTTTTAAAATTCTGAACCCATTTGGGGAGCTTAAGAACCCATGTCTACATTGCATAAGTTTCATATCCTTCTGTTAGAGCACTTGATGAAGATTCAACTGAACAAAGTTTTTGAAATAATTTATTCATTACAAAATACTATCATCATCTTCTTTTATTCTTCGGTGCTTTCTCAAGACCTTGAATAAACTTCCTAGGCACTTTGTATTTATCTGAAAAGAGAAAATCATTACATCAAGTCTGGGAGAAAGCTGAGGTGAGGTTCATTGAGTTTAACAAAACTTTTTCTGCAAACTGCAGCTAGTAACATTTTATTGAGAAAGCCAGAAACACCATTGTAGCTACTAGGTTTACACGTGACCCAGTTTAACATAGAATAATATACGGGACGTGACCGCTTTTAGCCAATGAGTAGTCAACATTGCTGTGCAAGTAGAGATAAAGCTTCATGCACAAAGTAGTTCAGAAAATAATACATTAATGTAAAATTAGCAAACAACTGATGAGTAAAACAATGAATATTTATCAAAGGGAATTGAATCTCAGTCTGCACAATTTTAAATGGATAATGAATTCTTTAAATATTAATCTGCTAGAGGACGAAGAACAGGATATGCTCTTATGTTTCTGTATTGTAAAGCAATTTCAGTAACATGTCCAAAAACCACTTGACCAGAATTTCAACTTGTCGTGAGGTTGATATGTATACATTATATTTCTCAAAGGGAGATAACTCTCACCGAGTAGGAGGTCTGCAATGAAGGTTATCTGGTTCCCCTGGACCAGCACCTGAAGACCCTTGTTCTTCTGGTGGTGAGGGGTGACGGAACTGCTACACGACACGCTCTTCTGTACCGTGTGGGCGAACACTGCTGGGTCGATACCAAATATCTCCAGGTTTTCTACTACAGTCGCCTGAATCATAATAAAAATGGGTTTGATCACAGACATACAACTTGTTGCTTCATATCAAGGGAAGTAATCATTGTTTGACCGATACGCAAATAAACTATAGTAAAACAGAACCCACTGACAGAGGTTTAATTTGATGGATATGAGGTAGCAATAAGTTGAGGTTTGGGATCTTGCAATTACATGCCCTTCAAGAGAATATCACTTATCATGGTGCCTTCAGTGTTTTCGGGAAGAAAAGCTGCAATACCATCTTTGACAAAAACCTTCAAGCATTGGCAGAACAGAATTCTTTGCCAAGTCCATCAATTGATTCAAACCTCCGGACAGTAATTGCACCTCTAAACATAGTACACTGTGTGCTAGCCCATGCCATAACAGCTACAGGACACATTACCTTCTTGTTGGAGGCCCTTTGCTCCACAGTAAGTCTGATGGGTTCCACCTTGCCCTTCTTGATGACTGGGGGCCGGCCGGGGAAGTCCAGTCGGAACGCTGGCTGCATCTTCTCCATCACTCTGTAATACAAAGTGACACTACATGTCTCTACAATGACCTATATTTGCTTGTTATAATATAGACTGTGCATCTACTCAGTCACTCTAAATAACAATACATAAATACATATAAGATATTGTTCGAACGCCATGTCACACTGTGTTTTATACACAATTATATATCAGAAAATCCAGGATTAACCATTGAACATGAAGAAAATTCTCTACATAAATTGAAAACTAAATTGGAACAGAGGGATTTTAAAATTGATACAATAAATCAACGTTGTTTTTTTTAATTGATGAATTATGAGATAATCTAAAGTTGAATAAAAATGAAAATGGGATAAGAGAGCAATTTTCTACATATCAAATATCTTAAATTTAACAAGAACAACATAATGCTGCTTTACACTTACTTAGATTTTAGGTTTTTTACAAAAAGGAACATTGAATAAAAAACATTGATGGAATCAACATTCAACAATGCAACGTCTTAATACCTTACCTACAGGGCAATCATATTTTGGGTTCATATTTTTCATGAGATGTCATAAAACAAAGAGCAAAATATCACTTTGCTGGGAAATAAAGAAATTTTGGGCACTTTTTTAAGTATGGCATAGACATAAACATAATATTCTTTACATATTTTCCTTACCTGGAAAAAATCTGATCCCACTTGAGGTGTGACATATCTCCTTCCTGTTTGGTCAGCAGTATGTGAGCTAGGTCTGGATCCAGTTGGACATGGCTGAAATATCAACATGTATGACTGATAACAGTATAAGAAGTTATACCGAAACGTCGCTATCAGTACAATAAAGAAGTTGATAATCCATAAAATTCCTTGTCTTTCTTACAGATGATTAGTTCATATTGATAGGAGAGACAAAAAACGGTCACAAATAGATTTAACTTATAAGTTAAGGAACAATGTCTGTGGTGTTTTGAGTCAAACAGACTTGAAGATAGTATCGATTATTTATATTTTTAATCAAAATAAACAAGCATGCCTTTCGGCCATTACAGACCATTCCAAAATGCCTTGGAGCGGTTGTTTATTTCCGTTCCGGGGAGCATTAATTTACAAATCAGCAACTTAAAGTTGCGCGATCCCAATAATACACGACAATGTCTTAATGATTATTTTTTTATAATTCCTCTTGGAATAATCTAACTCCTTTTCTGCAACATATCAAAAATTCAAAATGAAGATCCCAAAAGTGTGGTGATAACTTTGACATCACAACCGTACTATCCACAGTTATTCAAGTAATATCATTAAAATCCGGAAACAAAACTGTATTATATATATGGAACTTTTTATTGTTGAACCCAGATGAAATTTTAAATGGAGACAGGTCCCTCTGGTATAAACCTTGTTAAAAATAGAGATTATTACCTGAGGAAATTGTCATGACTTTTATCAAACAAATGTGAATTCTGTATTACATGAGGGAGAGACATACAAAATTTAATAATTGTTTTAAAATGCATAAGTTATTTAATGTCATTACATTAAAAAATCTGTTCAATGTGCTTGCAGTGAATGTAACAGTGAACAGAGTACCTTTTACGTCCTTCATCTTGCAGACCGTTAGCCCTCACATACTCAGTTAGCTCCTTTCTAATATCAGCCGCAGACATGGCATCATTTTTTCTGTAAGGACAAACAATTTTGTATTTTGTATCGTTAAAAGTTAAGTCTAGTTGAAAGGTAGTCAATGAAGATTAGATAATTGGACATTGTATTCGGCAACATAAGACATCTCAACTTCAATAAAAAGTATTTCACATGAAGGAAAAGTATACCCTTTAAATTAAATATATTGAAAAACGTTAACAAAGCAAGTAATGTTAAATATTCTGGATACAAGGAACTGAATTTTGGTTCAACATAAAACATAAATGAACTTCCATACACAACATCCTAGTATTTATCATGAAGGATAAGTATACCCTTATCCACATTAAATATAGAAAAGGAATCCAGACAACTAATATTCAGTAAATTTGGATCTAGATTTTGACACATAAACTCAATTACCAGATGGGAGATAAGAATAAACTTTAAATGTAAGGAAAGATAACCAAATTAATTAATTTTCAAGTATATGGATCTGGATTTTGGTGATATAAAATATAAAATCAATTTAAAAAAACAAGATTTTAGTATTTAAGTAAAGGATACATATAATATAGACTATACCTGTAGCCCTGAGTCTTGAACAAGGGAAGTACTAGAGCTGAGATGGTAAAGAGCTCAGTTATTTTGGGAGGTTTATATTCTTCATCTCTGTCAGAAGCTGCTGCAGCTATCTCTTCTTGTGGGATGTCTGGCACTTCAAGCGATCTCAGTCTGCAGGAAACATAATCAAGCCTATTGTCAAGAATGAAAATTACTTGACAATACTAGTATATGGTTAATATCAAAGATTTGCCACTGCTAAAATATTAACAGGCTAGTCTTCTGCATACGTTTTGATTGCATCTTTTACAGGTAAAGTTCTTATCAGATTTAATTAATTAGTGGGAAACGTTTTGGAGTTTTACAGGACTCACAACATGTTTCCAAAGAAAACAAAAAGACATGGTCGTCGACATCCCCCGCCAAATTGGCTCTCACTTTACCTAACAACATTTTCTTGATCAGATTAATAAAACAAAACAAAGGTAATAACTTCAGAAAAAATATTTGCATTCTTCTCATTCAACTCCATTAAGGTATTGATACCCTGAAGACCACATCAAATTTGGTAATCCTATCTTAAATAGTTTCTGAGAAAACCTGTCCCCATAGAAGATACCCTCAAACTAAGTGAAAAAGACGAAATAAGGGTCATTACTCCGGACAAAATAATTGCACACTTATCATTGATATCCTGAAGACACAAACTAAAGTTGGTATTCCTAACTAAAATAGTTTCTGAGATAAGCTGTCCTCAAACTAAGTGCAAAAAATGGAACAAGGGCAATAACTCCTGAAAAATAATTGCATGCTTTTCATTTTCAAACTCGATACCAAATTTGGTTATTCTATCTTAAACTTAATCTTAAACCGTTACTGGGAAAAGCTGTCCCCTATCACAGCCGGACGAACATACACACAGATGGATGGACGGAGCCCAAACCTGTATTCAGCCCTCTCCTTCGTACTAGGGGATAAAAATAGCTTTGTATAGTAGACTTAATTGCTCCAACAGCAGCAAAGGGTTGAAGGTTATGTGAACTTATTTGCATAAACTAAATAAATACAGTGCATTGGACACCAAATGTTTTAAGAACCAATTGACAGATCTCTTACTCTGGGTGAGACTTGTCCACTTCCACAACACTGTCCACTCCTTTAGACAACTCCTGGATCTTCAACAAACCCTGGCTCTGCATGTGCTGCAGAAACTTAGACAACTGCAATACAAGTTAGAGTCATGGGATTTGTGGCTCAACAGGCTTTTGTGGGTTTGAAAATGAAAATATTAAGTTAAACAGAGCCTAATACACTCATGCTGTGGATATTGCACCATCCAATGATCTGACCTTGATAGTTGCTACTAAAATGCTTAAGTTGCATAGATAATATACTAAATGTAAACAAAATAAATTATTCTCTAGGAATGCCTCAATTATCGTTCTGTCCATAAGAGGTTATAATCCAAGTACTTATCATGGTCAGCAACAGAAAAAGTGTGTAATGGGGAGTTAGCGATGTGTCTGGACATAAAATTAGTTTCATTGGATACAAAGGACAATTCATGTGAGTATATTTCAGAAGATACCAAAGGGGCCCAAATAAGGGCAAAGGTAACTGAATCTACAATTCACAACCACATTTGGTCAACTTGCTAGTAGACATGCAAGCTTATGCTTTAGTTCTTAAAAAGAAGTTGAAGTAATTTTTTCGTAGTTCATGCGGATTTAATGTAACGAAACATTAAATACTTCCGGCCTTAAAAAATCCACTTTACTACCTGAATACGTAAATATTTATTAAATAACTTATGAGGTAGATTACTTGAGTGAGGATAGTGAGTAATATCGAGAGATATGCAGTATCTGTGCATTCGTTGTGTTTACGAAATATTGGCGTGCACTAGTGCATTTAAGAATGCTGCAGCCATTTATTAATCTGAGGGTCAAGGTATGTGTACAAAAAATTTCAGCTTTCAAGCGTTATAGGCAAAAATGCTTTTAAAAAATCAACTGAAATACTTTTTAAAAAAATTTTTTACATGCATATTCTGAATTTAATGAAAAAGACTTTTATAACAATTAATGAAATGAAAATAAAATTCTTTTTAACAAACATCAAGCAGGGATGTGTTTTCATGAAAATCATTTCGAGATGTCTCACCTTTTTAAAACTTGATTTCTTCACATCTAACACCTGACCAGCAGGGCTGCAGATGAATCATGAACATCACTTAATCACTAATAACGATGAAATTGAATTTTTTTTTTTCACATGGAGAGGTAAGGTGTGATGTTTTTCACAATGAAAACATTGTGTATCAATTAATTATGGATTGTTAGTGAATGAACTTAAATTTGACAGTTAGTAGATTTTGACTTCTTTGAAGGGTTTTGGAAGTTATCTAGATGAAAGTGTAATAAAAATGATAATCATTTTCTTGATAACAGTGTTGGCATCTACAATGAAACGTCTCACTCTTGCAATAAAGAAGTTGAAATAAAAAAAAACAACTCTTCCTCATTTAGTCAGTTGATTTCTACTCTGCTAGCAGGTAAATTGTAAAGATTTATTTGATTTATCAAATAATGTCCTCACCAAAAGGGCTGCATGAAATTCTTGAAAAAGGCACTTGTTAACAAAGGGAGGTCACTCTTCTTCACTTGTGATTTGAGGGCACACAAACAGCACTTTGTTAGTCTTTCATCCATTTCCTCTGCAAAATGTTACACAGCATTGGCATTATAAAGTTTTTAAAATTGCTTGAGCGTTTAATTGGACAAATCTGAGATGTCAAAATATACATTTCTGAGGTGCTTGAGTATTTAACACCACTATCGCGCATTTAAGAATTACATAATGCACTCAAACGGTACCATAGAAAGATAAGCCCCATTAATGTGTCAATAAATAATCAATAAAGAAAATTTTTATTTTGTTTAATTACCAATGGGATCCCGTGATTCTGAATCTGAGTCTTCATCCTCTCCTCCAGCTGCTTCAGGGTTATCTGCCCCTGCCATGGCACCTGAATTATCTGCCCCTGTCTGACAGGCTCCATTGCCCAAGTCCATGGCTTCCACACCATCACCAACAGCATCCACAGCTTTTGATTCACCTTCAGCCTCTCCTTCTTTATTGTCATTTGCATCTTCTTGTGTCATTTCTCTTAAAATATTACCAAATCCATCATCACCGAGATTTGGTAGATCCGATTTGTCTCCAAACTCCCTGGATGAGAGGAAAACCAATCTTTACAGTGATATTTTTTAATAGATGATGACAAAGATTAAACAATCATATCTAATACGATATATGTAAGTATTTTAAAAAGCAATCATTCAAAATTTTACTTTTAACAATTTAATTAGCCTTTTTTCTGATATATTGTTGTCTTTAGATCTCGTAAGTTATCTTTATTATCAAATTTTTTTTCAAAATCATGAAATTTCATAACTTATCTTATCTTTTTTTTTCTTATGTAATGGTTAGTTAACTGAGAAACGTTTACCATAATTGATGAGGTTACTTTATGACATATTTTCTACCCTCGTCTCAGAAAAATGCATACACTTACCACATGTGATCACCAAGTATATGTACGACTTCTACTCCCTTCCCTCTCATGGCTGACATGTACATATCCTCTCCTGATAGACATGTGTTCCCAACAGCCACAGGAGCTCTGCAGGAGACAAACAACATAACAAGCCTCTAGATTCAAGCTTTCCTGAAACATGATAATTCTTAAAGGGTATTAACACTCTTTCAAGTTGTTTGGAATTGAAAAAACATTGCTATTAAATGAATAACACCTAATAAATGATAAATTATTTCTTACTCTGTAAAAAATAATTTTTTTTATAAGATATAAATAATATTCAAAAAAAGATAGAGAAGGTTGCCTAAAAAAACTTACGAGGCACAACTAGTGATGACAACAGTGGGACTATTTTCTGATACCACATTTTGTTTTCAGATATGAAGATAATGGGAGCCAAAAGTGAGCGAAACTGAAATCAATAAAAATAGGTATCTTGGGGGGGAGGAGACAAGTGCTGCCATTTAAAAAAAAATTCCAAAGACAATTTAAAAAGATGTTGCTAAAAGCTGATGTGTTTACCAACCTTAGCAGGTAACCGAACATGTAAAAAGAAAAACTTCCAATATTTTTTTATTCAGCCTAATTTAACTCCACTTTACCTATTTCCAACCAAGTTGACTGCACACATTGCCCCTTTCGCAATCTTTCCAAATGTAGTTAGAGTTACCTCCCCCTTAACAACAACTCCGGGCAACATTAGATCTGAAATAAAGATTGATAAAGAATGAAATCTGCTTTAAGGAAATACTTTAGATCTGTTCACACCAAACCATTGCACTTTTCTCTTATAAATACTAACAACATCATCAAAATAATTTTTTCCTTTATCATTATTTACAAAAATCATTCAGAAGGCTACAAAGCTAAAGAGTAACTAATGAATCAAACAAAAAAACACTTATTTTGATAGAGGATAGAGTAACTTCAGAATCCCTCATCAATTTTACCTCTTGTGAAAAGAATGTTTTTTTAATTCAAGAACAATTTTCTTACCGGACATGCGCAGACGCCATTTTTCATTGAAGCAAGAGGTGTTAGACTTGACGCCATTAACGTTTACCGTGACTCCTGCCAGGTTGGCGGTTTTGGAAATTTTAGCCCTTTTGATACAAATTGTTGATCTTATTTCGTAGTAGTCCCCACGCTAACATTGTATCTTGTGGTTAGTATTATTGTTCGGGGATCGTCACAGTCATGATTTCAAGAACTATTGTTACTTTTGTGTCAGTAGGCAAAGGTTCTCTTTGATTTCAAAAACATATTGGGTTTTTCCGGGCGACTGATTGACGGTTTGCAAAGCCTTAGATACATTCTGACGATGTTATTTAACAATTGGATCCCCTCTTAGATGATGCATTTAACAGAGGTTAAATAGTACTGTCATTTAAGGTTGATGTCATACATTTTGTGTAAGAATTACCATATCTATTTTCCAATGTGTGCGAGTATTTCGGTGTTTGATTCACGGTGCATCTAGTTTCGATTACTGACAATAAGTTACGAGTTAACCCCTGGACACATCATGATATTCTCATCCCTTTGATAAGAAGCATTTTTGTTTCAAGGGTAATGATAAATGTTGTAGTAATGTAAGCCTAGCTTCATCTTGAATAGTGAATATCCCGGCCCAGGGTGTAAGTTAACAGGCTACGAGTTGTCAAAAGTCACCACAAAAAAAAGTATGATTAGATCTTATAACAAAATTTACTACAAGGTAAGTTTCAATGAAAATTATCTTTATAAAGTGTTCAATATTGTGAAGCACTGAACAAATAATTACCTGCTCCGCCAGCCATTTTCTTGAAAACAGGAGGCCATGTTGTAAACACTGGTAGGAAATCTGGATGCTTCCACAAAGTGTAAACTTTAAAATACAAAAAATCAATTTATGACTTGGCAGGAATAGCAGGTGGCCAATTGAAGAAGCATTTGGATGTGGAAAAGTGTGATTTAGTTTTGGTCACTCTATAATCTGTACTAGAATATAAAAAGAACATTACAGGACTTTTATTGAACAGCATATTTAGGTAATATATCAGTGATTTTGAATTATACAAATCCTGTGTTATATCTTAATAATGAAAAGAGTAAAAGGAGATGCTAAAATATTATCAAAAAGGTATATTTCAGATAAGGTTTTGCCATCTGTTTCTTTTGTTCCATATAAGAAAAAAAATAGTTAAACAAAATATCTCTTTCTTTTTTTTAACTCATTTTTAATACTTTAATCACTACTTACTTGTTGGATAAATTTTGCCATAAAGATCAAAGAAAACTGGATTTTTCTGGAGACAATAAACAACTGCTGTCTGTCCCCCATGAGTAAATATCTTTGCCACCGACATGTCTTCTTTCTGGGGTACCATTGCTGTCAAAATTTCTGGTGTAAGTTCAGGGTACAACTTCCCTAGGTCAGCACGCAATCGTTTCCTGTAAACAAAAAGTAAATGACAAACATAGGTCCAGACGCGTTATGAAAACATAATGACACAAGAAATTTAAAAAAAAAATTTATTCAATGCTACCTGTCTGATCCCTTTATTGCAGTTTGTGTTTTCACCCGAAATGGTTTTTGAAACATGGCTACTGGTGATTTTTAAAATATTGTAGATTTAAAGGTTGTGACGCGATACATTAACGAAGAATGAGATATATATAATCAGTCACTTCATAAGTTGACAGCCTAAATCAAAACGTGCATTTCCCGGAAGTGAACGACTCACAGTTGTCGTAATATCATCTGATTAATATTGTATAAAAAATCTAACTTTTTTATGTGTTAGGAAACTACACGCCAAAACTACTTTATCACATTTACATGAAATGTTGGATATATACTGTTCTTTTAATTATTGCATGTCGTAAATATTGAACCATATTCACTTCCGGTAGCGTTGCTACGGTCGCCATAGCGACGTTTGTTCAACAACCACCTGCTCAGGGAAGGAACTCCCAAATCAGAATTAAATAATAATGAGTAGGGTGTGATCGAGCAGGGAAAACAAAATGACAGATATCTTAGTAAATTGGCTCAATGGTGAGCTAAGCATATCCTCACCCGTCGGTAAGTCATGCATAATTTATCAAGCCTAATCAAACTCCAAGCCAGCCCGATGTTTGTTGTAACGCTGTGGCGTTAGGAGAATTCAATAAACCGTTGGACCGAGGCGTTCTTAATTTGTCGATTTCCGTGTCTCCTCGTTTGTAAAACAGTAAAGCATAACGGTTATTACAGACAAATGACAATTTATGAAATATTTATTGACGCAGCCACAATAATGTTTTGCAAATAAATTTGTTAGCTTCAGGCTACATAGTTTTAATTTTGTTATTGCCTTAATGTACCCTCGAGTGTTTGTATTCCGTGATGCTAAGCGAACGAAGTCGAATATTTAAAAACTAATTGGTAACATCGTCTAATAATCATCACTTGTGTAAAAACATTGCTTCTTCCCTTCAAATGTAAGGTTTCACGGAAGACTCATCATTAAATATTACATTACAAACCGTGTCGAAACTTTATTGTCAAATCAGATGCGGCCGCCATATCGAGCTTCAAGTTCGTGACGTCATTTTTATAATGCTTTCCTTCCGACAACGTACACAGAAACAAATAACATGCAACCCTCTGCTGATATGGTTAGTTAATAATATTGTTTTCATCGAAAGTTTGTAATAAATGATATCCTTACCACAAATTTATGGTTTTTGTGAGATTCTTTTGTAAAAACATTAAATAAATGGAAAAAACCACCGTTTTCACATTTTTTTTAATTTGGTAATTATATTTTCTCTTAAAGGATATAAAAATATTTCACCTATGGATATAACAACTACTTAATGTGGTTATAACAATTATTTTATATGGATATAAAAATTATCTTAAATCAAAGTAAAAATTATTCCATATGGAAATTTTAAATGGAAAGTTGTTAAAAATCATTTATTTTAAAAATCTGAATATCCATCTACATTCATATTTACTTGTAAGTACATCATGAAAATGAAGTTACACCTTTCATTCACCATTCAATGTCAGCAAGGCAATGGAAACCTTAAAATTTGTCACCAAATCTGATAACTGAACTTTGTAAGGTTATTTTCATTTCGTGTTCACCTGGAATAATGAAAATATGTTTTTACCTATAAATAATTTCATGGAAAAATCTGGATATTATTGTTCTATAATTTTACACAATAATTGAATTCAAAAATAAATATCAATTAATGTGAATATGTGAGTAAATGTGACAAAATATATTTTGTGTTTTCCCTTTTGAGAACAAATTCATTCACTTTTGATTAAGCCAACAGACATCTGTTAGTGCCTGTATTTGATTAGTTGTGCAACTAGTAGTATGCTGCTTTGTTGTGATGACAGCCCTGACTCTACGTAACGCTGGTCAGTTGTTATTTTTCAATTGAGTTTGTTTCAGACATTTTTATGAATCAATAAAGTTTGATATATTTTTTACTTAACCTTTTCACACATTTTTATCATGTTAAATGTATATACAAGTGAATCTCACCTGTTAGAACATAATTTTTGCTTGTTACCGTGTCCGATGATCGGCTTTGATCTCTTGATTGCTTACCTTATATTTAATGACATGTGACCTAAACGGTGTGCGAAATAGCACGTGCTAAAGTGACGTCACGAACTTACAACACTAACGAACTTGCGCTATTCGACCATACTTTCTTTATCAGTCAGTTTCTTAAAGTGTATTCATAAATATGACAAAATCCTTTAAAAACAAATATCCTCCCCTCAACAAATTGAGCATTATTAAAGGAATTTTGGATATCATTGATATGCTTTTACAATGTCTCCAAATTAGACCAAAAGGATTTTGCAAGGCAGTTTGCATCTGGGTACCTGATCGGAGAAGTTTTGAACAAATATCAGCTCCAAGATGACTTTGACCAGTTTTCACAGAGCAAGTAAGTGAAAGAATTCTTACTTAAAACATTTATGAATTATTAGAAAAGGTTGTTAAGATTTCTCTATCTGTTTCAATTTGAAATATTGCTCTTTTAAAAAAGAATAGCATCAGGATTCATTGTCTCTATACAATCATTTATTAGTCTCAATAGTAACTAAACAATTTATTATACATCAATCTTTTACATTGCAGAACTGCTGACTCCAAGCTCAATAACTTCACGAGGATTGAGCCAGTTCTTCATCTACTTGGCATCCCATTTGACACCAATCTGGCCCGTGATGTTATGACAGAGAAGCATGGTGTGGCCACACGCCTCATGTACCAGCTATTCATAGCACTTAACAATAAGAAGAAGGCCAATCTGACTGGTGTTGCCATGGAGACAATGAGGCCAGCGGCGCCAGCAAAACTCAATGCTGTTGAAACTGAGATATACAAACAGGTATTATAATTGTCATGAACATCCAGTGTAAGATATAAACTGGAGTTACATGCCTTAAGGAAATTTGATCACAAAATAAAGAAATACAGAAGTAGTTTACAGTTCATTGCAAATTAAAAAACAATTGCCTCATATAGTACAAAGATGAATCCCTGATTTTATTAAGTAGAGCACTGATATGCACTTTGTTGTTGATAATTATGTCAGTCATTAAATCAATAACGCTGACTTATCCTATTAGAACACAAACTCAAAAAACTGGAACTAAAGGGCTATAGGGTATGGTACTGATTGCACCATAAATAAACCAATCATTAATAATTATCGCCCTAGCAACAACAATCCCTTCTCCTCATCAGTTACCTCCCTTAGTTTCAGTAACACCAAGGTGTGGTTGTAAGGAACTGCCTTGATAATCTATACATAAGGTAAACAATAAAATCATGAAAAATGGATCACTTTGAACAGTGTTAAGTGGATATTTAGCTGCAGTGACAGGGTAAGTGGAAATTTAAATCGACCATCATAGACTTTGGATATAGGACAACTGTAAAAACTGTTTTTTGGGCATACTGGACACATTGATTACATTGGCATGTTACAAATCAAAGGTTTAGCTAATTGCTTTATATTTTTACACATAATTGTTTTTAACGAAAAAGCATTTCAGCCTTCAGTAAAAACTTGTATAAATTCCTTTTATTTCCAACACTTGCAGAACATCCAGTTAATAGTAAGGAATAAGATTAGGGAAAAAGAATCTGACATATGCATAATATGATTGCTGGTAGATTACCAGTACTTAGCAATGAAAATGAATTTTGTTATTTGTAATTAGTAACAGTAAGCTTTGAACGTGTTCGGACATAATTGACTTGTATCCTATATCATACTAATAGCAGATGATGTCATTTTGTTACTTTAGTGACAATCGCTCCCTAGTACTTTGTCAACATAATCCTAACATTATTAATAATAATAGAAAATATGTAATGTGGTGATATATATATATATATTTATATCTTTTTTACATCAAAAGATTTAATCACTCTGATTTTATCTCATTAGTCAAAAAGATAAATGTATAACCATACAAAGCTAAAAACTGAGGGAACTATGTAACAGTTAGATCTGTTTTAGATATAAAGTATGTCAGCAAGGTTAAGGAGATCATCATTATCAAAAATGTCATTGATCAAAGATTCCAATCATTGTATGTTCTGTAGTATAACAATACAAATTAACCAATTATACCTCTGTATTTGTTTACAGCGCTTGAAACATGTAACTCCTCGTCAGACAGACCTGAATCTTGAGGCTCTTGTGACCAGATTTCATGAAAAACATATTGAGATGGAGAAGACAGCATTCAAGGAACGGTTCAGAGAACAGGAACGTATCCTTCAGGAACAGCAAGATCAGAGACAGGCTCTTCTTGAAAGGTCTAGACAGCTGAAGTCAAAACAGAGCGAGCTTGTTGCAAAGATTAGGTAACTGGTATTTCTAACCCTTTTTGACAGAAGTCGAGGTCAGGTAATGGGCTTGTCCCTGAAATCATTGTCAATATTTTGACTTGTATCAAAAGATATACAGAGATGTATGACTAATTTGTTTATTGATTTATCATTTTCCTAGAGGCTAATGTTTGATTTAAGTTTGTGAAAAAAATTGTAAGATAATATGTAAAATTATGTTAGTCGCTAAGTGTCAGATACATTTTTTTACTGCATTTGACAGCTTAGATGGCATATTACAAGCAAATCAAACTGTCACTGTGACTTCATTTATACAGTTCTGAATTTCTTATATTGATTGAAGGTCAGCGACGGTGCAAATTCCCAAACCACCATCAAATCGCACTGCTCATGCTATGGAAATGAGAAAAGTTGGTCGACGTCGCAAGGAAGCTCAGGTTTGATATAAATTAATATATATATGCATCCAAAAATATTTTTTTCAATATATTTATCTTACGTTTTTTAATTATCAATTGCTTTGAGATGATCTTTTGCGTATAATATACTCTTAATAAGTCATGTACTATTTTACTTAAATTGTCAGTTATACATCATTACATATTGAAATAATTATCTCTTATAGGAGGCAATGTCAGCTATTGCCATGTTTGAAGAGAAGATGAAGACAGTTCTTCCTCCATCAAAAATGGATGAAGATACAAGGTATGTGTTATTGTTATTTTCGAAAATTGGAAGATGATTGGAATTCAAAATTGTGAAAAAAGTTCAGTGGAAACGGTAGTATACATTTATCATAATGTTTGAAACATTCCCAAGTAGTGCTGAACAAAAGTCTCAATTCCTAAAGAAAAGTACAACATCTTGTTCCTGTGTTGTGTTACAGCGAGTCATTTGATGTTGCGTACCTGGTGAGTCGGGATGACGACAAGGTACAGGTTGACTCCATTGAGCTGATAAAGCCAGCCTCTAATGATGACTACATCGGAAAGATCAGGAAGAGGCTAAATGAAGACTCCACAGCTCGCCAGGAGCGGGAGAAGAGACGAAGAAAGGTCCTTGTTGATCAGATGAAGGCGCATGAAAATCAGGAGGTGATTTGTGGAAGATTTTACTCACATTTTTTACTACATTGCTCATGTAATTTTTCATATGAACAGAAACGGTATTTGTTCCATCAAGAAATCTTAGAGCTTTAAAAATCAAAGTCAATGATACCACTTGTTAAAAGAAATTAATTCATCAACCATATATCTAAATTACTCTGTTAAATTAAGCCTGTAAAATCTCACATTATTGTAATGTATTAATGTATTATATATGGGCCAAAGGCCTTCTAAATAAAACTAAAATGATCAAAAATGAGTTTTAGAATAGCATGTTCAAAAACCCACTTTTAAACAACTACATACTGACTGGTGATTGATGTTAGAAATATATAGGTTATGAAATGAATTGACTATTATAGGAAGCACGACGCGAGGAGATGATGGTGAACAGACTGATGCGTCAATCACAGCAGGAGAGGCGTATCGCTGTACAGTTACTTCAGGCCCGACACGAGAAGGAGGTTATCAGACAGAACCGCATCACGCGCGAAAAACAGTATGAAGACCGTAGACTCAAGGACTTTGAGGATGCACTTGATAAAGAAGCTGTGAGTTGATGACTGCAAACATCGATCATATGAATTTATATGATGATATGAATTTATTAGAAAAGCTATTTGTTATATTCTATATTTCGATCAAAGTCAAAAACCTAATTTGGACAACCTCAAGTATATAGTACATTCTTTAGGATATAATTTCTGAGATGTGATTTTCAATGTCTTAAAAGGGGGGTAGAGACAATCAGCTTCAATATATGCCTGAACATGACAAAAAAAAAAAATTCAAGTGATATTTACCATTTTCTTATTTTCTTCCCCAGGAGTTAGCTAGACTGGCAAAATTGGAGTACACCGATCAGATTAAAAAGGACCAGGAACTACATGACCAGATTGCAACCGAGAGGGCCGAGGCACGGTATAAGAAACATTACGATGCTTGCAGCGAAGTTGTCAATCAGATTGTAGACTTTGCTAGCAAAGTGGCTGAGTACAGAGAGCTTACCAACTCGTAAGTATTGCATCAAGCAATATGAATCAATACTTATTATGAATTTTAGTAAGGCGACAGTATTCATAATGCTAGAGTCCTGTAACTGGTTTGGGTTTGTTGATATGTTTTTCTTTTATTTTGCTTTAGAAATCAACTAAAGTTTTTAAAGACTGAAATAAACATGTTAGGTTGAAGAACAATCTAGACTTTTTCAAAACTTTTTGTTCTCTGCAGTCTGCTGATAGTAATGGCAGCAATTATTTTCCCATACTATGTTCAAAATATCAAAAAGAGTTCTTAAAGTTAATAATATGTTTTCTTTGTTGCAGACTATTGCCACCTAAGTTGATGCGAGAATGGACGGCACTCTTTGTTGCTGGACATCCTCTTTTCGAGCAGAGTGCCAGTGAGCCAGGGGAGCCAACTCCGGAACAGCTCCTTGAGGAGGAACGACAACAGCTGTTGGACGAGGGAGACTTCATGGAATATAAGGTGGGCAGTTGACGTGTTTGTTATTTATGTTCCTATTATTACAGTAGCCATTGTTACATAAGACCAAGAATGTATATATATTATTTGATATTTTTAGTTCTTCAAACATTGATGCTTTTAAGATTCCATTTAAAAGAGTTGATACTTATTTGGCATCATTTGTTTAGAACATGATTGGGGAGTGGCAGCCTCCAGAGACTACTGAAATCAGCAACCCTCCGAAAGACAATCAAGTACTGGGTCATGTGATAAAGCGTCTCTTCAACATCGTACATCCACCTTCTGTGAGTAGAAATTATGGCCTTAAATGTCTCTTATGCGCTTAGTGCAGAGTCCTTTTCATCTGGACTGCATTGATCATTTACCTTAACTGATTGTGCATTATCCTTGCTTTGTTGAAGAATAACCATAATCTGGTTTTGAATTCAGATTCACAAAGGAACTTTGCGGAAATGCTTTTTCTTTTAAGATGCATAATGAAAATTCAAGGTTGCAATTTTTTTTTATTTCTGCATTAATATAAAATGTTTATTGAGCTAATCATGTGTTTTGTCACTATTTTCATTTTATTTCCTGAACTTTGGACAGTTTAAAGTATAGATGATGGATATATTTACTTATTATCACATACATACTTAAAGATAACCATACATGCCTGCTTGACAATATTTTTTATTTTGCAGCCGCCTCCCCCTCCACCTGAGTTCCCCCCTTTCCCCATCCGAGCCTGCATCCTGGGCAAGGTGTTCAGTGGCAAGACAACCTGCGTGACCAAACTAGCACAAGGTAAACCTCTCTCTTCTTTTCTTTTTAAAACATCATAAATCTTCTAGACCACAAAAGCATCAAATATTATATTTCACTCAAGGCCAAACATGTCAAGATTTAAGTTTATCATATGATGCCCTGTTGGAAAATATCACTCTATCATAGTGCTGTGATGTTATTATCATATCATGACATGTCATGAGGTGACGCATCTAACTCGGGACTGCCTATTCTTCTTCAGTAGTCTCTGAGATCTGTTCTGAAAGATGAATAAATGTTTTAACATGACATAGAATTCCTGTGATTGAAGCATACAATGTTGATATCCTAACAATTTATCCCTGAAGACCACAGACTGCAGGTGTTGATAGTGGACGAGCTGGTAGATCAGGCAGTGGAGGCACACAAAGCAGGGGAGATCATAGAACTACCTCCTGTGAGTATTGCATACCATATATATTTGATTATCATTGGACAGGAAATGTTTCACATTCAGCATAATGTCACTAACCGTCAGTTGGATCAAGGGATTTTGAAAGGAGCTTTCATCTATCTTATAAGAGAGGGTTAAATTTACAATTCATTCATTGAACAATTCAAATTCATAATCCAATAACACCTAAAACCTTTGAATGATCCAGTGGGGCATAATCAGAGTTTTTAATGCCTAATTCCTTATAAGGACCCCGTTCCTATTCCATGATAATTTCCAAAGTGAAAAATAACCTAGATCATGTCAAAAAACGTTTTAAATGGAGATGATCAAAATCTGTGGAAGATAAATAGATTGTTCAGAAATATTTACATTTTTTTGCCAGGAGGAAGAAGAGAAAGAAACATCGGAAGTCACTCCCGTAGATCAACCCCAACTTGGTGAGTTTCTGTTTTCAGTGGAATCTCAATTAATTTCACTTTTTTTCAATTAAAACATTCAACATCTTGTGAAAGCTTTACCTATGATAACTAGAAGATTATTGAACATCTTCCCTAAACACGATCCTTGTAAGTTCAGGTTTTTTGACAAGTAAAGATATAGGATGACCAATCGTTTTCAAGGTATTTCAGGGTGAATGTAAAGAGTATGGAAAAATAAATGATGGCAAAATTTTTCTTATTCTATTTTTACCATTGTCATCATTACCATTACCTAGCACCTGGAGACCCAGCCACTGCTAGTGCCACCACCCTGGAGAATACAACCAAGGAAACCCCAGCCCCAACCCCAGCCCCGCCTGCTGAAGGTAGGATTAATAGGGTTTATAGACTGTCTTTGCAGATTTTCTGCAAGCCTTTGGTTGATGGCAAAATGTTTAGGAACAGGATTATGAATTGTTTCACTGGCAGAAGATATGATGAAGCATATATTACTCTTTCGTTATTAATGTTTGAGTTCTCTTATCAAAACAAAATGTGTTTTGTAGAATTCTATGTCAGTATTTCATACATAATATAGTTCCATGCAGAAATCAATTCTGACTATGAGGTTTTTTTTGTTTATTATAGAGTAAGGATCTAGCAATTAATGTGTGAATTGTGAATTATGTTCTCTATGAGTTCCTATGTATTCAGGAGGTGTCACTTCTGAGCCAGCTGTAGATGTGGCTGCCTCAGAGAGAGCGCAGGGTGAGGCTGGTGAGAAACAAGGGGAGGTTACTCTGTCAGGATCAACATCAGACCTGAAGGTTGCCTCTAAGATCTCAAGCAAAGACCTTGGTCCACCCAAACCTCAGGTAAATTTTGAACAAACGTAGAACAATAAACACAACTATAATATACTTTCACTACATTTATTCTTCAGCCTTTTGGTATGAAAGTAATCAGAATTTTCTCTGTTTGCAGCCCAGTGCAAGAGCAAAGCTTGGTGCTAAGGCACTAAAGTACCTAAAGAAGGGCAAACCAGTGGACGACCAGGTGATTGTAGATGTGCTGGTTGAATCTATCAGGTAGGTACAGTCTTAGCGTTATCTTTTCAAATTTGGTTAGATAGTAGAGCCAGCAACAAGCGAACCTGATATAAGGGTAAGCCTAAAGGTTGTGATTTAGTTTGGCATTGGTGCAATCTTACCATTTATTCAGTTTGTACCAAGTAAATATCTAAGTGGAATATGTATCATTAAATGAACTGTTAGATTTTCAAATATCTATTGTGGTGATCCTTAGTGTAATTAATTTTGTTGGGCACATTTGCATAGATCATGTGATCAACAGGGATCAGATTTTCAATTAATCATCATCTTCACTGTAATTCAATAAATCTTAATAATAAACAATGATGAAAATAACCTTGTCCCATGATGTCCACTAGACGAGTGCCAGAGGGCACAGGATGGATCATCGACGGCTTCCCTCAGACCTACAACCAGGCTAAGATGTTGGAGAAGGCTCTTAGCGGATTTGATGCTACAGCTAAGGAGAACAAGCCAAAAACAAGCAGACTCAGCAAGTCTATTCTAGCGCCCGACCCAAGACCTGTCCCGCCACCTCCAGAACCCGCCAGTGGAATCGATGTTATCATTCAGTTCGATATTCCTGATCAACTCTGCATGAAGCGAGCAGCAGGAAGATTCTGTAAGTGAAAGGTTGTTTTGTACCTGTCAACATGAAAGGTCTATGACTGATTACCATAATACCATTACCAAAATATCAAATGAAATCAAGTAAAAGAATTCTACTTGATTAACTGCAAATGCACAAAATCTAAATGGAAAAAATTTACTGTCAGAGCTTTTTCAAATTTCAGTAAAGAAACCCTATTTGTTACTTAAATTTATTTTTAGTAGCATCAAAATAATTTAAAGATTTTTTTTCATTATTCCAACTCTCTGTCTGGCATGTACACCATTATTTTGTCAAACACTTGTCAGAAGTTAAAACCCTATGGCCTGTAATTCAATGCTCTCTAAGTGCTCAAATGACTGTTCCATTTTAACATTGTCTTTCAAACATCTTCTTCAAGTGTTCAGTTGATCTATACCCAGATAGTTTGATCACAAGTATAATGATTTAATATAACAGACGGTGTTCAAGAGGACAAGCAGTATCACCAGGAGTTCAACCCACCACCAGAGGGCAGTGCCACAGGGATCGGCAAACAGGAGCAAGTGATTCCCATACAGGATGCATCCCATGACCAGGAGAAAATACAGCAGAGGTCAGACATACAGATATTAGACATATATTGGGGGAAATTTTATCTTAACTAATTATTCATTTCAATTTTCCTATTCCAACACAGAATATTTAATCTGAGAGATTACTATATGACTATAGGATCACTGGTTTCCATGACTCATGGCCCAAGCTGGAGAAGTGGTTCACGCGGTTCGGCACGCTGAAGACAGTGGACGCCAGCGTGGATCAGGACGTGCTGTACCTGGAGGTGGAGAAGATTCTTGAGGATACGGTCAATAGGGTCAGTTGGAGGAAGATACTCTCATCATTATACACAGATATTGTCCATTAAATCTATGCTTCCTGTCTAAGTATATTCCCTGATAATAATGGCACCAAACTGTCCTCAACAACAACTCACTAGCTGTACTGAAAGCTTTCAAATGATTGTATTTAGAGAATATATGCAGCTGAGAATTAGAAAATATTGATTTTACTTTTGGAATGATAGCCTTGGATTAATAATTAATACTTAAATCAAATTCTGTAAATTAACAAAATGTAATTAGTTTATGGAAGGAAAGAGGTGAACCTACACTAAAAATCCATTGAGGAGTTGCAGAAATGACCTTTCCTGATATCATTTCGAGGAGTGACATGTTCTTGTTTGAACATATGTAATCTTGCAACAAGGTAGGCGTATAGTTAGTGCTAAGGGCACCTTTAAAATACAGTTACAGTATTGAATTACCGTCACCTTTGTGGAAGGAAGCTCTATGCAAGTGTCTCAACTTCTTTTCCCTCCCTCAGTAGCAGATTTACTATGGTGGATAGTAAGAGCCTCAGCACACTATTCAATGTGACAGTCATTATTGATATATTTCTCCAGCTGACAGGCAAGGACCAGGAGAGCTCGGCGCCAGTAGAGACAGAGCCAGTTGAGGAGAAACCTCCAGAACCAGTGAGTACATTCCTTTGTAGAAATAAATACATAAACAAGTGTGTCATATGATTTTTATGAATAAAATGAGAATCAGTTAATTACCAAGTGTAAGCAAGTGTTAATTGTTTATTTGTACAAATAAATTTGAATTTTTTTAGCTTATATCTTCTATGAAAGAAATTCCTATTACTCTTTGTCTTCAAGCAGAATAATTATAAGCATGTATGTACTGCTTCAGTTATATCTTGGAATGGACACTGATTATAAAAATAATGTGTGACAATTGCATTTTTCTGCAAATGGCATTTTTATACTTCAATTGCACAAAAGGGTTCAAATAAATCTTTTTTACAAATTAGACTTCTTTCATATTGGATTTCTAAATATTGCAGGTACCTGAGACAGTTCCAGAGCCCCCAAAGGAGCCCGAATTACCTCCAGAAACCAAAGAGTTGAGATCCAGTTCAAAGGGCAGCAGATCAGGTGTGTATCTTGTTTCTGATATTGGGACACACTTCATTGAATGAATTTCACTTAGGTTGGTCCAGGAATATCAACGAAAGCGGGGGAAGAGTGTGCATGTCGGGTTTGGTTTTCACGTTAATACCAAGCAATTCGTCTTCATATTTTGTTAGAATTAGGTTTAAACCACCTGACCCAAGCTGGGACTGGGCAGTAAGATATCATAATTATGATAAGATCAATACTTCAGTTGACAAGTCATTACAATTAGGTATTATAAGAAATCGTTATCGGCATTATTATTCTAAGAAGATGAAAAATTCATTTAAAACTTAATAGAAATTTATGAACATTTCAATCTTTTGTTAAAGGATCGGCCAAGAAAGCTGGGTCAAGAGCATCTTCTAAAGACAAAGACAAACGAGACAAAAGTGGTTCACCAAAACGAGGTGCGAGTCCTAAGAAGGGGGACTCTAAGAAAGGAAGCAGAGGTAAATTTATCAAAATCATTCATCATGTAAGAATTAGGTTAAGTTGAATCTATATTGGTTTTGTGTCATCGCTTATATGAGTTAATAATTCATCAAACCCAAAAACTTTTGAACATAATTTCAAAATGCAGTAAGGTTATGTGCAAACATTGTTATTCAAATCAAACACCATAAGATTATCAATTCATCATTAAAAACAAAGCCACTATTATAATGCAAACATTACAGTCAATGATAAAATGCTAATTGATAAATAAAATTATTTATGAATGGAATGGAATGTATACCGCACCTCACTAGAATTCACAAATGATTAACTGTCTGCCCCTTGCCAGGTTCCTCTCCCAAGTCACCAAAGCGGGGTCGGTCAGGGAAGAAGGGTAAGACTCCAGAGCCAGAACCAGAACCAGAGCCCGAAGTACCTGCTGGACCTCCTCCACCTCAACCAGGCTCTGAAGAGTGGGAGTTTGTTGATCAGGATATTGAACAGGTGAGTAGTGTTAACTACCCTATCTTTGTCAATGAGACAAGGGTTTCAAAGATTAACCATTCACTCTAATTTATCAATTAAACGTATCCCAGTCCATGAGTCATAAGCTCTACACCAAACCCAACATCCCTATCCTTTCTGTTGTTAGTGGTTTTACAGATTAACCTACACTCCACTCTTTCTTCTTCCAGAAATTCAGTTATAGCTTTGAGTAACTCATCAAATGATGGTTTCTATATCAATGTCATATTCCGTAGCTATCAAATAGATATCACTGTCTTTTAAATGTTGTTTGATGTTGATATTCTTCAGGAGTTGGCAGAAGTGTTGGCTACTCACTGGGAGACAGTTGAGAAGGCATACATAGCCAACAGTAAGCATGTGTTCCGTAACATCCGAGACGAGAGGGAGAAGATCTACAGATACTTCCATGAGATCAGGTTAGTGAAAGTATCCATTCTTTTGGGGTTGTTGGTATTCAAACTAGACCATACACTTCTGTTCATGATGAACCATAAAGCTTCTTATTCAGTCAATTGGGGAAAGTAGAGTTGTATGCTTCAGAATGAAACTTACAGTTTTCTCAGCAATATCTGAAACAAATACCTGAGTGCTCTTATTAACTCTTTAGATGAGCAATAGCTTTCTATAAATGGTAATTCTATATTCAATTCAACTGATCAGATAAGGTTCAGACTTTATTAAAGATAGGGTAGAAAACTGACAGCTTTGTTTGAAACAAAAATATTAAACATGTATTAAGGTTGAAGGTTTTCTAGAATTTGTTAGAAGTTTTTATTGTTAAGAAATTCAGAGGGGTTCTCCAACAAGATTTTTAAAGAATGGAGATTTTGTTTGCTCCTAGGAAAGATTATTTGGCCTATCTTCGCCGTCCAGACCACAAGCAAGAGTTTGTCACCCAATGGCAGAAGGTAACAGTTTTTTTACTTCATTGACATTAAAATTACTTTGATCACTACTATATGAAGGCCATCGTTTCCTATACATATGTTAGTCTTAGTAATTTTACATCTGCACAAACCCTTACTTCTTACCTGAAAGTGTTTATAAAACCAGGACCATTTTACCTATTGAAGCACTGCTTAATGCAGGGCATTTTAACCTCACAGAATTGTACTGTCAATGCCATTCCTAAGGGCTTTGCACAACTGTAGTTCAGGAAATAATCTAAGCAGAGCTTTGAGCAGGTATAAGTACCTTGAAATAGCACCATTTAAATATGCACATCATTGTCATTATCATCTTCAGCAATACAATGAGGTCCCTGACGATATGAGGGATGATGAGGAGACGAGGGCCGAGCTGCACCAAACCATTGATGATCTGCGAGAGAGGCTGTGGAACATCTGTGATGAGCGCAAGGAGCAGGCTGAGAAGGAGAGAGAGTCTATCATCAACGATGGATGGTTAGACGACAGACTGGGTGTTCTTAGCAACCACTATATCACTCTCATGCAGGTTTGTAGTTTGGGATGTCTTACTTTCAAAAAAATGTCCAAAAAAAGAAATCAGAAAATTATATTCAGTTAAATTTTCCTGACTCATGTCACAAGGAATTGATGGGATTAATTTTTTGGTAGATCAAATTCTTATTGCCTATCTGCTATGTGATTGACAGAGTGAGGTGGACAGATACCAGGATACAGTAAGGATGTTGAAAGATTACTACCGGGGCATGGATGGTCAGATCCCAGATGAACTTGTCTCGCACTATGCCAGGATTCCCCTGGTTGAGGTCAGTAACTTTGCTTTTGTACAGTTAGGGTGATGCCATTTGGCATAATTAATGTGAGCAAGTAAACATGACAAATGTAAGTAAACATTTAGTAACATTTCTTATCATATTTGATTGAAACATATTCTATTCATTTATATGGATTGGGCACAAGTTATCCAACCCAGCCCTCCTCAGATATTTACAGAATTCATCTCACAATGATATACAGCAAGTTACAGACAGTAAGTTATAGGATATGTACAAGAGAAGTCATATCATGTCAATTTCATACTGCAGCTGCCGGTGGTGAGACCAGAGACACCAGAGAAGTCTGAACACGAGCCAACTCCCACTCCACCAGCTTCTGCTGACCCTCCCAAATCTCCAAAAGATCGTGCCAAGTCTCCGAGGGAGAAATCCCCCCGCGAGCGCTCCAAGTCCCCCAAAGATAGCGGGTCCAAGTCTCCAAAATCTCCAAAGTCACCGAGGGGACGAGGGAAGTCTCGAACCCCGTCGGGCAAGAAGAGGAGCAAGAGTCAGGAGAAGGTCCAGGAGAAACCCCAAGAGATCGCTCAACCAGAGGGAGAGGGCAGGAAGAGGTGGGGGACATATACATAGTCTGTACTCTTACATAATGCAGGAAGAATTTTTGTTGCACTACTGAGAATGATTATGTGTCAGCTATACGAGTCAATCTAGTTTGTAGAAATAATTTTTTTATCAACCACCAATAGAGAAATGTCTAAGTTGACACTGTACCGAAGAATTCCTTTGAAATTTTCTCACAGAACATTAAAAGACCACACACTTTTCCTCTGTGCACAGAATCCCGCTGGTTCCACGACGACCTGTGTCCCCAGACCCCGATGCCAAGCCTGGCACCAACCAAGGGAAAGACAAAGGAGGCAAGAAAGGGGGCAAGAAGGGAGGAGATGACGGAGTGGAGAGTCCAATTCCACCCACAGATCTTGATGAGAAACTCATCTTTGATGGTGCGATGAGCGGCATTGCAGCTGTTTCACATATTGTAAGTTTTTGTTTGTTTGTTTTTATCAAACTTCATATGTTAAGGAACTCATTTTAAAAACCTTGTGTTCTATGACTTTCAATTGATTATTTTGGAAATGTTTTTCCTTTATCAGATTTTCTAAATCTTAAAATAACTCCTCATTACATGCCATTCTATATACAAGTTCCAAGCTTTGATATTCCAACATAGGAAAAATGAAAACAAAAATCTCTGAAAGTATAAGGTAATCAATGGATCTTGCCAATTAAACAATATTTAGCAAATATAATTATGGTTTAATCCTTTACTCACATTGAAGACGGAGAGCGTTGACCAAGTTGTGAGTTCATGTGGTCTTTAGCGCAAAGCACATTATAGAAAACACTCATTTCCTTAGCTTAAAGATATTTGCATAATACATCTTGATGCATGTGATCACCAAAAAGAATGTCTTATAATTGAAGAAGCAACTGCTTTTAGATATTTGATTTGTTGAATGATGTTGCTTGCATGAAATCAAAGAGCTGATAACAGTTCGTTTTATTGTAAATTTTACAGCAATTTATGGTGCTAGTAGTACATTATAAGCAGTATAGTTTTGTCTTGAGCTGAGTTCTTGAATTGATAGCGGCAAAACTAGGATGTTATTCATGTTTCGATTAAAGTTTTATATTGGTACACACATTTTACAGTATTAAATGTATTTTGGTAATGAACTATTGACAATTATACTCCGCCATTTAGATAGTGAACAAATGTAACTTTGTCATATTTGGGATCACACTGTCTATATAGAACTTGTGCTATTGAAGATAGTGTGACCCCAAATAAAACAATTTCATAAAGCCATGTAGTTACTGGCATATCAAAATGGTCATTACCATGGTGTCATCTAAATAAAAATCTTAACGTTATATTTTGATGATTCTTATCTCCTAAGTTAAACAAGCTCTGTAAATGTCAACAACTGTTTTGATATTTTGCAATTCATAATAATCGCCTTACCAATTCAAAGCTTCATATCCACTATGTTTCCAAAGAAACAAGTGTCTGGTAAACTTTCAGTAGAAATTCAAAACCAACAGTGGTACAATTTTTAGTTCGAATAATTATTGAAAATTTCCCCATGTAACAACTGTTTATATAAAAAGTGTATGAAATAAGCTTGAAAACTTACCAGCCCAAAAGTGCAATTTTGTCAGCTTGAATTGCAATTACAATTTAAAACCTAAATATCTTATCAGCCTCGAGCAAACTTCCCAGGCTTCTAGATGTTGCTGGGGCTGTATTTATATACTACATTTTGTTATAGTGTATAAATGTGGTACAAATGTTGCAATAGTTAGCTATTCAACTAAAGAGGCGTGCATGTTGCCAGATGCAGCAGGAGTTAGCTGCGAAAGAGGCGGAGGAGGAGGCGGAGAGAAAGAAAGAGGAGGAGAAAGAGAAGGAGAAGGATAAAGCCAAGCCTGCCCCCAAGAAGGGAGGTAAAGGAGGCAAGGGCAAGAGTCGCAGCCCCTCTCCCAAGAAGGGACCAACTGCTCCCACCCCACCCCCACGTGAGTTGGCATCACTTGCTGGCCTCTCTGTTTTTGTTTTCACAACTAAGATAATTAATTTTACTATTGTTAAATGGAAGATTATGAAAAATGGACAGTTTATAGGAGAATTATCCATGACTTTTGTGTAACCTACATGGAACAGATAAATATGTGGTTTACTTAACAATATGTTTTATCCCTTATCTACCTTATCTCTTATATATTATATTTGTTATAATCTGAGACTGAAGACTTCAAGTCTACAAAATTTACTGTTTGCATGACTTTCCTTATGTCATAACATAAATTATAGTGCAGAAAAATTACACCTATTTCTTGCATAAGTATGCAAAAGGAAGTTTATTTGAAAATTTATTCAATGTAGTTGGTAAACATTTCACACAGATCAAAGACAAAGGGCTCCTAAATTGAACATGGGGGTGAATTACACAATATTGAAACATGATTCATGACCAAAATGCATAGTGTTATTAATGTTTTTATAATTGGTTATATATAATGTTTCAGCAACAGAGGAAGTGAGTGAGGAGGAGAAACAGAAGAGGTTGCTGAAGGACCGGATGAGACAGGAGTTCTACTTCGCCATCGGGGAGGAGGGTCAGTGTCTTACAGTCACTCTGTCTTATTATTGGGTAGGATTTTGGAATTAAAAAGGCAAACGCCCTCTCAAAAACATGTGACAACACTCTTCTGACCAAAAAGGAACAAGTTATTTGTTGATATTCAACAGACTTGCGACATTTTCAAGCATTCAGGATATACTGAATATAGATATTTAAAACATTTTCAAGCATTCAGGATATACTGAATATAGATATTTAAAACATTTTCAAGCATTCAGTTGGATTATTCTGATCTTCTCCACATGTTGATGGAGGATGTATTATCCCTAAGCTTTGGATTAATTCCTGTCCTCTGACACCCACTAGCCTACACTGTATACTGCCAAACTGCACTGCATATTAACAATGATGTTGTAGCTTTTACCCAACAAGAGCAACAGGTTCTTGGATGCATTCATAAACCTTACCTCACATCTTGAATATCTGGCTGTGTAAAACTTGTTTCTATCTTCTAGACTTTTATGTGATTCTGAACATTGATTTCAGAGAAGGCGTGCAAGATGCGTATTGAGCTGATCAAAGTGCTCGGAATGGCTATTATTCAGGACCTGAAGGGTAAAGCAGACAATGGCTTTAAGGATATGAACGACTGGCTTGGTGCTCGATACCTCAAGGAAATGGAGAGGTAAGTCGTAAATTGATGAGCTTGACATATGAAAAAAACAAAATTTAATATAAATTTAATCTAAATGACCTTCCATTTAATAAAACATTTATTGAACAAGTTAATGATTCAGTATCGAGCGAAAGCAAGTTTGATACCAAATCGTTAACATGTTTGATAAAACTAAAATTAAATTGAATGAAGTTTACTATTCTGTTTATGACTTGACCTCAGTAATCAAGCATGATCGCTGAAAGTGTATGGAACAAAACATTTCTGTGACGGTGGTGCCAACATTGTGACGTCAAAAGCACACAATATCATACATGCAGCAGTATTACACTAGTTTTAAATATCGCCGTATAAATATTACACTGCAGTATGTTACACTGGCGAGTAATAATAGAATGATTACTTCATAGCTGATATTTGCAGCAGTTCTGCTGTCCCGTGTCCTGGTGCATTATGGTTATGTTTTCATGAGGCATCTAAAGGATGGTTATATTTGTCTTCTCACTGTTTGCCTCATATAACTACCAGCTTGTTACTCATGACTATATTATGTATACCACATAGTAGCTCAATTGTCCTCTCATCCCAATATTGCAATGAAATCGCAAATTTAAGTCATTTTGTTAGCTGCTTATTTATAGTGCTTATGAGGCTTGTGCTAAATAGAAAACCAAGAAATTGTAAGGGCATTGTTCATACATAACCCTGATGGAGCGGGATGACTGTCTTTCTCTATGTAAATCATATTTACGGTTCTTGGAACATGTTATCACCAAGTTTTAGGGGGACCGGAAATCTCTTTTTGTTTGAATTTGAAATAGAGAGAGAAAGGAACTTTTTAATTTCTATTAAATGTAAAAATGGTACAAAGTATTCTGGCTTAACATGTTTGATCTGTAATCTTCAGTATTGACGCCATGTCGGAGGTGATGAGATACAGCGTTGAGAATGGAGAGAAACTCACGCAGGAGCTGCTGCTTAAACAAGAGGACTTCCTCCTGGATGAGGTGAGATATTTTATGGGCTCTTCATACACTCTTCGAATAACATTGTTCCTTTTGAAATAACACTTGAATAACATCATTGCATAAGACTTTAACATTAAATTCCTGTATATAATAGATACACTTAAATGATAATGAATACTTAAAAGAAAAGTAGGTTCCAGAAATCAATCAAGATTGGTAATGTGCTACTTCAGTAAGCGAGAATTCTATGTTTATATTTGTCTATATTTATATGAAATTAATTTAATGTGAAATATTTTTCCAGTAAATGGTAGGACATACAGGTTGTTTAATAATTTTAGTGCAATGTTACATTATGGACGATTATTTTTGTCTTTGCAATCTAAGGATATTTTGGTATTGGAACCAGTGAGTTGATACACAATACCACATTTGTCTTCACCAAATCACCAGCACTAATCAAAGATGATTTATGCACTTAAGAAAAGGATTGGGCACAACTTATCCAACAAGTTAAAAACCCTATTCACAATCACTGCAAAACTGTTGCAATGTTTATCTGTTACAATGTTACAGGTCAGAACCAGTTTAATCTTAAGCTGTTTCAATGTTATTCAATGTTATATTACCACTGCAATGTTTAACTCTTACAATGTTACATTAGTACACTGTTGCAATATTCAATTGTTACACCAGTACACTTTTAAGCTATTTCAATGTTATACTGTTATACTTTTGCAATGGTACACTGTCACACCAGTACAATGTTTCAATGTTGCAATGTTACATTGACATACAAAAACAATAGTACAATGGTATAGTGTCACTCCAGTACAATGTTTAAATGTTGCAATGTTACAATGACATAGAAGAACAATAGTACAATGGTACACTGTCACACCAGTACAATGTGTTAATGTTACACTGTCACACCAGTACAATGTTTATCTGCTACAATGTTACACTGTCACACCAGTACAATATTTAAATGTTACAATGTTATACTGTCACACCAGTACAATGTTTATCTGCTACAATGGTACACTGTCACACCAGTACAATATTTAAGTGTTGCAATGTTACATTGACATAAAAGAACAATAGCAAAATGTTACACTGTCACACCAGTAGCATATTCATCTGCTACAATGTTACTGTCACACCAGTACAATGTTACACTGTAACACCAGTACAATATTTAAATGTTGCAAAGTTACATTGTCACACCAGTACAATGTTTAACTACTATGATGTTACACTGGTGCAATGTTAAAATATTAGACTGTAGTAGTCATGTATGAAATATTAATGTTTATGTATAGAAATGTATCCAAATAGCTTATTTTTAGGCCCAAATTTTCATTCTATCAAATTTTAGTACTGCCTATTTTCAGTGATATAAGTTTTCATATTTTTTTTTATTGATGCACCGCCTAAAAATGTTCAAGGATCATGTCCTCTTTTTAAAATATCTTATTTGAGAATTAATTCATCCAATTTCATATGCAATTAAGTCTTATATGAAGAACTCTGCACAGACAAATCCTCTTAATTTTTAATTTAATTGTAATTAATCATAACTAAAAAGACACTTTATGTGTGTTCTCTATAACAGGACAAGTTAGTGTTGAGGTCACCGACCCCGCCTCCAGAGCCTGCCCCGATTGAGCAGCCCCAGCCGGATCAATTCACGGTCGACCAGCTCTTTGACCTCTATCAACAGGTCAGTCACACTGTATATATGAAATTGTAAAAAAGTGAGATTTTGAAACTTTGAATACCAAATTTCTTATGAGCTTACAGGTTTGGATTCAAAATAATACCTAAGACTAGCGCCTAAGACTTTGTTGAAAGTAGTCATCCATAGTAATAGCAAAATGTCAGAAGCACATTTGTCCTAATTGACTGTCTACCGCTGAATCAGATGAAAGCAAATGGATATACTATCATGCAGCTATAGTCGAATCATTCACAGAGATGTTTGTGTGTGGTTGACTGCATATTATGATTAAAACTCAAGAGGAGAGATTCAAACTCCATTAAGTGACCTAGGGATCTCCCTTCAGTTCAGTTGGTAGCATGTCACATTCGGACCCGGATTTGAAGGGTGTTTGATGATGAATTTGTATGTGTCGCCTGATCTCTAGTTCACAGCGACAGCGCCGACAGGAGTGATGTCAAGCAAATCTTTCTGTGAGACCTTTGAGAACATGGTGGCGGTCACTTATGGCATGGAACAGTTGCCGGACATCTGGATGAACATCAATCCGGGACAGGTCAGTGAATCAATCAATACTCATTGTTGATGACCAAGGTTTTGTACACCTCTCTATTTTTGTATAAATTTATAACATTTCGGGTTTATTTCTGTCCCTTCATCTGAAAATATAACATGACAATTAAAAAAAAAAAAATTGTTGTTTCTCTTAGTTACGAATCCAATTTTCAAATTCAGATTCGATCTTAAAGAATTATATTTGAATAATTTTAATGCTAAGAAGCTACGTATAGTTATTTATGCCTTCAACTATTTGAACAGAGCAGAATGAAATATGGAAGGCTTAATTTTTGTGATAATGTACAAGCACAAAAAATAAATGTGAGCTTTCACAACTCCAGATCAGTGATGCTTTTTATACATCTAACAACAGTTTTCTGTATCTAGGCACAAACTCTTTGAAATAGCAAGAAGCTTTTTTCTCTTAAAATTATAATTCAAAACTTTTATCAATAACCAATAGAATTTGGGAACATGCTATTGACATACACTAATTATGTGGACTACAGTTTTCTGGTTTAGTGATTTAACTATTTGAAGAAAGATAAGATACTAGATTGCTTTACAATTCCAGATCATTGTAACATTAATTGCAAAAGGAATTTTCTCTGGAATTTAACAAATTGTTGAATTTGAAACTTTCAACAAACAGATCCAGGAATTTGCAAACGTGCTATCGTCGGACACAGAGTATGTGGACTGGCGCCGGTTCCTGCTAGCCCTAATGACGCCAATCCCAACACCAACCCAGACTCAGCTGCTGGACTCCCTAGACAGGTTCAAGGATATGGATCAGCGAGACACTGGCTTCGTCACTCGCGAACAGTACGATAGGGTAGGTATAGCAGACAGAGACACGCTCACATTGAGGAAACAAAGCTTTTGTGGGTGAACAACTTCGTTATTTCAACCATGGTTGGCCATTGAAACATATGCTTATCCTGTTTTCAAGCGCAAAGAAGTTGATCATTCAAATATCAGTGTGTTCTCCATACTACCGACTTCTGTAATGCCTCCCAAACACTTCATATTGACACATAACAATGGCATGTCATGTTACACAGCTTATTTTGAAAGCATTCAGTCACTGTAAACTAATTCCTAAAACAATTCAACTCAAATAAAAAAAATTATAACCTGATTTCTACATGTGTCCTGAAAGTTTGAAAATGGTTGAAAATTGAGAAATTGAAAGTGTTTGTTGTGGAGTATATGATTAAATGGTTATTTCAATTGATTTGTTGCCTACAAGTCATATTTCTATAGCTATCATGATTTCATCTAACATTGCCTGTTCTCCTTCAGACGGAGCTATGGTTCAACACCCAGGAGATGGGCACCCAGCAGAACTCCTTCTGTAGACTGACCAACCTGAAGAAAATCATGTTTGACATATTTGCCAACTTCAACAGGACACCTCCTGGAGTAGACTACACCAGTATGGTAAGCACGACGAGATGGCAACGATAATGTTACTTGACAAGGAGATATAATTTGTATAGCATGATATATCAACCATTTCACCTCAATTTGTCCTGAAGCATCAGTGAGTTTCCATTTAAGGCTTTAGTTACTAGATAAATCAGTTAATCATTCTTACTGGGCAAATAAAAAATTTTTTAGAAATCACAACACAAATGGAATAATGCTATCTTATGTGTCGAGGACAAAGAGATAAAGACAAAAATCTAGATAAAACAGCTGCTTGTGCCTAAATGTAGTGCTCCTATTCCAGTTGATGTACTTCAGCGCTATGCCCAACAGTCACGAGGGCTTCCTACGAGCTCTAAGTGTAGCGTCAGGAACTCACATGCCTCGCCTGGAGAAACCTGTCATCCCCACCGTTCCTGCCCAACCGGAACACAAGAGTATAGAGGATAGGTGAGTTGTAATCAGAGCACCATAATTCAGGTTGAAGAGTGGAAATACTGAAGAAGTAAAGACCATCCAAATTTTTATTATTAGGTGCTTTCTATATGAATATTCAGTCAGTCCTAAAAGTTTTATTGAGTGATTGTTATTGTTGTTAAATCAGTCTTCAGTTTCAAATCCCATTATTTGTTTATTTATATGAGGTGTAGAGATTATTAGTAGCACTGTATATTAGAGAAAAACAATAAATCGTATTACAATGTTTTGCTCAAGACTTAATGTTACAAGGCAAGAGATTAAGAGGTTATAGTTTATCTGTCAAAAAATGAAGCTAATAGGATAGACATAACTCTGTTTACATTTGAGTGTATTTTGCACTTTATCATATCTTTAAATAATTCATCAGACCAGTTCAGCATTACATTCCATTGTTCTGTTTCTCTGTTCAGTCTGGCGCTGGCGACCCCCGAGATGGACGAGAAGGATGAGAAGACACTTGAGCCACAGATGACCACGGAGGAGATTCCAGCTGAGGCTATGGAGGCCAAGGTTCCAATAGAGGCTCTCTACAAGGTAGAGAACTCAGCAGTTCATTTGCTCGCTGTCAAAAAATTTTCATCTTCTTAAACTATGTTGCAGAGAAATCAATCTTGATCTTCTAGTCACTTCCTGCTCATTGCTTGCAATAAAACTTGCCACCACTATATAAAAGAAATGTTCCCCAAGTGTATGATGAGTTACTGTATCCATAATCATCTTCTGTTATTCAGGTTCTGCACCACGGAGAGAGTACCCAGGGAGACAGTCACAGATTCAGTGTTAGTGCGGACCCAGAGGACGCAACATCAATGGTGAGTACTGAGTGTATGTCAACCTCATCTGTTATGCAACAAACTTTCTCATAATTGATTTCCAATCGTCAAAATCGTTAGTCTAATATGTGACTTATGCCATATACTCAATTCATTGACAACACAACGTGATATTTCTGATTGGTACAACATCCCAGTTCAGCTCAAATATACTGACAGAAACTTTGTTACTTGCTCTTCAGGTATCCAATTATTGATATTTGGTAAATCATTTGTCTTCATTGTTTGTTTTTGCAGTTACTGTATAATGCCAAATCGTAAATATTTGTTCCTTTTGTACAGGAGCGACTGAGCGTGGTGTACAGAGAATTGGGAAGTGATGAGGTTGAGCCTGTAGCGTATCGCATCCTCATAGAACATCCACTCATACAGGACATTGTAACCGCTTGCAAAACCTTCAAACTGCTGGTCAGTACTACATTTCATCCTAATTGTTCACTGAATAGTCATAATTCTTATTTCAGAAATATGAAATTCAGACCTTTTAAGTACATCTAGCCTTATTTGTGGAGTAAACTATTTTGACCAATCCAAAACCATAATCCAATATTTGGATTTCCTCACATTGAGTTTGGAATATCCTATGACCTTGCTAACCTTGTATTTTTCTGCCACAGGATGTTAAGGGAATACTCTCCAACCCTGGCAATGATATGGACCTACACAGCATTAAGACTATGGACTAGTTTAGTTGGTGTCTGGGTTTGCTTATTTATACAATAGAGTTCTTCATTGCTGCAGTTAAAGATTTCTCTTACTGCAGAGTCCCTATTAAGGAAGTGTTTCCTTTCTGAATTAATCAATTTCGGTTTATTTCTGGTAAAATATGTGTATGGATGTTTTATAAAATGAATTGTCCATTTAATTACCTAGCCAGACAACATTTAAATAGTATGACAAGCATCAACTCAGTATTGATATTGATAGTGGAGAACTACATTTGTTTATTAGTCTTTTGTTCAACATTTTAGTTGCAACTACATAATACCTGTAAAGATGTTTATTTTGTTGCAAAACCTTCCATTGTACCACCGCTTACCAGAAATTAAGCAAGGAGGAAGTTGGGGGAAGTTTGTCTATATTGTAATACTTGTTCTGTTTTATTTTGAATTATTTTTTTTGGGAATTTATTGAAATGTGTATTTTTAATTATCATATTTAAACAATAAATTTACAGTTAATGATCTAGATGAAAATGCTTAATAAATGCAAATATACTGAAGAGTTTTGTTTCTTGGTCTATGTATAACACAGTTGGACAAATCACCAGAGTTGCTGTACAAGCAGTATCAAGCTGATGAACCATTCCCTTATTATGGACAATAATTCCTAAAATACAACTCTTTCATTAAGCACCTGTTTACCCCCAGGTTTTATTCTAGGCCTAGGGTGTATTTGAAGTAGATTTTAATATGGGGTAATATACCCAGAACCCATGACACCCTGGTTTGTATTTGAGGTCAGAGTAATATTCAAGGTCCAGGCTGTATTCAATGAAATACAGTATATTAGAAATGAGAGAAATGTAGGACTGTAATGCATAAGGTCCCACTTAAGTCATTGCAAAATCAAACAGATTTGGGTTGCGTCTCTTCAAACATGACATCACACAATTTATGTTACCAAGTTTATTCAAATGAATTTCATGAATATGTTCATGCATGATGTTACTTAAAACCGATACTCAAAATCAATATGAAAATTGAAATACATAAAATTTGATTACAAAATTCACTCTGTGCAAATATGAATGGTACCAAAATACAAATAACACAAGATATTTGTACCAAAAGAACAAGCACTTACAGATATGACCGTGAAAAAAAATGATTAAAATGTTAACATAAACGCTTCTCAGTTCTTTGACCACTGACTAGAGAAGAAATATCACCGAAATAAAAGTCAGAAAGGAAAGGAGCATTGATAGTTATTTTGTCATAGAATCATGGAATGCATTTAGATGAAAGTTGAAGATTTAAAAAATTAATGCAAGATGTGTTATTTACATTCATTTACAAATTTGAAATACCTTTAAAACTAGCGATATAAAAATTTTATCAACATTTTTTTTGGATGTGACAAATGAAAGAACAAAGAATTATATACATGAAAACACTTTGCTCACCCATGCATCATCATTCATTCAATAACTTATACCGTTATAGATGACTGCAACTGCTAATTGATTAGTGTTTATCACTTTACAGACAACTTAGAGAAACAACAACTCTTGAAGAATGGGATCAATTGGTAAAGGCTGTTGTGGAATATTTTTGAACGGACATGCACAATAACTTAATAATAGTCACATTTATGACAATGTTAGAATTTTTTATTGAAATCTGCCACGTATAAACTTGCAATAACCTTATTCAAATGACTAAAAAAGAATATGGAAGCATATGACAGAGTTTCAATGTTATAAGCATAGAATAGAGGCATTCTATTATCTAGCACTAAGATGAGATTTCAAATTTCACCTTATTTTACGTTACAAATGTTCATTTAATCTTGTGTTACTGGAATATTAGAAATATATACTAATATTCTATGTAACATAAGACTGAAACAAATTAATGACAACAAAAGAGGACTTATCTTCTAACATATCAATCTTGTATAACATTTTAAATATTCTGTTTTTAAAGCATAAGTACGATATTCTACATTCTGTAATAAGAATAATTACGATATTCTGACTTCATACCTCTTTGTTTACAACTGATTTATATATCATGATAACTTCATGATGTCTTATCAACAAGGAAGATTGTCATGGTTGATTTTTTAGCACTAAGAAATTGAGGGAAATCAAGATTAAGATACAATGTAATAAAATTTCAGATATCTCCCTTGAAGAGTTCACTACATAATATTGACAAAGATGATTAAATGTTTCATCATAATGTACTAGAAAGGTCAAACACACATCTTATCAATACTGTTTCCTTATTGGAAGTGAAGACATGATAATCACTTGTATTCAAAAACATACTATAAATCTAAATGGAAATTGTTTGAATGTATATATGAGCAAACATGACACATGATATGATGTTATAGACATCTGTCTGTCAACAGACTGCAGTCACTGACTTGCATCTAAATGTTAGCTGCACAACAATGAATAATTTTATACTAAATCAATTTGTTTTAGAATCACAATTAAAAAGGCTACCTTATCTTCAGAGTTTTCTCATATTTCTTTAAATCTAGGAGGTCGTGCTAGTGCCAGGTATCAAATTTATCTAAATGCTAACACTGTCTTAGACAATCATAATGTTTGGCCCTTATGACAGATCTTTGAAGCTCTCTCAGCACTGAGTCATAACCCATTGTATACTACCAAAGATCTTTGACAAAATAAGCACTTGACCTACTACACAGTATATAAAAGACATCAGTAATAAGTATTAGGTATGGCCTCAAAAAGTTTGAAGGACCAAACTGTTTAGAGACTGGTCATCTTAAAATTCTAAAAAAAATTTAGAAGAAGAAAATTCAGTGTGATTTTCCTCTTTAGTTCTTAAGTCTCTGAGACTACATGAAGATGAATGAATCCCAGTTTGCTCCTGTAGGTCCTTGAATAGTACTGAAGCCATTTTCCTTGTGTTTTATCTTTTGATGTTATAGAGATATTTGCATCCTAGTTGTAGATGGAATCTTAGAGAAATTGTTAATAACGTGAAAAACCAAGTCTACTGAACATTTAAACCTCAGAAGAATCGATGTCATAGTTTGTTTTCTTGAAGTCACAGCCCGAGTGTGTAGCCAAGGCGTGATGGATGTGTATGTACAGATGAGTCCCTGCTGTGTGGAGATACTTGCTCTCCTCAATGTTCCATCTTGGTTGGTTCCTGGCTGCCAGACTCAGACTCCTTCCCATCTGTTGCACCCTCCTTGCTTGGCTCTGTAAGGGGAGGTAATCACTTATATCTTTTGCAATGGAATTCAATGCACAAATTTGGTTTCTTTACTGACACATTCTACCAAATTTTCCATATAATCTAACAGAAAATATAGCAAAACATTAATTCTTTTTTTTGTGTCCTGATAATTAAAATTGGCCATACATGTTCCAGCATTTATAACAGAACAAAGAAGGTATAAAAATACACAAGATAATATTCACAAAGGTGGAGAAACAACCTTTTTTTTAAGTGCATAACAAAACAGTATATATCATGAATTCATGTAAAACTTGAATATTAATATTGAATAAGTGGTTGGTTTATTTTTGTATGAAATCATATCTTTAAGTGTGTTCAAGTATGCAGTGCAAACCATAAGAATCTGTTGTTCATAATTTAACCAACAATGTCTGTCACATAACTCAACTTGCCTTTCTTATCACCACCTTCACTCTTGTCTTCACTGAAAATACAAGAAGAACTTTTTTAAAATTTGCAATAAAGTTTATTTCAAAGTAAATTTCATATTCTGAATTAACAATAACAATAAAGTTAGATTAAGACTTACCTTCCAGTTTTTGCTTCGTCCTTTGCCTCGCTTGGTTCTTTCTTCACCTCTTTCTTGTCATCCTTGGAATCTGTCAATTGAAGATTAGATATTGACAATGATAGATAAACCTCTCGATTAATTCTTGAATGAGATAGACATACCCCTTAATTAAATATTAAATATGGTACACAAATCCTTTAAAACAAGTTGGCTCATAACCTTTCACTGTTATTTGAAAGTAAAACAATGACAGAGCGTAAAGGTCATGCTCCAACTAAGAAAGATTTCCATTTTGTTGGACATTTCAAAGTTGAGATGCTAATGCAACCTCGCTTTCTATGTCCTTTAAACATGTTAGTTTCAGCAGCTAATAATATTACTTTTGAAGAAGGGAAGTCCACTACAGTAACTATTCATTGCAACCACCTATAGGCCTCTTGTAATATTGTGATTGTTTTCATAGTTCATAGTTTGGTTTACTATGTATAGCGGTATATATCATAGATTATTAGATATGTTGTCTTGACCACTGAACGCTTCCAAGCTCTCTCTTACAAGTCCACTTGCCTTTCACGGAATGCTTTCTATTGTTTGACTTAACTAGTGGTCTTTAATGAAGTGATGACCAATGCCAGAATTTTGGCCAGATTGGTCCTAACCCCATGTGAGAAGTATGTATCACCCACCTTTATCCCCATCTTTCTTTTCCTCCTCGTTCTTTGCCCTCTTTGCTTTTGGTTTAAAGTTCTGTCTGTCTCTCCTCCCCGGCCCGTCCTCGTCCTCACTGTCAGACAGGTCCTCATCACATGCAATACGCTTGTCACTAGCTCGGACTGAAACGTAATATTGACAGCATGTTCTTATCTTCTTTGGGCTCAAAAATTATATTTTCTAATGTTTTTTTCATACTTAACAACTATAGTATAATGGTATTGTCAACACATTTAAAAAAAAGAACAAGTTCTACGAATAATCAATTTCTTTATTGCATAATTGAGTCACTTTGGTTGCAACGTCCCATTCAAGAAAATTGTTAACGACTTTACCAGCTTATAATATTTAAAAGATAATATTCAATCTTTCATTGCCTATGTTACATAAAGATAGAGTTTTCAACAATCTCTTATATTGAGTCACTTCTGGCAATGACATAGAACTGTTACACTGTCGATAAGCAGCAGAAAACAATAAACAAAACATTAATAGCTATGTCATAAGAATTCATCGAAGTCTATTTATTATTTTCACATGAAACAGATGATTATTTCACTTTTCCCAATATGAGACAACTTTACAGATAAAGCCATTGCTATAGTGAACAAATGTAACATTGTTATATCTTTGCCTCGATGGACCTAACACTCAAAAGTACACAAAATTGTTACAATGTTACATGAATAAATTTGGTCAGAATGTAAACAATATATCAGTAAAATGCAAAGATACATACTCGAGATTCTCTCATCTGGATTCTCCTTGTCGTCTTCTTCACTGTCATCTGGTAAAGCATCCTCAGGAATTGCTGATGAGAACAGAGATGAATCTTAACAAAATTACAAGTATTTTGTATATTTTTGAATGATACCTACCTCTAAACTTATATGCATTTCCTTGTTTGTTTACAAACATCTAACAACAATCAATACCTTGATCAAGTCTAGAATTAGACATGTCAAACTTTTGAGTCGCAGCCGTCGCACGAACTAGCACGTGCAAATGACAAAGCCACGCCCCCAACACCTCAGCCTAAGAAATCACTTTCCTTGCAGAAATAAGCAACCCGATAAGCTGGTCTCCGTTTTGTGGGGAGGTCCGGGCGGGTTACCAACTATAAGTTTAGAGGTAGGTATCATTCAAAAATATACAAAATACTTGTAATTTTGTTAAATTTCTTTCATTCACTACCTCTAAACTTATATGCAGATTCCCACAGATCGGCGGAGGGTAGGAGATCAGTAAGCGATGCTGGGACTCAAAAGGAATCATGCCTTTAACCAAAAAACCGAGATCACAAGAACGAAGTTCCTGCTAACCCAAGTAATGGTAGGCTGGCCTGGACAGTCGTGGATTTACAACCGTTAACTGCCGAGGCCAACATAGGATTTCTCAGCGAGAAGGAGGAACTCCGTCCTTACAACCTCTTCCAAAAAGAGTTGTAATTACCTATGTTACTGTTTGGATGACTGGACTGCCCCGGCTGCAACGAACGGTCCCAGTTGGTGGAGGCCCTGGAGGTCCGACTGGACATCTCTAAGGTAGAAGGTGGAAAAAGTTGTGGAGGAGGCCCAATATCCAGCGGAGATGACGTCCTCGACCGAGGCAGAGTGCCAGAGGGGGGCTGACGTAGCCCAGGCTCTAATCTCATGAGAAGACACCTTACCATAAATCGGCGGAGTGGACGCAGATTTATGGTAAGCTGCCTTAATCGTCTTTTTCAGCCAAGCTGAAACGGTATTCTTGGTTATGTCCTTGTCGGAAGAAGGGAGGCAAGGAAGGAACAATCTATGCCTACCCCTTCTAAAGGACTTGGTTCTGGTCAGGTACTCCCTCAAGGCTCGAACTGGACAGAGAAGAAGATCCTTTTCCATGCCGTCTGAAATAGCAGCGGACAGAGCCGGAACAGAGAAGCATCTTCTTCCCAAGGGACCAGCGATGGACTTCTGGTTTTTGGCCACGAAACCGGGGAGCGTCGTTAGGGATACGGACTGCCAGTTCTTAGAGTGTGTCATGGTGGAATGGTCCAAAGCATGTAACTCTGAAACCCTGCTTGCCGAAGCCAGCGCCAAAAGGAAAGCTGTCTTCCAAGATAAAAACTGCAGGGGAACGTCTTCAATAGGCTCGAACGGATCTGCGAGTAAAGCTGAAAGAACCACCGACAAATTCCACTTGAGCTGAAACTTTGGGGATTTCAAATCCTCTAACTGGAACGATCTAGCCAAGCGATGAATGGTCTGGTCTCTGGACAAGTCAACTCCTTGTAAGGCTAAGGCAGATGTCAAAGCCGACTTGTAACCATCGATTGTTCCAGCCTTCAACTTCTTATCCTTCCTTAGAAAGAGCAAGAACTCAGCGACGAGTGGAATGGAGATAGCAGCATCAGGCTGGAATTGCTGCTTCCACTCGGTGAATTTTCTATACCTGCAATCGTAGAGGGCTGAAGTGGAAGCTCTGAGACCTCCACGGACTGCCTCTGCAACTTCTTGGGAGAAACCACTTTTCCTGAGATTACGTTGGATAACCTCCAGGCGTGAAGACAGAGGGACTCGGGGTTTCGATGAAACCTGTCGGACCTTGGTTGTCTTAGTAATGTTGGAAAAACTGGCAGCTGTACCGGCGGACGAGTTGACGCAGTCAACAGATCCGGAAACCAAGGACGATTGGGCCACGCTGGAGCAATCAGAACGATGATGCAGCTGTGACGTCTCACTTTCTCCAATACTGCTGGAATCAGCGCTGGTGGAGGAAAGGCGTAAGCAAGGAGACCGTCCCAGCTGATCGACATTGCGTCTACGTCGAAGGCCTGAGGATCCGGAACCGGACTGACGTAGACTGGAAGCTGCGTGTTGAGCCTGGTCGCGAACAGGTCTATCATCGGGGATTCCCATAGGCCTGATACCATCTTGAAGGAGGTGGGATGCAGAGTCCATTCCGTTGACTGGATCTGGTTCGGACGGGACAGGTTGTCTGCCAGAACGTTCAGATGGCCTGGAATGTGTCTGGCTCTGAGTTGACAGTCGTTCCTGTCGATCCAGTCGAACAGCTGAAGACAGAGATCTAGCAATCCCTTCGATCGAGTGCCTCCTTGGCGATTGACGTAAGCCACTACCGTGGTGTTGTCTGAGGCCAACATTATTTTCTTTCCCCTCAGCTGGGTCTGCCAGAACTGAAGAGACTTCAGGACGGCTAACAATTCCAGTTGGTTGATGTGAAGAGGAGCCTCTTCCGGAGACCAAGTTCCCTGAAACATCTGGTCCCTGAGGTGAGCCCCCCAGCCGACTGTGGACGCGTCTGTCACTAGCAGAACATCCTGCACGAAGGGGACCAATTGAATGCCCTGCAGGACGTTCTGGTCTGGAAGCCACCAACGAAGCGATCGGAGAATCTCTGGTGGAGGACAACAACGAGTTGAAAGCTCGAGCGATCTCACGGAGTTGATCCAGAACTGAAAGTGACGGAGTCTTAGCCTCCCCCTGTTGGTCAAATCCTGCATGCTCGTGAGCCTGCCCAACAGGGACATCCATTGCCTTAAGGTTTGTGGAGACTGGGACATGGATAGGATCAAGTTCTGCGCTACCGTGACCCTGTCCTCTGGCGGAAGAACCTTCGAAATTCCCGTGTCGAAGATGGCTCCTATGTACTTTACTCTCTGGGACGGCGTGAAGTCCGACTTCTCCGGATGCACAATGAAACCCAGATGTTCCAAAGTAAAAACGGCAAACTCTCTGTTCGTCTCCAGACAGCGATGAGACTGGTCTGGTAAGAGGAAGTCGTCCAGGTACCCGTGAATCCTGATGGACCTGGAGTGTAGAAAGCTCAGGACCGGAGCTGTGATGCGGGTGAATAGCCAAGGTGCTATCGAGATCCCGAACGGAAGAACCCTGAACTGGAACAACCTGCCGTTGAGAGCAAACCGAAGGTACTTCTGGGATGCTGGATGAATCGGGACGTGGAGATAAGCATCCCTGAGGTCTAACGAGACCATCCAGTCCCCTGGTCGTAGAGCCAGTTTCAGCGCCGGAATCGACTCCATCCTGAAGTGCGGTGGTCTCTGCAGGAAGTTCCGGTTCAGGATCTTCAGATCTATGATCATACGCAGCTCGTCTGTATCTTTCTTTGGAACCAGGAAAACCGGCGAATAGAACCCGCGTGAAACTGTGGCCGGGTCCAGTTCTATAACTGCCTTCTTCAGCAAGAGCTTCTGGATTGCGTCTTCTGCTGCTATCAAGGGAAGACCAGATAGATGAAAGCGGGGTCCCTCCGGGATGAAGGTAGTCGGAGGTAACGAATCGAATATCAGACGGTAACCCTGCGAGACTACAGATAGGATCCAGGGGTCGTCTGAAACAATTGGCCAATTGATGGCAAATTGTTGAAGACGACCCCCGACCTGACCAGGAACCACATTCAAAGGGAAGGTCGGGAGACGGGCAAGGGTCGATGACTGGTTGGGAATGGGGGTAGGGTGGTCAAACCCGCTGCTGGCCTCTGCCACGGCCTCGTCCACCACTCTTGCCGGGAGTCGGGAACTTCTCGTACCGAGGGAACTTGTCAAAATTCTTCTTGTTGACAGGTTGCGAACAACAAGGAAAGTGATTTCTTAGGCTGAGGTGTTGGGGGCGTGGCTTTGTCATTTGCACGTGCTAGTTCGTGCGACGGCTGCGACTCAAAAGTTTGACATGTCTAATTCTAGACTTGATCAAGGTATTGATTGTTGTTAGATGTTTGTAAACAAACAAGGAAATGCATATAAGTTTAGAGGTAGTGAATGAAAGAAATATAAAACTTATCTAAAAACTGCTTATGACTATTCTTGCACCAATAATGCCGCTAATGGCTGAAATATTGCTCAAGCGGCGTTAAACAATAACTCACTCACTCACTCTTGCACCAATAGTTCAAAAATTATTGAATTAGTGTGAGAGTTATAAAATCTTTATTTCAAAAGACTTTTCATTTTCATCCAGAAATCTTTTTCTTTTTAAGTATACCAATAAATATTTTTGCCCTTAAAAGGCAATTTGGTCAAGATCAAAATATCACATTTCAAACCAGAAAGTAAAGAGGTCAGAAGAAAAAATTTGACATAAGGTTTAGAATTGAACAAAACAAATTAAACATACCTTGCATCTGAACTCCTGGTGCATGAGGCAACATTCTTAAGTTTTCAAATAGTCTTGTCCTGAAAACAAGATGGTCATGAAATGTAACAATTTGTTGTATAATGGAAAGAGCAGTATAATAACACTTTCTACTAGCAGGAATTCTAAAATCTAAAAGATAAAACACTATGAAACACTGATCAGCTTCACTCCATGTTGAAGGTATTAACATATTTTGCTTTGCTTACATATTGTGCCTTTGAAATATTCTGTACTTTGACTTTGGTGATGGACCAACCACAGGCAATGACACAACTGCCCAAGAGCAAATCACAGCAACTTCCGCATGTTAACAAAAAGTGCTCATACAGATTAAGTTTTTCCCATACTTTTGTGTCACAATTTGGTAACTGACTGGCTTGTTTTTAAGGTTGCTCCGAGAAGAAACTCAACTAACGTGGTACTTACTTGATCTTATCCAGGTATTCAGCAGTGTTCTGGTTGGCCATGTTAGATGGACTGATGTGAAGTTTGAAGTCTGGTCCATAGTACTCGAAGTAGTCATTGTATGGTAGCTCTGAAAGCAGTTGAAAACAGTTTTTGAAACAACTTTGAGATTTTACATGCTAGCAATATTGTTTGTGGATTGAAAATGCTCCAAGTAGTCAACAAATTTGACAAATCATCTATTTTTTCTTAATGTTTCACGCCAAATTTCCAACAAGAAAGGCCGTTATGCCCAATCTGAAGTATAACAGCAAAATTTGAAATACGGAATCAGATGAACTGGATTAAACATACATATATTGAAAATCAACATGAGCGCAAAGTTACCTTAAGAAAACCACTGAACAAATACAGGGAGCGGAACTCACCATTAGCCATATCTACATTGAGAGCAATGGAGGTCTCGTATGTCCAGCAGCGTGCCACGTTCCTGATGGTGTAGCCTCCTCCACCCAGCTGTAGTAGCGGAAGGTTCCACTTCTTCATGAACTCCACACACTTCCCGTGACCTGTACACAGTCAAAGTCTTAAGATATTCACAGGAAAAGCAGTTTGTGAAAGGTTTGTAAAATTGAATATCCATAAATATCCAAACATTGAATTTTGGTGGAATAGTTTCCAGGATAACTAGATTTTTAGAATCTGATAGAGCTTTAGAGTGTGAAAGTCAGAAGCTAAGACTTCCAACAAGAACAACCACTGACCTTTAAGTGTGAGGTTGAAGCAGCCTAGCCTGTCCCCTGAGAGTGAGTCTGCTCCACACTGCAGCACAATAGCACTGGGCTGGTACATCTCCATCACCTTGGTGATCACCTGTACACAAACATGGTATTTCACACTCACTTCAAGCGTCCTCTCTGGATTTCGTGATGAAATACATTTGCTATTCTCCCCCTAACAGTAACTTTTCAGGTCTTCCAAAAGCTCTATTACAGACAATGAAATCCTAAGTTTTAACTGTACACATCCAGCAGAAAGAACTTGCATTTTGGACAACTGCCCTTTTAATGCAATATATAATGCACATCAGAACCAGATTACTATCAAAGTGCATTCCGAATCAAGGAATCGAGATAAATTTGCATCACTATAAACCTTTAATTGAAAGAAACACTGAAGGTAGGAATAAAACTTTAAAAGCTATATCATCAAAAGTTTGAAGAGATTGATTACTGAGAAATTGAAAAAAGTTTCTTACCGGTTTAAAGATACTTTCATATGAATCATCATCAATGCCATCCCGTAGAGGGAAGTTGACTGCATAGTATTTACCCTTGCCAGCTCCGATGTCCTGGAGAAATAGACATGAATACATAATTAATTGTCATGAGAATTTAAAATAATGATAAAAAGAACTTAGTTTTTTACAAGAATAAGACATGATGAATAATATTTATAGTAATAAGTAAACAGTAGTAAACTTAGTTTTCTTCAGAGGAACTTAACACTTTACCAATGGACATGCTGTTGACACTTTCAAACTGAGTTTCTGATGATAAAAATCAAATGTTTTCCCCCCGCATGTGTTCCAATAAATAGTAAAGACAAAGTCCTTCCAACCTCATGATTTTTGAAAGAAATGTGCCCGAGAAACATTTATTTATTTTTATGCAGCCTTATAGTCTAAGGAGGATATCAGCAAATCTCACCCTGAGATCTCCAGTGCCTGGGAAATATTCTCCATACTTGTGGAATGAGACTGTCATCACTCGGTCGGTGGTGTAGAATGCTTCCTCTACACCGTCCCCGTGATGGATGTCGATATCTACATACAGCACTCTCTGGTGGTACCTGGACAAATAACCATTAGTATGAGTCATAAATACACAAAAGAGATCAATCATAGGAAAAGATTGTATCCAGGGTGATGTCCTGCAACCTTGGGAGCAAAAGCATCTATTTATAACGATTTAAATATTGCTTCATTTTTAGATTTTTGTGGCCAAAATCATACTCACTATTTGTAGCTTTAATGAAACTTACTTGAGTAGTTCAAGAATGGCTAGCACAATGTCGTTAACATAACAAAAGCCAGATGCCTCAGACTTCTTGGCGTGGTGGAGACCTCCAGCCCAGTTCACTGCTATATCTGCTGCCTGCTTGTTCAGCTTCACTGCTCCAGCTGTCAACAGTGTTATGGGCTAGTGTTATAGTATATGTGATAGGAAAACACTTGACAGTGTAATATGCTCTTAATGCAGATATGAAGAATAACAACTTTATCAATAGCATAAATTGGTACACTTCATAAAATTTATTGAATAAATTCATTGAATTTGTTGTGAATTACATACGTCTCCTGGATAATTTGATTTGATTCCAGATCTTGTTGTTCATTTAATGAAAAAAAAAAACAATTTCTTTCTGATCCTCTATGCTAACAAAACATGCAAAAAAAATAAATAAAGAATGTAATGATCATGCCATGTTCATAATTGAATCACTTGCTTGTAAATAATAACCACATGAAAATACGCTTCGATACTTAGACCCAGAACAAAGAGAAATTCACTTACCCACAGACCCTCCTGTTGAAAGCTGACAGAACTCGTACATTCCATCAAATACAGGACAGTCCTCACCAACATTGACTGGAAGAGAATCAAATAATAGTATTCACACAGACATTGCAAGTACTTCAGAATCTGATTGAATTATAGCAAACACTTTGACCTAATTAATGTACAACAACCACAAATTGATATAAACAATGTCAGGTCAATCATCTAGTATTAGCCACTAGCTAAAGGTAATCTCTCCAGGGATATTAGTCTTGACAGGTAAAGAATTGATAGCGTTAGTTGGGATACAGGAATCTTCCCTTCAATTTTATATTGACAAAAATTCCACTGGCTGTACTTCTCTTCGATAAATGCCAAGAACAAAATATACAAACATACATCTCTGCATCTGTTTGTTGTACTCAGACATGTTGTCAGGCCTGATGCTGCGTAGAAATTTGATGTAGTCATCACTGTGGAACTTAGTCATCTCCTCCGCAGTTGCTTTATGTGGCCTCTGAATATGGATATTATATGCATGATTATCTGTTACTATTTCTACTATCTACGTGAGGTTCCTATTTTCCTTCTTGAAGGTTCACCTTTATTGAAAAAAAAACTGTACTGAAATTATAAGGCCAATTAAATGTACCATGTACTCTGATAAGAACAAAAACTTGCTAAATTAAGAATGCACGACTACTCACAGAGCACAAACACCCCTGAAATGTGCCCTTTTGATGCACAAAGGATCATCTGAATAAGCAATAAATTGAAGGGAAATTAACAAAAGAAAATATCTTAGATTCTTGATCAACATTTAAGATGAGAGGGTCTTTGAAAGTAATGATCTTGATTGTCTAAAGCTGCGGGAGGAGTTGTTTTCACAAGACAAGTACCCGTTTTGAGGATGGATAGATGTCCTAACGTCAGTCCCTCCTGGATTCTGCAATTCCGCGGTTGCAGAAAAAATCGCGGAAATAGGCTTCCAATGCAGAAAATGGTATAGTCCGCGGAAAAGTTATTTTAATGCAGAATGATTGCAGAATTCATCATTTTCTGCCGCAGAATTTACTCATTTTGTAAGTTGATAAATAAAATTAAAAAACAAATACGTGGAAAAGTTTGCTTAAGGACAAAATTATGTATGGTTACACAAAAGCGATATAATATACTGGTTACAAAGTATATATTTCACAACTCAAGATTTTTCATTCACAAGTTTCTCCTTTGAAAGCAATTCAATATCACCCAGCTCTCAAAAAAGTGTAAGTTATGTGAATAAAATGAGTTATTTTATCACTTTAAGCTCCTTTTTAGTGTTTAAAGTTGCAGAATCTTTTGCAGAATTTGGTAAAATTGGGTGCAGAATTTACTTTAATTTTTAATATTCCTCCGCGGAATCCAGGAGGGAGTGTAACGTAAACCCACTTCAGTTTTCCTGCATGGGATAAAAATGTCAAAAATCAAAAAGGTTTCAAAACTCACATAAATCTCCATCTTTCTGTAGAGTCCATAGTTCAGAATAAGATTGTGGGTCATTCGTATCCTGTGTGGTTTCATGGGGTGACCTTGTCCATAATAGTAGTTTCCGATGTCACCTGTGGAAAGAATTTAGAAAAAAACATTTCACAAAATGAATTTGTTAGAAGTCAAATCGATCCTCAAGAAAAAGACATTGTTACACTCAATCTGTCACTTCATCTATCAGACTTGGCAAATTATTATTATATGGTAAACCAGTATTATGCATCATAACATAACTAAATAAAATCAAAAATTAAAACTTCTCTCTTGTATTGAAATACTTTGTACAGATAAATGTCTCATTTGACAAAAACAAACACAATTAAATTATTTTTAGTTATTCCCTTATATTATTTATAAACAATATAGAATATAACCACCAATTTACAATGAACCCTACAAATACTATACGGAAATATCAAATGTGATATGACATTTGAAATACACAATATTAGTTACAGATAGTTGTCATAACAATGTTTTCAAAAGATGTCCATGCTCATGCTGACCATCCATAATTGTAAGTGAGTCCAAAACACCCATCTCAATAATTTGAAATTGATACAACAACAACATATTTATTCAAAATCGTTTTTCAGTGCAATTTACGCGAGCTGAATTGTTCATTCGAAAATTAAGTCAACTGAAATGGCTTTTTTCAAAACGCCAAACTGCTGCGCCATAATTCGGAAATCTGGGCTTCCATACTTTTTCCGCGTCTCTTTACAGAGGGTTTTTCAAAGTTTACATCCTAAATGCCATATACACAAAATTTAATCGAAATAATAGCTTTTTAAATTTCTAACGCTGCTAATCAATCCAAATAAAAAGTTAAATATTTCTAAAAGCACTTAATGAAGACTTTTTAAATTACTTTTGTTCACGAAATGACAACAGTGACCGGCATGGGAAGTTAGCGGCAGTCAGCCGACAAAGGAAAATGAGCCCGTTCAAATACGCGCGCATAAAAAATGCCTAAATTTGGAAGAACGATTCTAAAGGTTATTAATATATATTTACCATCGTAATAGTAGCAGATCTTCTTCTTGTGCGTTTGAGAAGCCATCGCAAGTGTCCGCCGAAAACAAATCCACTTTATGCTAAATACGGGAAACGCTGCCACCTGGCGGGGATTTCCTCTAACTAAACATTTGTTATCTCCCTTTGTTCTGGTGACGGGAGTTCTATTTTGATACTTTAATTTCTACTGATAATCATTTCTTGTTTCCAAAATCAGCATTTTCTGTTTGAACAGCTATTTTTGCTTGAGACATCAATCAGATCAACATTATATTATACTTGATATGTTTACTGACATATTAATTTAATCTTTCGCTTCTCTTTTTCGGGAACAGTTTTAAAGAATGAGAATAGTTACTTGTATGACCTTATGATTTATAAATGGAAAATAAGATGTTTTACGTTTTGAAATTCACGAAGTGATTGCATGGAGTTTAAAACTGGTATTGAAACACATGTGGTCTTTCATGATATGAGGAGCGTATGTAACGACCCAAACCGGGAAACGACCCAAACCGGGAAATCTATATAAATAAATCCAATTGCCTCATTGAAAATCATTAAATGGTATGGTTAAGTGAAAAAAAGCCTTTGTGTGCAAAGAAAAACAGCTTTTGTTTTTATTAGACTATTTTCGACTTCGTCCGCTTGGAAAGTCGAGCGCGATTTGCCCCGTAGCTGCAAAAGAAGGATTGCGTTGTGGAAACGAACCACAATCACTGTACCTTCTTTCTGCTCGCGCTGTTTGAATATTGCTGTTGATTATAGTTTCGATTCTATTTCTTTATTTTTTAATTTGCTGTCTGACAAATATTTTCTTAATATTTCCATTATAAAAAATAAATTGAGTTTAAAAACAAAAATTAAACGAATGTAATATTCTAAATAAAACATATTTATCAGTTCTTTCTATAAAAATGACATTTTACTATATTTATCTTTGACTATCTCATAAGAAATAAATTTGAAAGGAGCCTAGAACCAGGAGGAAGCAGGAATACTAAAACACAGTGGTTTAAAGATAATCCTCATGTCATGAGGTCTTAGGTTGAAGTAAAATGTTGAATGTGAATATTCAAGAAATGGTTGAAACTTTTTAAATACATTTTTACTCTTTACTCTTGAGTTATTGGGGAGCAAAATGCATTGATGGAAACTAGAGTTCAATTCAAATTAGAAAAAAGTATTATAGGAAACAATAAACGTATGAATGTGTTAAACAAAAATACCCAGAAAATGAACCGCCATGAGTTGAACTATATCGCATGATTTAATTTGACCTCTGTGTTCAAACTATCGTATTGGACATAGATAGGTTATGCATCTTATACATACATATTCAATTATCTCGCCATATGTATTATGTATAATATACATTGTATAGTTGTTTAAAAAAATGATAACTTTGGCTACAATTTAATCTATAATTTTTTAATGCTGTAGGAAATGAGTGTTAAAAACGATCATATTAGGATCAAGATATATTGCTCAATTTAGGATTACCAATATGAATATATATCCAAAACAGTTTCCCTACATAAGCTATATGTCGTCAGTTCAAAGTTAGATAAATGTACAATAGTGAACAAAACAGCTCAATAATCAGTAAAGATGTTATAATTGGCGTTTTGAGTCATATTTAACAAATTAAAACAAATGCTAAATTTTCAATAGTTGACTAACGGAATTATGTACCAAAACATGTTACAACAAAACCCAAAAATCACAACTGGGTCAACAGTATATATTCTAAACGCGTTTCCCGTTTCATAAATTCGAAACTATGCCAAATATCTAATAGTGGACAAAAGGTAGTCAAACCTACCGAATCATCATGTAAAATATCTAATATATGACACAAGGTAGCCAAACTTGCCAGATCATCTTGTATCATGATTATCTACATGTTAAAACAAAATTGCGCACCATTGGGTCGAAAGTATAGATTTTAAAGACGTTTTCCCGTTTTGGGTCGAGGTCCTGTCAAAATTAACAAATTCAAACCTATGTAAAATATCTAATACTTGACACAAGGTAGCCAAACTTTCCAGATCATCTTGTATCATGATTATCTACATGTTAAAACAAAATTGCGCACCATTGGGTCGAAAGTATAGATTTTAAAGACGTTTTCCCGTTTTGGGTCGAGGTCCTGTCAAAATTAACAAATTCAAACCTATGTAAAATATCTAATACTTGACCAATGGTAGCCAAACTTGCCAAATCATCTTGTATCATGATTATATACATATTAAAACAAAATTGCGCACCATTGGGTCAAAAGTATAGATTTTAAAGACGTTTTCCCGTTTTGGGTCGAGGTCCTGTCAAAATTAACAAATTCAAACCTATGTAAAATATCTAATATATGACACAAGGTAGCCAAACTTTCCAGATCATCTTGTATCATGACTCTACACATGTTAAAACTAAATTGCGTACCATTGGGTCGAAAGTATAGATTTTAAAGACGTTTTCCCGTTTTGGGTCGAGGTCCTGTCAAAATTAACAAATTCAAACCTATGTAAAATATCTAATACTTGACCAATGGTAGCCAAACTTGCCAAATCATCTTGTATCATGATTATATACATGTTAAAACAAAATTGCGCACCATTGGATCAAAGGTATAAATTTTAAAGGCGTTTTCCCGTTTTGGGTCGAGGTCCTGTCAAAATTAACAAATTCAAACCTATGTAAAATATCTCATACTTGACCAATGGTAGCCAAACTTTCCAAATCATCTTGTATCATGATTATCTACATGTTAAAACTAAATTGCGCACCATTGGGTCGAAAGTATAGATTTTAAAGACGTTTTCCCGTTTTGGGTCGAGGTCCTGTCAAAATTAACAAATTCAAACCTATGTAAAATATCTAATACTTGACACAAGGTAGCCAAACTTTCCAGATCATCTTGTATCATGATTATATACATGTTAAAATAAAATTGCGCACCATTGGATCAAAAGTATAAATTTTAAAGGCGTTTTCCCGTTTTGGGTCGAGGTCCTGTCAAAATTAACAAATTCAAACCTATGTAAAATATCTAATATATGACACAAGGTAGCCAAACTTTCCAGATCATCTTGTATCATGACTCTACACATGTTAAAACTAAATTGCGTACCATTGGGTCGAAAGTATAGATTTTAAAGACGTTTTCCCGTTTTGGGTCGAGGTCCTGTCAAAATTAACAAATTCAAACCTATGTAAAATATCTAATACTTGACCAATGGTAGCCAAACTTGCCAAATCATCTTGTATCATGATTATATACATGTTAAAACAAAATTGCGCACCATTGGATCAAAGGTATAAATTTTAAAGGCGTTTTCCCGTTTTGGGTCGAGGTCCTGTCAAAATTAACAAATTCAAACCTATGTAAAATATCTAATACTTGACCAATGGTAGCCAAACTTTCCAAATCATCTTGTATCATGATTATCTACATGTTAAAACTAAATTGCGCACCATTGGGTCGAAAGTATAGATTTTAAAGACGTTTTCCCGTTTTGGGTCGAGGTCCTGTCAAAATTAACAAATTCAAACCTATGTAAAATATCTAATACTTGACACAAGGTAGCCAAACTTTCCAGATCATCTTGTATCATGATTATATACATGTTAAAATAAAATTGCGCACCATTGGATCAAAAGTATAGATTTTAAAGACGTTTTCCCGTTTTGGGTCGAGGTCCTGTCAAAATTAACAAATTCAAACCTATGTAAAATATCTCATACTTGACACAAGGTAGCCAAACTTTCCAGATCATCTTGTATCATGATTATCTACATGTTAAAACTAAATTGCGCACCATTGGGTCGAAAGTATAGATTTTAAAGAAGTTTTCCCGTTTTGGGTCGAGGTCCTGTCAAAATTAACAAATTCAAACCTATGTAAAATATCTCATACTTGACACAAGGTAGCCAAACTTTCCAGATCATCTTGTATCATGACTCTACACATGTTAAAACAAAATTGCGCACCATTGGATCAAAAGTATAAATTTTAAAGGCGTTTTCCCGTTTTGGGTCGAGGTCCTGTCAAAATTAACAAATTCAAACCTATGTAAAATATCTAATACTTGACCAATGGTAGCCAAACTTGCCAAATCATCTTGTATCATGATTATCTACATGTTAAAACTAAATTGCGCACCATTGGGTCGAAAGTATAGATTTTAAAGACGTTTTCCCGTTTTGGGTCGAGATCAAATATCCATTAGTTGACCAAAGAAAACCAAACTTCCAGATCATCGTGGATCATCATCTACATATGTACTATTGAGTAAAATATAGATTTTAAAGACTTTTTTCCGTTTGGTTGATTTATTTTCGAAACTTACAAACATAAACATTTATCAAATATCTATTATTTGATCAATGGTAACTAAACTTACCAGATAACCGTGTGTAATGAAGTTTGGCAAACCAACGTAAATACTTTTTGATAGGGCTCAATAGGTTACTTGTTAGAAACATTTTCTCTCTTTACATTAACGCCCCATGGTATATAAACCAGCATACTAATCCATTGTTCTTGACGATTTCGTAGATTACTTAAAAACATTTTTCATTGTTTTGGAGCACAGTTTACTTTTAATCAAAAGGTTTCACGAAGCCGCCTCCAACTTGAATATAGTGCATCACTTTTTAAAGGCATATTATCAAATTCTCAGGATTTCATCAGCATGAATTGGTTTTTTTAAAAAGCTTTTCTTATTTGCTAATCAGAATTGATAAACACCAACAGTTTTGGCCAGGCATATGACTGTATATACATTGAAATAATATCGGAATTTTAAAGTTCAAAGTAAATGGCCCTGCATTTAGTTTAATAATCTAAAGGTTGCCTTTTTGTTTTCTATAAAAGTTATCACATTTATAAATCGGTTGTTATTACCTTCTGAGGGGAGTGGTGGAAGTGCCATATGATATTCAAAGATTAACGTATTTTGGTTGTTTTAGTTTTGTGGAGGAATTTTCTGGTAAGTGATTATAAGCTACTTTCAAACTCAATTACAAAATATAGTTATAGTCCTTAAACTTAAATACCGAGGATTGATTAATATGGATGTTGTCGGTTGGTAACGACAAAGTTGAGTCCTGAACCATTCTCAACTTAAGGATTAAGTAACTAAATTTGCAAGCATTTTCCAGACTACTTATGTCTCCAATAATTGTCGCAATAAGGTCTTGATTAATTTGACATCGACCGCAAACTACTTCGATAAATATTACAATTAATTTCAAGTAAGTATAATTTCCTCCATAGTTAATCGTATTAATTTGATGGATAATCATGTCAAAAACTGTTATCAATTATTCAAATGTTTATCTTCCTTAGCTATAGCATGTTGAAAATGATGAAATAAGAAAATACTCATATTTATTGCTTCCCGTCAATTGCTTTGGCACACTATTCTTAAAGTTTACCGTCCAAGGCTCAGAGAGACATACAGAGAGTATATATTTGGTATAAATATTTTGGATTTCGAAAACGTAAGATATGATGTAAGGAGTTAATAGATAACAAAAATAAGAGAACCATGGCCTATGTTGTTCAACAGACTTGGTATTGTTGATGTTCAAGACGAAGATGTATACCCGTTAGATTTCCAAATGAAATACAAAACCAAAATTTTCCATTGTCAGTGCACTAGATAAGATGTCTTAACACAAATTAGGAAGAAAGTTGATAAAACCATGTAACATTCCTTAAATCAGATTTTATTCAAAATAGTGACTATTTTTCATTCATTTACACACTCTTAAACATATATGCTCTTTTATGTCTTAACGCATTTAAAACAACTAAAACATGTTTTGAACGAGTAAAAAATCTATTTTCAACAACATCCCACTTCAAATCTTCTGACCCCACCACTTCTGTTATCAACCTTTCCCAAATTAACGTTTACCAAACCCCTGCCAATACGCAACTGAAATTGCAAGGGTGTCAGATTTCGACCTGCTTGTCCCTTGTTATTGTGTGCCCAGTCCATTGTTTGCAAGGACTGAACAAGCTCAGTCATACGATTCAAAATTCATTAAAAAGTTTTTAGTTTACTTATTACTTGAGCTTCAGACAAGAACTTGGGCTCGATTGAATCCTCCTTACCGCATCAATATGATTCAACTGATCATCTGACAAAGTTTTTGAAAATTACAGGCCTTTTAAGTTTGCAACCCAGTCACGCCATATAAACCCCAGCCACACTATTGTTTTTGAGGTTAGGACAATGAAATTTACACATCTTTGTCTCAAACCTACTAAGAATGTTATTCTCAAAGCATTATATCCCAAGCATGACTGGTGTCTTGTCTGAAACAAAGGCGATAGAATGTTTCAGTTTCAGTATTCTGTAACGCCATTATTTGAACGGTGGTCAAGATAAAATCTACAAATTAGGATCACCTGGGTGCAAAGTATAACCCCCCCCCCCCCCCCCCCCCCCCCCCAAGTTTCAATTTTAAGAGTCATCTGTTTTGGTCATGTCATACCTTTCAGGTCTGATGGGCTTATAAAATAAGTTAAAGCTTAAAGAGACCCTACATGAGTTGTTCGAATTACATGTGCTTAACTTGTGGTGTCATTGACAAAAGGTAACAATTGTATTCTAATCAGCTCATTTGGGCGACAATATAAAGGTAAGAGGTTGCGATTTTGATTGAAAAAAGGATGCGCATCAATTAGTCATACATAACATTTAAACTTATGCAGGTAGCAGATTGCATTTGAGTTGGTATTATCTAAAAAGTTATTCGAGCGGAAGTCAATAATCCGAAAAGATACCCCCCTAAAGACACCATCGTTGATGTCATTATTTAGATAGGCCATCTGATGACTGTTTACAGACATCAACAACCCTTCACGATCATTTACTTGAGATTTACAGCCTGTTGAACAGATGTACCCTCCTGTAATCATGGAAAGTTATAAAACTGAGCATCGTGCGGTTATGAAGTTTCTCACAAAAGAAGGGGTGAATGCGATCGTAATACATGAACATATGACCAATGTGTATTGGCAGCCCCTCAATATTCTACTGTTGCAAAATGGTCAGCTGAGTTTAAACGGGGTCGCAGATGATGACCCACGGTCAGGAAGGCCTGTTGAAGCCATTACAGATGATAAGGTTGCACCGGTCCAGGGCTTAATCATGTCTGATCGTAGAATAAAGGTGAACGAGATATCTTCAGATTGTGGCATTTCTAACGGAAGTGTTTGCATCATAATTCATGAGCACTTGACCAAGGTGTTTGTAAGATGGATATCACGAAACTGCACAAGATCAACACCAAAGAGTTGAATCCAGCCGTGTGCTCTTTGACATCTACGATGCTGATCTCGATAACTTTTATGTCTGCTTACAGGGCAAAAAACATGGAATCACCGCTGGAACCTGACACCAAGCAAGAATACGTGCAATGAAAGCACAAGCACTCTCCTGATCCAAAAAGTTCAGAACCCATCCTTCTGCTGGCAGGATCATGGCGACCATTTTCTGGGAATCGAAGGGCGTGATACCTACAGACTGTAAACCGCCTAAAACTACAGAAACATAAGTCTACTATGCTGACTTGTTGAAGTGATTGAGAGAGGCAATCAACAGGAAGAGGCGCGGCATGTTGACTGCTTGAGTTATTCTTCTTCATGACAACGCCCCAGTGAACAAGAGTAGTATCGCACAGGCTGCGTTTCAACAATTTGGCTTTTAACATCTTAACCTTCCCCCTACAGTCCGAAAATGTCCAAAAGCGACTTCTATCTGTTTCGCATTTTGAAATTAAACCTGCGTGGTACGAGATTTTGCATGATGATGAACTCAAGGCAGCTACTTAGGCATGAATGAGGGGCCAGTCAGAAGACTTCTACCGCAACGGCATAGACAGTCTCAAAGACAAAAGGCCTAAGTGCATCAAGGTCCAGGGAAAATATATTGAAAAATGAAACCATTCGCTTCTGTTTTATATTCATTTCGATGAACTTATTTACTTCCCCTCGTAGTAACTAGTATTCATAATAACTGACAATGTGATTTCACGTTGTTCGGTTTTCATTCAAAACATTTGTAAGTAAATAAGTGTCTTTTATCTACCCAATCCCTGTCAGAAATGTGTTTAAATTTGTTTGTATGATCAGTGAAGGTCTTCATATTATGTTTTAAGAAAACTTCTGTTTATTATTTTTCTGTGCATAAGCGAGAGAATCTAAATAATTTGAATACATATTTTTGACAATGATTGAGGAAATTCGTTATTGATTGATGAGATATACATTATCAGTGTTTATCATTACAACAGATGTAATATTTCATGGGTTTTTAAATTTAACCGATAGATTTACGATGGGTGGGTAATTACGAAATTGAAATAATGTTTTAAATGCAGACATTTGAACAAAAGATATTTCCTTTGCTGACTGTTTTTGTTGTTTTTTTAAGAGGGTTATAGTTTGCAAATTGATCAAAGTTATATTAAGTAGATATATAGGTGTCAAAATGTCAAACCCCTAATTTGTTCATTGATTATGCATAAGTGCAACAATTAACAAAACATTTTTTTACGGAATATCCTAGCTTCGTGCCATAAATGTTTCATGAATGGGAAAACAGTCTACTTCTCACATGTCACATAAATTCAAATATTGCTTAATTACCTGACGAAACTCAAAAACGAAAATTTTAAATCATTACACTTTATTCTGCGACTGTTTTCCTTATTTTGAAACGGAAACTTACACTGGACCAAAATTGTTTGTATCATTATGCTTTAATCATTTCGATTTGAGTCCGAGTTTTAATATCACAGTAATTTAATAAACAAATATCTTCAGAAGATCACATTTCACATTTCACACAAGTCTCTCAGAATTCGTGACGCACCTCATTGTTATACTAACAAAACCTTCCCCCCCCCCCCCCCCCCGAAGCCAAGCTTCATTTGTACAGAGTCAAAATGCAATCTTGCAATATACATGCACAATTTACCGTGTCCATCAAGGTATTGATTCATGGGGAATAGTATTAAGAAAAGATTTTTGCTCAAAAAATGAGTCCAAAGTTCCATTAAAACAAACAAAAATATTTTCTTTCAGAAGTTTTTAGTTCTGACGGATATATGCCAAGTGATAAGTATCGTAGCGATGAAAAAAATTAATATCCATAATTTCAATTAACACTCAAATGAGAATTCACATACAGTACACTCAAATGGTGTTCTCAAATACAAAGGCAAACATTGCTACACAAGAGACTTAATATTAAAAGAATGAATTAGCTTTGAGTAATAAAAATATCAGCCATCAGAATGCTGCGCCAAAGCTGAGAACCACCATATTTCCATGGAAATCTGAGGATCTGGGCAAGATCTAGACTTGGTTTTTGACAAATTTCTACACGACTTATATATTTCAGCAAAGTGAAAGTATTTCAAAGGCGGTGCTCTAACGAAAGCTATAAAATCTCCAAGAAGACTGCTAAAGCGCGAGTATCCTGAAAATTAGACTTTGAGATAATTTTTGAAAATAACGAACTTCTGTTTCTGATTTCAATTTCTTGGTCTTCTTGTGTCTTCTTGTAGTTTAAATTAGCGTAAATATGACTTAGACTGTTTAAAGTGCTCTTATTTTATACGCATTCTTAGAGCTGGACAAGAATGAGACAAAAGACATGGTTTGCCTAGAATAACACATTTCAATGCCCCCTTGCTGAGAATAAAACCAAAACTGTCATTCTTGCGTCCATTTCCAGTGTAGAAATCTTAATCATATTTATTGCTATTTAAAGAAGACTTAAACAGAAGAATGTTTTTGAGTTAACGTTCAACACTTTAAAAGAACGACCCTAAAATTAAACGCTTAGAGTTCTTCAAGTTTTGAGTCAAGTGAATCTCAATCTAGTTAAAGCTTGCTGTATTGATAATGTTTCAAGGGATAAATATGATATGTAAGACTGCCCAGACTCTGCACAAACATCCTACTGAAACAGGATTCGTGAATCCGTGGTAATAGTCGTTGATTTATGTATGTAATGGTGGATACTTAGATACTAAATCATAGATACTATTCTAAATCATTACTAGACTGCAATTATATCAGGGCTACGGTGTTTTAGTCTATGAATCTTTGAGCCAAACATAATCTTAAATCTTAAATATCAAACTACATAGCCTTATCCGTTATGCGTTATTCTTAAAATAATTATTTCATTTCCTTAATCTTCGTCTACGTATCTGTTCAGTGAAGACTATTGCCTGATTGACATAAACATATCATGTAGTCTTCTTGCACAGTTCTTACATACGATTCAAGTCATCATATTGAAATGTGGCACTTATCAACTATATGTTATGTTTATGTTAAGTTGATAATAAAATGTATCTGCTTCATTACAGTTATAAGTAAAGATTCGTGTTGTTCTATAGCCTATAAGGCTCATCATACAATGTAAACAGTACAAAAATAGAGGAATCGGATCTGTAGCACATGAGGATTCATACACTATATCAAAAGGTTTGACAGGCTCACCAAATCTAAAACTCATAATCCCCTTTAATCTAAGTATGTACACAAAACAGGTTATCTTGGCATTTTGCTTCTATTTGGGGCCACAGATTCACCAAATCTTAAATAAATATTCAATTTTGGCTTAAGTACCTCTACATAAGATTAGAGCTTATTAGGACCTTTTTTTATTATGGAAGAAGATGGGCCACATAGGAGGCCACAAAGTGACCAAATATATCAATGTTCGTATCGGTTTAGTCTCAGTTGTCATGTTATTCTTGATCAAAATACTTGCTTTTAATCCCTTAGTCTTGATACACGTTCACCTATATCTGGACCTATACTAGATTGTTTGCGTAATATATTCTGTTGATATATTAGGACTTCACCTCGAAGTAGAAAAACGGAATTCATATCAATACTATAGACTCAATAGAGCGCAATTAGGGTTTTTAAACATACTAAGTTATTTTACAAACAATGATCTAACAAGTTTTGGCTACCATTGGTCAAGTATTGGATTTGTGGGATAGCTCTGAGTCTGTTAATTTTGACAGGGCCTCTACCCAAAACGGAATAAAGCCTTTTTGTATTTTCGACCAAATGGTGCGCAATTTAGTTTTAACATGTAAACAATCATGATACAAGATGATTTGGCAAGTTTGGCTAACATTGGTCAAGTATTAGATATTTTACATAGGTTTGAATATATTCATTTTGACAGGACCTCGACCCAAAACGGGAAAACGCCTTTAAAATTTATAATTTTGATCCAATGGTGCGCAATTTTGTTTTCACATGTCTATAATCATGATACAAGATGATTTGGCAAGTTTGGCTACCATTGGTCAAGTATTAGATATTTTACATAGGTTTGAATATATTCATTTTGACAGGACCTCGACCCAAAACGGGAGAACGTCTTTAAAATCTATCAGTTCGTCCCAATGGTGCGCAATTTTGTTTTAACATGTATACAATCATGATACAAGATGATTTGGCACGTTTGGCTACCATTGGTCAAGTATTAGATATTTTACATAGGTTTGAATATAGTGATTTTGACAGGACCTCGACCCAAAACGGGAAAACGTCTTTAAAATCTATCATTTCGTCCCAATGGTGCGCAATTTTGTTTTCACATGTCTATAATCATGATACAAGATGATTTGGCAAGTTTGGCTACCATTGGTCAACTAATAGATATTTTACATAGGTTTGAATATATTCATTTTGACAGGACCTCGACCCAAAACGGGAAAACGTCTTTAAAATCTATCATTTCGTCCCAATGGTGCGCAATTTTGTTTTTACATGTGTAGAGTCATGATACAAGATGATTTGGCAAGTTTGGCTACCATTGGTCAAGTATTAGATATTTTACATAGGTTTGAATATAGTGATTTTGACAGGACCTCGACCCAAAACGGGAAAACGTCTTTAAAATCTATCATTTCGTCCCAATGGTGCGCAATTTTGTTTTAACATGTATATAATCATGATACAAGATAATCTGGTAAGTTTGGCTACCATTGGTCAACTTATAGATATTTTAGATAGATTTGAATATATTAATTTTGACAGGACCTCGACCCAAAACGGGAAAACGTCTTTAAAATCTATCAGTTCGTCCCAATGGTGCGCAATTTTGTTTTAACATGTATACAATCATGATACAAGATGATTTGGCACGTTTGGCTACCATTGGTCAAGTATTAGATATTTTACATAGGTTTGAATATAGTGATTTTGACAGGACCTCGACCCAAAACGGGAAAACGCCTTTAAAATCTATACTTTTGATCCAACGGTGCGCAATTTTGTTTTAACATGTATACAATCATGATACAAGATGATTTGGCAAGTTTGGCTACCATTGGTCAAGTATTAGATATTTTACATAGGTTTGAATATAGTGATTTTGACAGGACCTCGACCCAAAACGGGAAAACGTCTTTAAAATCTATCATTTCGTCCCAATGGTGCGCAATTTTGTTTAAACATGTGTAGAGTCATGATACAAGATAATCTGGTAAGTTTGGCTACCATTGGTCAAGTATTAGATATTTTACATAGGTTTGAATATATTGATTTTGACAGGACCTCGACCCAAAACGGGAAAACGTCTTTAAAATCTAAACTTTTGATCCAATGGTGCGCAATTTTGTTTTAACATGTATACAATCATGATACACGATGATCTGGAAAGTTTGGCTACCATTGGTCAAATATTAGATATTTTACATAGGTTTGAATATAGTGATTTTGACAGGACCTCGACCCAAAACGGGAAAACGCCTTTAAAATTTATACTTTTGATCCAATGGTGCGCAATTTTGTTTTAACATGTAGATAATCATGATACAAGATGATTTGGCAAGTTTGGCTACCATTGGTCAAGTATTAGATATTTTACATAGGTTTGAATATATTAATTTTGACAGGACCTCGACCCAAAACGGGAAAACGTCTTTAAAATCTATCATTTCGTCCCAATGGTGCGCAATTTTGTTTTAACATGTGTAGATTCATGATACAAGATGATCTGGTAAGTTTGGCTACCATTGGTCAACTAATAGATATTTTAGATAGGTTTGAATATATTAATTTTGACAGGACCTCGACCCAAAACGGGAAAACGTCTTTAAAATCTACCATTTCGTCCCTATGGTGCGCAATTTTGTTTTTACATGTATATAATCATAATACACAATGATCTGGCAAGTTTGGCTACCTTTTGTCAAGTATTAGCTATTTTACATAGATTTGAATATAGTGATTTTGACAAAACCAAGACCAAAACGGGAAAACGTCTTTAAAATATATTAATATTAATATTTTCGACCCAATGGTACGCATTTTTGTTTTCACATATATATGAGCATGATACAAGATGATCTGGCAAGTTTGGCTACCAAAGGTATACAATTAGATTTTTGGCTTTGGTTTGAATTAGTTATTTTTGACGGGATCTTGACCAAACACGGGAAAACACCTTTAAAATATATACTTTTAATATATATAGATTCATGATTCGCGATGTTTTAGTTAAGGCTGGCATATTTTGAAATTATTGATTGGACCCTTGAGCTAAACGGTAAAACGTCTTTAAATTCTATACTGTACACCAAACAGTGCGCAATTTTGTTTCAACATGTTCAGCTACCAGATACACTTTTATTTTGGAAGAATAAATATTTTTCATGTGTGCAATTGAATGCAATTTCGACCAAATGCGGACGGAAAACGTAACGAAATCTATTCTTCTGCCGAGGGTACGCATTTAAGTTTTAAAACAAAAACATTAATACTACTAAATAATACTCGTGTCACAACCTCAATCCAAACATGATAACCTGATTACATCGAGACTATGCTTATATACATTTATGCCCATACATTTATGAAACCTTGAAATGCCGTCTTATATGTATGGTTTTTTTTGTAATGTGTGGAAAAGTTCTAGAAGGAAATCTATCAAAATATTTTTTGGTTTTTGAAATTTCAATGGTAAATGGTTATATTTTTATCTCAGAAAAATGACTTATGAATGTATTCATATGTAGCTGGTACATAGCATATATATATATTCTTCTCCTAGTCCGATGACAGTAGACTGAAAACTTAAAGTTAAACTTAACTCAAAGGAGCAGTTTTGGGAAAGTTTATTTCTTAAAATTTTCCCCAATGAGCTTAATATTTATCCCAAATACATTAACTTCAGAGGGTCAAACACTTCATGACTCAATCTGATTATTAGTAATCGCAGAAGAATCTAGAATCTTTCTCAATGTACCAAACCACTCGTAATCAATATAGTGACATAAGAATGGAGATAAAGTATACATAATTGTATAACACTAACTCTGTGACATTCAAAAGTGTAAACAATAATTTTTAAAAATTGGACATTAATGTTTACATTCATTTTTTAGATTACCTAAGCATGAAAAATATGTCAATATCTTTAAAAGTGATATACCGCAAATGACAATGTTGTTCGAAATTAGGTTTAAATGTGCCTCTCTGACACTATTATTCATATATTGCATGAAACACATATGGCAAAACAAGTAATTTATACCAAATAAACCTTTCCAAATATTTTCAATTTGCTGTAATCGTTTTCCATTTAAACTACAATACGAGTTTTCAGTGACTTCCTTCACGTGATCTTAAACTCTCCGCAGCAAATTATGGAAATGAGTTGAGTGTAAAACTTGGATCGATTTCCCCGTTTTGGGTCGTGTCCCGGTTTGGGTCGCTACAAGCGTAGACCCGATGGGAACAGCTGTTTTGTAAAGACGAAATTTCAGAGAATGTCCACATTTGAGTATTTATTCTTTTGATAATCTAAAAAGAAGACAGTAAAAATGATCTAAAAATAATCATAATGATGACCATTCCGTTTCAAATATCTTTTGTTCTTATGAAATTGGATAGGATTTCAAATTATAATTCAAAAACCGTTGTACTCGGAATGCCAAGACGAGAGGGAATCATATATTTGAAAGATTTACGACGAAAGTTGTATAAGACCAATTTATCGCTTCTTAACAAACTATTACCCTCTTAGACGAATAACCTGCACAATCAGCTGTCATGTACTGAAACAATCGAAATAGCGCGTTCAGAACATGCTAATCGTGGTCATAATGGAACATGCACCTCGTTCTTACTAGACAGTTGTAAAGTAGGAAACTCCCCCGCAATCAACGAATGCGGGAACTTCCGTCCATTTACAACAAACCAAATCGGTGACAAGCATTTGCATGGATTTTTACAGTGAAAATATTGAAAATATGATATAAGTGGTGCTGTAGAATAGATTGAAAAAATACATTAAAATTGAAGATTTGTTTGGAGCATGTTTGTAGGTATAAAAGTAGCTTCCTTATGCGATATTTACTTCGTTGTTTTGACAGCGGAAATTAACTTATGATATCTAAGATATATTAACATCATGCAGTCGCAATGGTTTGATGAACTAAAGGGCAATGTATTATACAATAAAGTAAATTAGAAAGACAAGATGTTCTGGATAACAATCTCTTTATTGTGAAATTCACGACGTTTCGGGGTAGATGCTAACTACTTCATCAGGTGGGATGTTGGGAATATGAAAGGGGTTAATCCTTATATCGCACCTGATGAAGAAGTAAGCATATACTCCGAAACGTCGTGAATTTCACACTAAGAAGTTATTATCCAGAAAATCTTGTCTTCCTAATGTACAATGTATATCACTTCTAAATGCCCTCTTAAGACTTCAAATATACATCATTGTATTTTTTGACAGTACTCTTATATTTTGCAGTGATTTTAGTGATAAAGTGACAAAATAGAATTAAACAATAATTAAAATATAACAATGTTAACCACATAATATTTCGTTTTTCAAATGTCGATACGCACGCGCATCAGTATTAGAAGCGGTCGTAAAATAGTGTGTATTTGTACGCTACGAACAACAAAGGCAAAGAATTTTTTCTCAAATATTCTGTTCCCTGTCACATAATTCAAGTCAATGAAAACAATAATCTTACTTTGTTATGTTAGTTTTTTTACCTTATAGACGACTACAATACAAGTGTTTCGAAGTGTGTGTGTCTTACGCCGGTCTTGATATCAAAACATCGATTATTCCCTCACATAAATGTAATTCGGTCTCTGGCACTGCATAAATTTCCTCAATATGTATCAATTTTAAAAACTGTTTAAAGGAAATAAAGGTTTTGCAATTCGAATTATTAATTGCTAAAACGTTTGCAAAAACTTTGAATTTTGTTCTTTTATCATTTTACTTTCATCATCGATGCATGGACTACATATTGCTTAATTTAAGAAACATTTACATATAAGGGTAATTTATGTCATGAAGCAGTTTTTGTTGAGATAGTCTTCCAATCATATGAGGTAGGCTACCTGTTGTTGTAAAGTAGATTAACGACGAAAGAAATGTTTTATTTGACTTCGGTCCAAAATATCGATTATAATGTTTTGCAAATATTTACACATTAGGTTTTCCCAATCAATCTATCGATTCAGTTCAGGTACGATATGATATGAAAATTATATGTGTTCACATATATTGGACAATAAAACAAAACAAATTAATTAAATACCTTGTTAATATTCAACGAATTATTCATTTGTATACTTATGAAAATGTATTTTTAAATTATACCTTTAAGTCTAAAATTAAAAAAACGTAAAATGTCACTCGCCATATCTACGTTTCTATGCGTTATGGCGGGAAAGCCTATACCAACTAATCCCGTTATAACGAAGACTGCAGCTCTGCGATCGTACGCTTCATTCATCGGCATGACAGCAACCGGCTAACTGCTAGCCGTACATTTAGAGGATACTATAATATATTTATGTTGTATTGGGATTTGGGTGAGTACAAGTTATTTTTTGACTTTTCAACTTCATGTCTCATCCTTGTTTTGAAGATCTCTCTGTGTTAATTTCATTGACACTGCATTTTAAAGGAAGAAACAGAAGATCCTTGTCCAATGTTGTTCCATGGCCGACAGATCGATGTTGAATGGAATGTCGCTGTCATTCCGTCGGTCCTGTCGTGTGTTATCATGGCCACTTGCTGCACGCGCATTGCAAACATCTGATGCAAATTTCTATTGTCTGGTTTGGTGCCATGAACCCAAACAAAGAACCGAAGCATTTTATGATGATTTTTCTGGTTATGTGATGTAAAATTCAAGCACATCTAAATTTCAAAATTTGAATAATACAAGATGATAGGGAATAACGTGATAATGTTGCACTAGTAGAAATATTGAATATTTCAATATATCATATCAGAGTTTATTACATGTAAATGCCACCAATATTTCTTCATTTTCATACCTTGTTTAATGTAACAGGTGCCCTGGGCCAGTGCCTTTTACGGATTTTTTTAATCCATGGATCTTCCTTTGATAAACTGCATCAATAATATCTAATGCTATCTTAAACAATAAATTATATTTTTATATTATTATGAATAAGATATCATACATTGATCAAGTTGGGACAAGAATAGTGACATAATACAAATTTGTGCCATCATGCGTTCATGGTGAACTATTTTACATTGAACTGATATATCATGGTACCAAGATATAAAGGCATGAATATTGTTAGCCATGTAGGTATATAGAATGCAGCTCTATCTTATGCTAAATCATGCTCAGCTACTTCATGAATATAAAATATGTTATATAGTTTGTTATTTCAATATCAATGAATGCTGCTTTTGATTGTTTGTCCATGTTTGTACTATTTAATTGTTTATACAACAAATTCCTTGAAGTGTGGTTTGATTAATTTGTTAAATTTATTGTAATCAAGATCTCTTTCTCCTTCAAACAACAATTTCATGATTATTTTGCATTATTTGATTTAGAGACAAACACTTGATATAATACCACAAGGAAATGTAACATGGATTAATATGTTTGTTATAATTTATATAATCTTTGAAGCTGTTGACCTTGATTCCAGTAAAACTACGCATTTTCGAATGAATAACAAAACAATCATTGATAGCAAATCATGCGTGTCTGTCAAGTACCTGGAAACCATTAGAGCATGACCAATTACCTGGAGACTAATTAGAGGCAGGTATAATTCCAGGTAATACAGTAGTCCAATGTCACTTCCCTTGGTCAAGTAGGTTATAATTGCCTAATTGCTTGTTAATAGGTGGCTTTATTGTTGCAAGCCCTTAACATATGACCATATGGCTTGTGAACATGTTTCCCAGTGTAGTAAAAGTGAAGTGTAAAGTCTGTTCAACAGATTTTTATCATTCAGGTCTCAGGAGGTTTTTGTTTCATTTGCCTTAAAGAATAAAAAGATGCAAACCTTTGTTTATTTCTAAGCGTTGGATTTCTATTCATAAAAATGAATATGATTAATTCCTTATAATATTGAGTAAACGATTACTGTTTTTGGCAACTGACCATATTCTATGTCTCTCTTCACTGACATGTTTGTAACTTCATTATTCGTCAGTGTAATTGTATATCCATTTCTGATTATTTAGGGGGGATGCTTTACTGGCATGACATTTTGAATAGAAATGATAAATATTTATCATCTATACAACATTATTTTCAGCAAGGCTGGTTCAGAAAGTTAATATAACAGAATATTAGAAGTTGACAATTTGGAGACTAGTCCCTGCGGCTTTCGATCCCTCACCTTCAAATTCAGGCACTGTTGGCACTGAGTGCCAAATTAATTTAACAACACATGGGCTTCGTGAAAACAAAACCAAGAAATTCTTATACTACAGTTAATAAACTATTGAGTTCAATTTCCACAAATGTTAAAATTTTTCCAATCAAAACCAAAATATTTTCTTTGATTAGTAGCGACAAGTTTAGATTTGATTGTCTGTTGATAAAAGAGTATTCCCAGGCGATGTGGCACCAAACAGTGGAGTATTGATGTTCAATGTATGTGAAGTGGGGACCACTACCTCACTGATTGATTCCAGAATGTTAAAGTCTCTTGTCACTACTGGGCTAAGCATCTGCTTGTAGGTCACCATGTCACATATCGAAGAGTTGCATGGGTCTCTTTGACATGGGATTCAGATGGCTTGGGTTTGATATTCAGTAGTTTGATGTCTTTATAATACTTCTCTAATGATAATTATAGATGAGCGCCTTGGTATCTTGAAAGTTGTTGTTGCCAGTAATTTTTATTTTCATAAAAACTTATATCTAAAAAAATGTTTTCTTGCCTTAATATTAAAATCATGCCTAAACAAAGTGATTAAAAATAGCATATCGTTTATAGATTACCGTGTCTCTGTACAAACACAAATTCTGCTCTTTATGAAACTGTGCTTGATGTCAGAAAGTTAACTTTGCATATTATCCCTTGTTCTTGTTAAATTTATGAAAGAATGTTTTAAGCTTTGTCCTGTTTATATAGGAAATCTCTGAAGGGCATGTAGAAGTGATATACATAAGGAAGACAAGATTTTCTGGATAACAACTTGTTAGTGTGTAATTCACAACGTTTTGAAGTCTTAAGAGGGCATGTAGAAGTGTTATACATAAGGAAGACAAGATTTACTTGATAACAACTTCTTGGGAAAATCAAGGCATCTCTTAGTATATGCTTACTCCTTCATCAGGTGGGATGTATGATGTTTTATAATATGTGTATGAAACTCAACAAAAATAATTATTGATATTTCCTCTCTTTTGCTCAACAGATTCATTTAGGTGTTTTTTTTTAAAAAATGAATTAAATAGGAACAATGGAATATTCTATATTCCTCAAATCTTTTAATACATCCACACCTCAGTATAACAAGTGACCTATTTCCACCCTTGACCTAGCTTTATGAAGAATTAATATCTCAAATAACAGCTGTGTTTTGTTGTGTGACAAGCCCACAATCACCATTGTGTAGAAATAATAACAGGTTTTCAGATGTGCATCAACTATTTATTAATAACAACATGCAATTAAATAATTTTCTTTTCTAAGGATCACAGTCTATATTGCTGCATGCCAGCAAAACATGATACAACTGTTCATTTGTGCCTGGTTTTAATCATATGGTTGTTGGTAGATGATCTAATATGATAAAAAAAGAGCTATTCTTAGGTTTATTGTTTTATTATATCTTTAAATACCAATTGGGTGAGACATAAACAGTTATAAACTTTTCATATTTACACACCTGCACATTATAACACTTTTGTCTGGTAACCATTTTTTCTGTGCAAATTTCCATTTTTCCATGTCTGTGACATCATAAATCAAATGTTCCGGATGTCACTGAAGCAGTACATTGCAAGAGATCCGACTGTTTCCTAGCTATTTCTAAGCATTTTAATTGGAAATAAAGAAATTATGACACTCAAAAGTATGTCATGTGACTTTTGCTTATATGTTTATAACCCTTGCTTTTGCTAAGGTTATACAAAACTTCACACTTGTTTTGTAATTGTCATTTGGTACATTTCCTCAAGTGATAATCTTTATTTCTTCCCTCATGGTGAAAATATTGGAAATTGAGATTCTATGAAAAGCACTTGACTCTCCCCTACTATCCAATTAAAGAGCCACTCCGTGAGTTGTTGGAGTCATATATGCCAAACTTAATCAATGGTGTCATTTGATCGCGAAGTATCGACTGTTACCAAAGAGACACATTTTAGAGCTTATTGGTTTGTATACAGTGACAATATGAAAGTAGAATGTCGCAATTATGATTGAAAACCGGACTGTGGCGCGCATCAAATAGTCAAACGTAATTTTGGAGACTTATCTAAGACAGCCAGGAGGGCAGTTAGGAGTTGATAGTGTTTTTTAGGTTATATAACTAGTATCCATGTATATTGGACGTGATATCTACACCTCTGTGCATTTATAAGGCTGATTTTAGATTTTCATAGAAAACCAGTATTTGTCATATAGTTTTTTGGACATGAAAAGTTAACATGTTTTGATTTTATATCACAACATATGACATTTAGGTTCGTGTCAAAGGTAAATATTATGTTATGAAAATCACTGAACGGGTCTTTAAAGGTTCTGGGACATCAGTAGAAGTACATCAAGGAGTATTCCCTTTGTTAATGACTTCAAAACCTGTAAACTTGTCACTCAATAATTTGACAGAATCATCTGATTAAATGGTCAAAGAGACAAGGAAGAATTATATCCTCAAATACAAAATGTGTACACGAATATATAATCTAAAATATTATCAAACCCAAATCAGAGAGAATGGAATGTGGAGCACCATATCTTCTTTCTGCATGCCAATGCAATGAAAATGTTGCAGCACATGATGCTAACAAGCCCTACAGGATAATTGAATGATACGTGTGTAGGGCCCTGATTATGATGATAAATATATCTATCTGCCCTTACTTCAACAAACCCTTGTTGTCGCCTCAGGCAGCTGTTCGTACCAGAGATAATCATAATATATTTGAGATCTGCGGGTAATGTATTATATATCTAGATAAGTAGCCAATGAAAGAAGACAGGGGTGTGAAAATCAGATCATTTCGTGATCATAGACTGAGGATTCTTGACAAGATCCTAGGTTTTGGAGTATCTAGAGTTGTCTGGCTCTCTTGTCACCGAAATCACATGATTTGAGAAAAGTAATCTGGGAGTAAGGTAAGTCAAAAGTTTATTTAAATTCCAAATTTAATTTTCAATCAGTTTTTTAAAAATCTCCCAAAATCTTCAACCCAAGGGACGTTTGAAAGACACTGTTTTGTCAGGGATTATTCCTATATGCAATTTCCTTTTTGCAAGAAAGGACCTTCACATTTATAATCCGTTGACTCCTAGCAAGTATATTCATTTTAACCATGTTTTTTCTGTGTATTTTGACATGCTGTTTCAGGTAAGTTTTCATTGTCAGTGTAATCAACCATGATGTTTTCTAGAAATAAAATTACCTTAAATGGTCCAGAAAAAAAAATTTCTGATCTTACTTCAATAAATATTTGAATTTTATCAATGAAGCACTCACTCACATACTCTCAGTGTTAATACACTATCTTCTGAAGAGCAGCCAGGTGTCATCTACCATCCCCTAGGGCTGGTCCACGATATACAGCAAAACACAATAGGTGGCAGACATGTAATTTGCCTCCTTTATTAGCAGCTCAACACATAACTTGTTTTTTTCTATAGCTTTTCAAATTTGGGGCTTAGCACTTAGGTAGGGGCTGTGTTTGTAATGGTGGTCATGACAGGGCTCTGTTGGGATAAATGTTGAGATCAAAGGTGGAGGCCTCGTCCTGAATTGGATCTTTGAATTTTGATGTTAGTCATAGGCCAGGCCATTAATGTTGTTTGGTACTGTGATTCTGTTAACTTCATCCTTCATCCTTCATTTGTATTTCAAATTGCTATTTAAGATTGTGATTTGGGTTTGTGGATTATTTTGCAAAAGATATTTTTTACTAATGAGGATAATTATTTAGTCATTATTTGAAAGCATTGAAGTTTATGATGTATATGTTAAAGTATATTTTATTTCCTGAAAATCAAAAAATGGTTTGTAGCTGAAGCACATGCATATTGACCTTTGGGCCAGCACCTGTGTCAATTATTGAGCTATCAATTTCAACAATTTGTTTAGAATGTACTTATCAAGACCAGTTCCTTCCTTTTTATGACAATATTGATATACCTTACTGCTAAGTGACCCATTACCAGTAGTTTTGTGGTCTATCAGTTGATCTTCGGAGAGAGGGGGCTACTGGGAGCATTGTTTAGACCCTAACTTTTCTCCACTTCTCTTTCTTCTCTGGAGATTATCTGCAAGATTATCTAGCCATGTTGGATGGTTTACTCAGCTCAAAGTGATGGATTATCTTTACTCACACTATAGCCATTGGAACGCATCTTTCCAGAAAAATGGCAATTTTCTCATATTTGAACTGGGTTGACAGCTGTTGGTTGCCGTGAATGTTCTTTATGCTCCCCTAGTTAAATTCCATTTCTCCTTTTCAAAAGAGTTCTATTAATTGTTAAAGTGGTTTTGATTACCTCAATGATTTCACTCATGCATTGGAAGACTATTTTTGGAAAACACTCCTTTAAACCATAACTGATGCATTCACAGGAATAGCATAGAGAAATAAAGAATTCATTTTGAGGTGATTATATATTATTTTGTATCTCAAATGTTAAAAACTCCAACTGAACCCATATATTTCAATTTCCTAGCTATTTCTAAGCATTTTAATTGGAAATAAAGAAATTATGACACTCAAAAGTATGTCATGTGACTTTTGCTTATATGTTTATAACCCTTGCTTTTGCTAAGGTTATACAAAACTTCACACTTGTTTTGTAATTGTCATTTGGTACATTTCCTCAAGTGATAATCTTTATTTCTTCCCTCATGGTGAAAATATTGGAAATTGAGATTCTATGAAAAGCACTTGACTCTCCCCTACTATCCAATTAAAGAACCCATATATTTCAATTGTGTTTAGATAAAAAATGACACTTGTCATTCCTTGAGTGTGTATGATTTTTATGATGATGATTGGGATGATAATGATTTTTGATATGTTAAGAATTAATTAATTTAATTTACTGATGAGAAGGGTTATTTATTTAATTTACTGATAAGAAGGGTTATTTATTTAATTATTATTCTTCATTCTTCCATGAAGAACTATTGTGGTTGAAACCCTCAACTTCATCAACACTTTATTAGTACCAATCAGTATTAACCCTTCCGTTGCTGAATATTATTTTGACCAGTTTTGCCCCCGTGGCTGAATTTTCCAGCACTCGCCTCGCTACGGTAATAACGCAATTAGCCCCTGTGGCCGAATTTTCCAGCGCCGCCAGATGCGACCGTTTTAACAACATATGGCGTGTTTACATGGCGGAATACGGACGTTATCGTCGTTTTATACAAAGCTAGTCGGCGAATCCCGTGTTATAAATGGATGATACTTACTTGACACTTTGAATGAAATTTCTTTCACCCCTGGAACGGTTTCTACAACCGAAGTAAACTTGTTTTCAATTCGGGCGCCATAACTCAATAAATTCCAAGAGCGCATGCGCGAAATCAAAACGAAACTAAAGATGAATTGTTCCTTTTCACATCGATATAAAAATTATTTTTATAATATGTCTGGAACGAATTTTACTAAATTTTAAAAATTGTCTTCATTTCAAACATTATAAAATCATTTAATCACTGAGTGCACACATGCAAATTATATACGGAATTGAAGCTAATTTCTTGCTCTATATTTCACGATAAATTTTATTACGATACGCCATCCTAAACGAAAGATATAAATAACGAAAGCAGGGTAGTGATAAATCCCGATAACGTTCTGACCCCCACAGTAATATTACTAAGCTAGTAGCCCCGGGCAAACGCACGCGCTCAGCGCGTGCAGGCGGGGTATCCCCGCTGAAAAATACACTCACACTTAACAGAAATTGTCTTTATTTCCAATTTTATAATTCAAGTTATTCGCTTTGTATACATGCAAATTATATATGGAATTGAAGGCAATTTATTCTTCTTTACGAAAAAATAAATCATAACAATCTTTTGCACTGTAATTAGAAGTTATTACCAACGTAACGTGGGTATAGCTAGTGAATAAAGTCTTTGATAATCGCCTTACCGCGACATTTGTCGCATAATTTCCACACGTTTTATTTTGATGCAAATATGGGCAAATTACACATGAAAATGAAGGTATTTATTTCCTCTTTACGTTGATATGAAAATGATAAATATGTACCGCTTGGTTTGGAATATATATAGTTTGCAAAGATTCTACCCTCAGGTATTTGAAAACAGATTTTGATGATTGCGACATCACTTACCGCTCCTTTATTGTTTCATTGTAATTTGCAAATTTTACATAGAATTGAAGACGATCCTTTTCTCTTTATTGTGATATAAAAATGTTGATAATGCGCTCTGCCGTTAAATGGATAGGAAGTGTAAAAAGCAGTTGAAAAAATCGCTTCTCGGTTAACAAGATATGAATAGAGAAATTGCCTGTTTCTACAATGCTCGTCGGGTCTTTACTGATTTTCGTTTACATACAAATCATATATGGAAATAAAGATCATCCTTTTCTCTATATTTTGATATATGAAATTTCAAAATGTCCCGAGAACTTTATGTGATATAAAGTGCGAGAAAATGGTAAAAACACAAAGAATAAAGAAAAGTCGCAATTTTGCGGCACTTGCTGTATCTTTATTTTATATACTGCATATAACTTTTTTACATCAAATCGAAGACAATTATTTCCTCTTTATCATGAGGTAATCAATTTCAAAATACGCCTAGCTGTTGAGAAGATATAAACGAAATAAAGGCACATGTCAAAATCGCCGTTCAGTTTACATGATTTGAATAGAGAAATTAGCTTTTTGTGCGGCGCTTGCTGTGTCTTTATTTATTTTTGCGCATGTACAAATTTTACATGGAATGAAAGACAATCTTTCTCTCTATCTTATAATATAAAAATTGTCAAAATAAGTTGACCACATCATGTGAAGATTGGTGTGACAAAATGGTGTAAAACTAAAAATATGTAAAAATCACCTTTTTTGCGGCACATGCTGTATCTTCATTTCAGGTGGCGTAGTTATGTATTTTATATTGAATTGAAGACAATTTTCTGCTCTTTCAAAAGATCCAACCGGTATTGTAATACGCCCAAGGGTTCAGAGCATAGGGCGTGCGATAGGAAGGCGTGCATAGGGTCAAAATGCACGCGTCTCAGCAAACGATAGCATGCGCGGGTCGGTAAGCTCGTGCGAGAGGGTAGAAAGTGCCCACAGGCTATTAGCACGTGCGGCGGGGAGTGGGGAAAAATTGAGTGATTTTAACGTTTATTTTCGGTACGATAAACATTATCAATACTCTCATAACTTTCGGAGCATGTTCGCGCATTATTTAGAACACCAACGAAACAAAACACGGTTGCTTAGCGGCAGCCGGAACGAAAATACAAGCGTTGAACTGAGACTACTGCTAGGCAATAAATTTCCGGGACCCGCTACCGAGACCCGCGGTCATAATTAGTTAGCGTGAGAAAAATAGAGTGTGCTACTCGCATCCCGCTAAGAGGACTTGCGGGCAAAGCTAATTTCATCCCGGAATATTCCGGGACCCGCATCTTAAGGGTTAAAGATAAAAAGAAGAATGTTCATGAATGTAACATTTAGATATGTTTGATTTATTAATGAATAAGCACTGATTAAAAAAGAATTGTTCAGCAGGCGAGTCTAAAGCTTGAGAACTGTCATATTCAGCGCACCCAATGCACCAAACCCAAATTTTCAGTGACTAATAGTAAAAGCACTGGAAGTATGATATATCTTTGTAGTAATCCTATGTACAGATTTGGCTAGTGTATTCAATTGTTGCATTTGAAAACTGCCCAGGTGTAAACCCCAAGTCCCACATGCAATAGGCTCGCGGTACATTAGGCAAGGAATGTTTTCTAGTGTCATGTCAGGGTTTGAATTACATATCATTACTTTATAGCTTCTGTCAAACCAAATGATACTATGGATATTTAGGAATTAGTATGTATGGCTGATTTGACTTTCTTTTTCCATGTCTAGATGTTATATTTATTCATGGTATTGTCTGTCTTTTTCTAAGTTCTCAAGATAAATTTGTTGTATTGACAATTTATCTAATATCTATTCATACTATTTTCTCTAATGTAGACATATGTATTTTCTTTGTCTACATTTAGTCTTATCTTTATGCATTGGATTTGCTCTTTTGCCACACAAATATTTTTATTTTTTTTGTCTGGATCGGATCTACCACTTTCAATTCATTCTCAATCATCTGACTTTATAGTACTGCTTAGTTACTAACAATATTTTTTTATCAGTTAATAGCATTTTTATGAGAACATATGGCATTTTGAATATAATGATAATTTTTGATAATATTATACAAAAAGTATTAGTTTTATTATCTGAGAGTAGGGTTATGGGTTATTTAGACAATACTTATAATTTTTTTGCAAATGTTAATTTTTATATCCACATATTTGGCATAAGGATGTTTGAAATTGTAGTTATCATATAATTTTTGTTGTATCATGATATTTCAAGGGAAATATTTAAATAACATTTAATAGAAATCAAAATACTGAAAATGTGACAAATAGAAGAGTGATATCTTTGTGCCCTTTTACAAGAAAGAGTCCTAATTTTCTCCTGTGTTTTCATCTCATGACCACCCAAATTTTCCTCTAAAACCAATAAAAAAAATGTATGTAAAAAGGATGACCTAAGATAAATGAAACCATGATAACAGGTGCAGAAAGAACACATGTGCTTGATGATTACCATCCCTTTTACCTTCAGATAGCGGAAAAATAACTTTCCATCTGTACTTTAACTTCAATAACGAGGAAATGAAATGCTTAGGCATATTTCATTAACGTTTTGCACAAAAAATATGTCAAACTTAATCAAGTGCAGTGAAGTTAGATCTGTTTAAATCTTTTCATCGTTCTCAGTTCCCCTTTTTATCAATTTAAAGATCCTGTCCATTTTATCAATAGTGTAAATCCTAACCCTTTATGTATATGGATTTGGGAGGTCTTAAGGTTTGTCTATTTCGTTTATCTTTCACTTTTTCAGAAGTTTGGGAGCCTTAAAGTTTATCTGATTGTCTAACTTTTCCAGAAGTTTGAGAAACCTTACCGGTTTTCTAATTCTAAAGTTTCAGAATTTTATGGTTTTATGGTTTCCTTAGCTTTACTTTCACCAGATACCTTGTAAATATGTGTATATGCTTATCTCTAATCTACTGAACATCTGACTTGTGGTTGAAATGTCTGTATCTTGCTAATGTATTCCTTTCCTTATCCGTTTTAATTAATATTGTTCAGTTGGTTTATAGTTGAGGTGTTTTCTTTTTCCAATTGCCTTTTGAATATCTTATAGGAATTTTCATTGAAGAATTTAGTATTTTACATTATTTTCAGAAAAGAATTTACATTTAATGAAACGGTTAAGATTGTTAAACTTTTTTAACCTTTAACTCTTTGCCTGCAGGTCTGTTAATGTCCCGACTAGATAATCTTTATCAACCATCAATCCTCAGTGCTCCCCTGTGATAAGAAATTATGCCTTCTGTAAATAAGTTTTCATAGTAAAAAATGTAATACTACTTTTAGTTTAATTTAAGCTAAAAATAAAAAAGGTTACTTTTGTAGCTATTTTAATCAGATAAAATCTGCTCTGTGTTTGTGCTCAGCGTTTCTTATATTTACTTACTATACTGTAAAGTTTACCTTAGATTATGTTCAGTAACAAAAAAGAATTTAGTGCTGATGCAAAGAATAATTTTTGAAATGTTTAGTAAATAATAATGATGCATAAATAAGATGATGCATAAAAATTTGTCACAGTAATTAATTTCCCTAGATTTATCATATGATGAGTAATTTTGCAGTTGTCGGTTAGCAATAATTCTGTAAATAGAATATAATTTTCCAACTAATTACACAAGAATTTAGTATTTAACAAATATAAGAAAGGTGATATCAAGCATAAGCACCTACTTTTCGAAGATGATGCTGATGGTATTTTGATAGTGATTGCATGTCTCCTGGGGCGTTAACTTCAAAATTCATACTCAGGAACTTTTGAAGCTTGATTAATGCCAGGGTTTGCATCTAAACACTAGATGAATAATTTACACACTGGAATTGGTTGATGATTATATTTGTCTTGGAGATACAGACCTCAAAATGGTTTCATTGAGTCTGTGATATTTGAGATCCTGATTTTTCGCGTGTCAGGTCAAATTGCTCTTCTAAATGTTTAATTGTAACATTATATTTTAGATTGTTTTTTCAAAGTGTCATTCAAAAAATTGTTATGAGACTCAAATGGGCAACATGTTATAGTGACAACTTAAATGTACTGAATTATGCAACAACTGTTTCATTTACAAAACACAATGTAAGTTAGATTTCTTATCTTCTACAATTAAGAAAGGACATATTTTGCACCCTGATCCCAATCAATCATTCATCTTTGAACAAACTCTCCCAGCAACTCTGTCATGTCACTTCTTCATACAGAACGATTTGGTGCAACTTAATACCGTTCCACAGAGTAGCTGATATAGGCAAATGCTTGCAGGGTTCACCTCAATATTTGACACCATAATGATATTGCTTCGTTTCTCTTAGTTGTAAACTGGCTGTGATGATTTAAGTGAAGTTCTTGTGAGTCTAGGTTTACATACCATATCACTTCACAAAACCATCTTGTTTTGATCTTTTCAAAATGCACATGTACCCATTACTTAGTTTCACTTTTTCTATAATACAAGAATCAGGCTTAAAATGCTGCACACTGAACCACCCCACTGACAATGTAGATTGCCTCTAGCTTAAATGCTCTGTTTGTTTCACCATGTTTTTTATTGGTCATGTGTATTGTTTTTATCATAGAAAAAAGATTGTATGTTTCCAGGGTGTGGACAGATTTTTAGTTAAATGTTTGCAGTCTATGTTGATCATATGACAACAAAAAATATTATGCAGATGATTATAATGATTCACGCTTCTGAAGCTCTAATTAACATTAATTGTCCAATTAGCTTCTTATGCAACCATTTACATAGACACACTGAAATGTCAACAATGTATCGTCCATCATTGTTTATGAAAGTATAAGTTTCAGCAGCTTGGGTTTGTGTGATGTTATGTACTATCATCAATTAAGCACTTAATCTTGCACTTAAAGAGGAATTTAGTTGATTACTCAAGCTGTTTGGAAAAAGCTTGTTGGTGTTCATCTCGCTGAGGTAAGTAGGAAATACTTCAGGTATTAAAATGTCCATGTTTTGATTATTCAGTTGCAGTTTGAGAGATTTTCATTTCTCATTAAAACAGGAAGGGATGATAGCTCACATTCAATTTAGTTCAGCAACAGCCCATGGTTTTTTTTTCAAAGTTCTCTGTGATATTTAGGGAAGAAATAACCTGAAATAATCGTAATTTCTTCTCCTTTTTAGCTTTAGTCCGTGACCCACTTCAGTCATTTATGCTACAGCCTTCTCAATGTGCTCATCGATCTTGCAAAGGGAAGCCAATTGTCTTTGTTCTTGGAGGCAGCAGCATAATGACTTTACCTTTTACATTATTCACCACCCAAGTACTTGACTTTCATAATCTGCTCACAGCTAATCCCCATGCTAACCCCAAGTCTGTCTTTTCAAGGCTTCTTGACATCTGTAGCTGATTACGAGAGTAAAAGTATGTTCTGATTTAATCTTTCCCCTCAAGCTCCTCAAGAAGTTTCTACAAGGCTTTCTAACTTTTAAATCCCATGTCAGGCTTCTCTAAGGTTTAATTTCTCTTCAGGGGTATTCAGACTTTTCTTCTTTTTTGAATAGAACAGTAAAGAGACTTGAAAGTCTTTGTACCTTTTCATTTTTTAAAATAAGTCTTGACTTCCTTTGCACAAAATTAAGTGTGAAATAATTTAATTGTTCTTTGAAAAAGAGTAATTCTTTATCACATTTTCTTATATTTTCAATAACGAAAAAAAATATATTTAAAAAGTAGATTTATAGGAACATTGAAGTTATGAATGAACAAGCAACAAGCAACACTTTTCTCTTCAAAAAGAATAAAAAGACACTTTCACTGCATGATGTATATGTTAATAGAAAAGCTGCTGAGTAAAGACAAAAAGTAAATAAGCTGTTCTCTTTAAGTAAGTGTGTATATTGGAGTTGCAGATATGTTCCAGAAATACTCATCTGTAATATCTTTAGACCACAAGCCAGCTCACCTGAGGCTGTAAGTAACTCAACACGTTGCTATGTTATTTGATTGCCTGGAAGTCCTCTGCTAACAAGTTTGCTGGGTATGTATATGTATATGTATATGTATACAGTAATTAATGGCTCGCACATCATATTTCTTCTCTTGTGAAGTTGAGGCAGTTTCTCTGACTGCTTTTATTAGAGCAGATCTCCTGCATAAATACATTATGTTGAAGTCTCTTCGAAAGTTTTCAAAACTCCAAATTTCTTCAGTTCTCTGGTGTCAAATACTTGTCAGCCAATCATCTTAGGAACGATTATATAGATTAATTTCCAGGATTCTATTAAGCCGTTTGTAAAAAACTTTGTTCTGCTCTAGCTTGTTGAGGTTCTGTTTTCAGTATGAAGCTGTCAAAATAATTACTACAAAACATTTGTAAGTGGTCAGTTGTGTCATAGCTGTGAACAGATGGAGTATATGTTATAGGATCTGCTACTTGGTAAAGGCTATGCCAAACACATCAATTAATCCGTAAGTATATGGTTGTCCAATTGAGTGTATATGTTCCAGCAGCGCTGTTTATTTAGTTTGAGGGAAGCCATGTGTTGTTCAGTGAAATCCAGCGATCTCCATTCCTCCTGGATCTGGTGTTTATTTTATGCTTTCTCTCTGTTTTTGTATCTAATGGACATGTAGAAACTTCAAATAACAATTTGACATGAAATTGTCAGTCCTGTCTGGTACCCATATGTTGCTGTCAGTGTTAAGTGCAGAATAAATGTTAGAGATTTCAGTGTGACATGTGTATCTACTTGAATGTTTTTTTTTATTGATACAGACAGTTAAGAGACCTAACTATGGACCAATTTAGTGGAATTGTATGAGGAGTAAGTTCATGTTAACATTTGAAAGTTCTGTATAAATGTTAGATAGTTTGATATGACTTGTATATACTTGAATGTTTTTATAATTAATAAAGATAATCAAAAGGACACTGCTACAGGGATAATTTGATTGAATTTGTATTCTAGGAGTATGTTCATGTTGTCAGTGGAAGGGCTGTATAAATGGAAGAGATTTTGTATTGACGTAAATGTACTTTAATTTTTGTAAAATGAATGTCATAGGTTATCAAAGGGAACTTTGTGACAATTTCTTATTCAAGAGGTATTGACAGTTGTGCATTTCTGATGTAGATGCTCTTCAAAATAACATCCAAAACAATCCCATCAATTGGAGTGATTATTACACATGTGAAGCCATAATTGTACACAAACAGTATTATCACTTCAAAATTTTCCCAAATAAATGTGGTTGTGCTGTTGTGTTCTGTTGCTGTGATCCTTTGTTGTGCTAAAATGTTGTTTTTAGTGGCCCCCACTTATGAGTGACAGTATATGTTGCTGTCCTCTTCAACATGTCTTTATAGTATATACATGTTGTGTAACTTTGTTTAACTTGTGTAAAACACAAATATTGGCAAATGTATGATCTTCTCATGTAATATCAAGCATTAGTGTTATGATATGTTCACATATTTTATGTATTTATCTACCAGGAGGTATAAGTTTCTGTTTACACGTTTGTCATACAGACATCTCAACTTGCATTTATTTTTACCTTTGGGTAAAGCAGTATTCAAGGAAAACCAAGTTTTAAGTAATCAGTCTCGTGATTCATTTTAGTTAGCAATCGAAAGATCTGAATCTAACTGACAGGAACCTTAAGTGTTAAGTGAACCAAACATCATTTTAAAAGTCTTACCCATCATTGTTTGCTGTTGATGTACCAAATTACCTTTTATGTATTTTTTCAGTGAAGTTCACTCAAGTGCAGATGGTCACACATGAGTTAGTACAGTATAATGAATAAACAGAAAGTGACATTTCCACCAATTCTTAATTCAAATGTCACATTGTCAGTGTCATTTATTTACATTGAGTGAATTTGAACACAAATAAAAATTGTCACATTTGACCTGAGCTCAGTATTTTAAACCTTAGTGTACAGACTTTAAGCATTGCACCCTTAACCTAAAACAGCTGAATAGATGGTATATTATGATATTCTAGTTGATAAAATGTTCACCGTATAATTTCTAATCTCTTGTACAAGTTTACCTGGCCAATTACAGCTGACAATCAGACTATCAATGTTGCATTGTCTACAAATACTGTCCAGTGTATGCAACCAAACTTGAGAACCAGTCTATGCCGTCCGATCATTGACTTCCCTTTGCAAATTTTCAGACTTTGGTTTAATCAGGGTTTGCTTGTCTGGCATTTTGGATGATTTGGTAGTTATCAATCACTAGAAATTCATAGCAGGCAAACTCAGCTCTTATCATTTAGTTATCTAAACTTATAGCCAGAAGCTATGGCATCGTTATTGATATTATATTTTAGCATTTAAAGGGTTAACCAATTTGTAACTTTTCACCTAATCTATCCTTTTTAAATGCTATGTATGCTTCAGTAGTTTGCAAGTTATTTTACCTGTATAAGAACCTGGTACTTGTGATCACTTATCACTATAGTGATCAACCAAGCATAAACAATCATGAGCATTTGTTGCAGTTAAATATAGGGGTTAGCATGGACTGAAGGATAGGGAGAAATGGATTGTGACGAAAGGGACTTTGTGTAGATTTGTATCAGGAGTTTAGTTTTCAATATGGGCTCTCTGAATCATTCTAGTGCTAATGACTGAAATATTGTCCAAGCAGCGTTAAACAACAACTCACTCACTCACTCTTAGTTCATATCAAAGTTTCTATATGCCTGACCTATAGTTTATCATCGGCTAGCTAGCTTTTCCTATGCCATTGGCCACTTTCAAATTATTCCTTTTTCAAAAATTTTTAAAAAATGTTGTCAAGAAGTTGACCATACAGCATGGTTTTCTGTTATCTAAGTCAGCAGCTAAGGTGTTAAAATGAATATCGGGGTTGCCTTGTAGAATTGCAGTCTTTGATTGGTTTATGATTTGAAGGCAATATTTTAACCAGAGAGTTAAAATAAGCATTGCACAGGGTTGAACTAACATCTAGTCTTGGATTTTCTTGTACTCCCACAGCCGGCTTATTCTGTGATGGGTCGGCCCAATCTTTTAAATGTCTAGCCGTCTTGTTCAACCACCACACACAACGTGAGGAAATGGCCCTCATCATGCGATGACCCCACGACATTTCATTGATCAAATTAATGTGGGTGTTTTTATGCACACTGGGTGATTAATCATTGGACTGATGCTTTTTTAAGATAACATTGTGTGACATGTTGCCATATGTTGTTCCTGTTGCTCAAGATTCTGGTATTAATTGGACAGGTCGTTAGTTATTACAAGGTTTCAATTACTAGAACAATATTTTGCTGAGGAGACATATTATGTTCCCTTCCTGCATGGTTTAAACAGTCTGAGATCTTACAAGTGACTTTTCCATAATTTCCGTATAAACTGCTATATTTTGAAAGACCTCATAGAAAAATGGTTCCTGACTTTAAAAGACAGCAGTAAAGAATTACATATTTGACATGAACATTCTTGTCGGCTAAGAGGTGGGTTAGCACAGTGGTTAGGGTGTTCCACTTTGGATCAAAAGGTCTGGGGTTTGAATTCCTACCAGGGACTCAGCAACTTTGGCTGCAAAAGAGAACTTCGTGCAATGCTAAACTGAATTGCAGCGCAGTACCACCCATTTTTCTCTTGTTCCAGTCGATGCTCTCAGGTTTCACTGCAATGCATAGCCACAATGGTGTTTCGAGCTTTCTCCCTGCAACAATACTAGCATCCTTGATATAAGTGAAATACTCTTGAAAGCGGTGTTAAACCCAAACCACATCATGTCATTTCTAGTCGCCTTGTTGACCATTAGGTAACAGATCAGGACAAGAGTATGTTCCTTAGAAAACAAATGATGGTTTGGGTTCCTCTTGGGTTTTAATCTAGACATTTTATATTTCCATGAGTACTCAAAATTTTACATGTTCAAACAAAAAATATTTTTCAAGGCTTAGTGTACTTATTTGAGTGGTTGTAAATAAGTATGTTCGCTAGAATTTTAGTGGTAGATTTCTGTCATATATTTACTGTCTGTCTGTTTCTTAGTCTCTTCTCATGAGTGGTCCTTGTAGCTTTTAATTTGACTAATGTCATAAAAAAGATTTTTTTCTAAAAAATGAATTCTTCATAATCTAATGTTTTATGGCTTGCAATTTAAAACTATAAACTTTCTGAACACAACTTATAGACTTGCTAAGGCTCCCTAAGGTACAGAGTGGTGATGCAGGACCAGACTAAATGAGTCATGCTGTGGTATAACACCAACAAGTACAAGTGATAAAATCTTCAATAGAGACAGATTCATTCACATCTCCAACCAGTTCATGATTCACTCTCACTTCTCTGGTTTAGTGAGTCGAGTTGTAAAACGCCACTTTATTGAGATTGATGTATGGACCCTTTTAAAAAACGCTCCCAGTTGGAGGTCAATTTCTTTCTTTTCATTGACTACTGGAGTCAAGATTCCTGCCTTGATCGAGAATGTTAGCACTGCCCTTCCTATTTACCTTTTTACTCAGTTCACTGGCAGCTTGTTTAAAACTGATTTTTTTAAAAATGTTAATTTGTCCTTTAATTTGTGTGTTCTTTTCAATGAGTGATTATCCATCTTCAGTTTGAATCTTTTTGTTAGTAATTTCATGCTTTGTATCATTTTCTTCATTTGTTTGTGCTGTTCAATCTTTTTTCAATTATTGATGTTTAAGCTCAAATGTCAGAGTAATTAATTAACTTCAGCCTGGACTCTTATGTCTAGTACCTTTCAAATTCAGGCTAAAATAATCAAAGTTGATGGAAAAATGATTAAAGATGAGATGATTAAACCGGAGATGATTTTAAAGCAATCCTGCTCCAGAACTCATCTTGATGCAATCCAGGAAGTCTGCTAAATGAAGATTCGCTGCGGATATACCTGGTCTGGATACAGACTTGTAGTCTGTGCAGAGTTTGTGGATAGATAAAGACTTGCTGCAATCTTCTAAGTGAAATCATATTGCATTGATGTTGTCTAAATACTAACTTGAAATCTGCAGCCATCAAGCTTCTACAGTTTCAGCTTCAATTTTCTTTATGAGATTATTTGTGGATACAGGGTTGTAATCTGCAGTCAGTAGGCTTCTGTACAGAGATTTTATGGATGAATATAGACTTGATTCAGTTTTCTGAATGAAGATGTGTTGTGGAGAGGATTTGTGGATTCTGGGTTGTAATCTGCAGTCAGCTAGGTTCTGTACAATTTGAGTATCAATCAAGAATTGTTTCAGTCTTGTGAAAAGGGATTTGTTGTTTTCACTTTAACGACAGGTCTATGGGTGCAGTGTTACATTTAGGTCGGTGTAGGAGTTTGGGAAGTAGAACAGAGGATATCACTAGCATTGTCCAATCATGAGATTCCACCTAGGGCTACGCATGATCAGCAATTGTCTCATTCATAGGTCCCCTTCTTGGCCGATAAATCCTTGCCAAGACAAGTAAAGAATTTTGGAAATATTATCCCGTTTCAAAAACATATATTAAAGATTTATTTGTATAAAAATAAATAAAATATATAAAACACATGTACCGCCCAAATATTATGAACACAAAGAACCGTTTGAACCATCTTGAAATAAATCTCCCATTTTAATATTGTAACAATACAGGGCACTAGACAGTCAGTGTATTATCCATACTGTAAGAAATTGACCGCCCATGAACACTTGTCATATCCGTATAGAGAAGTTGAATATTCTAAAACAAGGAGACCATTGTACAAATGTCAAGGACATTCTCAGGATCTTATGGATGAAATCTAGACCAAAAAAATAGACAATGGTGTTTCATGTTTGACATCTCATATAAACAATATACTGACCATTGTAAGAGAGAAGTCACTGTTGTAACTTCTACCAATGTGAATGGATTTTCTCACGCATGAAGTTGACTTTATATGAACTAAATTGTATCTCCTGCAATCAAACTACGTGTTACTTGAGGTGTGAGATTTCTTATTATGGATAGAAATGATCTTTTCTGAGGTATTGTTCATTGTAACAGCAAAATTTTGTGTTTGTATTAAAGAGGTGCTCAAGAATGATATTACCCTAGATTAAAAACTTGGGAAAATATTTATTTTGAAAAGATATTCAGTGATGTTGCATTTTCATTTGATAGTGATATTAAGTCTGTTAAGATGAATTTATTTCATATTTCATTTTCGATCTATTAATCCTATATCACCAATATAAGCAAGAAGGTAAAGTTTGAAGGGTCAAGCATACTCTTTGCCATAAAAATTCAAAAAGGAACAGATGGTTTGTATGCAGTCTTTGCCAACACAATCTTTGAAGTTTTTAAGAAAGTTACCTTTAGATTTAGCCAACAACAGAAATTGTAATAGCAATATTTCATAACCCTTTCTCTTAAAGGCCAATCTTGGATTATACCATTTTGTTAGCAAGTCATTAAATTGACATCATGAAAGGTTCATGCATTAATTGATTGCAAAGCGTATTGATTGGCTTGCTCATTACTTCTACTGCCCCCTATTTATTATCCCAAATTGTGTGAGATCAAGGTCTCTTAGGAGATTTGTGGTAGATTTTGCCCAGTGCTCTGTAAACTGCATCACATGAACATGACATCATAATGATGCTATATATCTATACATTCTCTATGAATCTGTCCCTAGTTTATCTATATACATCCAGGTTTAAATCAAGGGTTGGTTTTAACATTTCTATAAATCTCAAGACTACCAGGACAAATTTAGATAAAATGCTACGGTGGATCGTATTCCTATTTCATGAGTATGTTGTGTGTTGTGGTTCACTTTATTGATAAAAGATTCCTTGCAGTCACCAAACTGTTGGAAGTCTTAATGAATGTAGCTTGTGCATGATGATCTCGGGTGTCCAGAATGCATCGATAAGATCTATAAGAATAGTCTGTTCGAACATCTCTCCAATCTCCAAAGACGACCCCAGACTGAAAATTTATGTTGGAGCAGCTCAGCGAATTAGCAACATAAAACCATTTTATTTGCGGAGGAGCATGTAGATATAGAGAGGTCTCATGTTGTCAAACAGACCTCTCTGACACCCGGCAATTAAGAGCATGTCAGCCATCACATACAAATAGTTATTGTGGAACTTGTAGTTAAGATGTTTGCTCTCTGAATCTTATGTATGTGCCCTGTTGACAGAACGTCTTCAACGCTTGTTGACCGTTCCAAACCCACAGATTATCTCTATAGATATATTTGTATAGACTCATTGTAGCATAGTGCTTAGACCTGGCTTTCTGAACAGGGTTCCTTAGTTTAGAATGGACAATCAGGACTTAACTACACAATGTTCTTAGAAATGGTTGAGATTTCATTAATTCCGAGCAAACCATTTAAACTAATCTTTCTGGACTTGTTCTTGTCTTTTAACTCTGAGCACTCATCAGTTTGGTTAAAGATCATAGTTTTATTTGTTTATATTTTAATAATTGTGGAAAATACTTTGGCGAAAAAGGAAAATTTAGTAGAAGACAGAAAGATCGATTATTCCATAGATATCATTTATGCAAGGCCTTCTCTTTGAGCTAATGATTAAGAAGTCTCATCTGGACAATAAAGATGTTTAAGACAATTTCATTAGGTTTTATCTGAACTAATGACAACCTACACATTAAGTTTGTAAATTTATATGTTTACTATTAGTGGTTGTCTGGAAACCATTACTTTTGGAATCCATTAGTGAGTCTAAGGTTCTGCTCGTCATTTGTTCCAGAGCTTATAAACATATATGTAAAGCCAGTCAGATTGGAAACAAGGTTTGCTATTGCTAAAAGTTTACAAATCCAACTATTTATTTCAAATGACAGAATGACATTTCACTACATAATGAAGCAGTACTCATCAGATATCATATACTGTAATCAACTTGATAAGCGCCTTCTCACTATGAGGGCTGCCTCACCACATTTGTAACTCACAAAATTATAAGCCCCACGTTCTCAATTGACATACACTCATGTAGGCAATCTTTAATTTATAAGAAATTCTGCAAGTCAGATTGGCTCGTCTCTTGTTCTGAAAAAAGGTCACATCTGAAGTTGTCTTGCAGAATTACGGCAATGCCAAACTCAGTCTTGATCACTTAAGAAATGAATTTCATCATATGGTTGTCCACACGGTTATAACCTGTTTGAAACTTGTAAGATAAACTTGTATAACCGGCAAGCTTGCGACGCCGGTTATACAAAAGTTTATCTTACAAGTTTCAAACAGGTTATAACCGTGTGGACAACCATATGATGAAATTCATTTCTTATAAATTCAAACGTTGTATTTAAAGTGAAAATGCATTCGAAATGCAATTCTATAGCTGCTTGTCGCACTGACCTACGTACCGGTTACACCAAGACGGATCTCTACCCGTATTCAGACGCATAAACAAAATAGTTCCAAAGACTCGGTAAAAATGACACTTTTTTATTCTACAAATAATACATTTTGTGTATCAAAAAACTAACAATGATTATATTTTTGGAAAAAAGTGGAAAATGTAAAGTTTAATTTAAATAGATCAAAGTTAACAAATAACACTCGCGTATTTATACTGTCCAGAATCTAGGTGACAGTACAGCGTGTTTTGGCTATCAGCTGTCAGCTGTCACTTTAGGGTGTCGGTTTGGGATTGGTCACATTAAACGTGAACGAACAATTATGGAAAGATCCTCGTGACATTATGCCACTTGCAGGCCCGCCAATGTTTGACATTGTCATTGACAATGACGGATTCATGTTTTGAAACGGGCCAACATCGTTTTGAATATCGGTCGCGGGGGGTCTCGAAACTGTCGATGACGGCTCTCTGCGCGCCACAACACTCTGCGGTGTGCGCGGACTGGGGTGACTTGAAACTGTGTCACCAGTCAGGTCATTGAGGATGGAGCTCAACTCATGTTTTTGAAATGAGGTGCATGCTCTTGTGTAACTTCGCACACTGGCCTCATTTTTGTGACCGGACATGTACATGATGTGTCGCAGCTCGACATTTGCATCATTCTTGAGTCATTTGGGACATTTTAGGCCATTCAATATCAAACAACCCGTAATCATCCATTTTTACAGTTTTGAGTCAAGCAGACGACAATTTATTTACCCTAGTTACGGTAGTTACCGACGATAATGATTTTATTTAAAACAGCAACTTTTATTTATTTTTCAAATAATGTTTATTCTTCAAAAATAAAATATATTTTTTTAAGGTGTGTGTTATCAATTAACAGAATTAATAACTTATATTAAGAATTGTCTCAGAGACGACCCTCAAGACTGAGGTAAGGATGGATCAGGGGAATCCCCGAGGGAAGAAAATAGTTCCGGCACGATATCGTATAACCTGCATTTACTGAAGGTTATTTTGTATAACCCTCAACTTTGGGTTCATTGAAATGTATACCGATCACATGACCATGTCTGATCCAATCAGAATGCAGCATATCGTTTACATCACAAAGTCTGAATTTATATGGACATAACTGGAATCTACTTGTCCAATTCACCTTCAAGAAGAAGAGACAGCCGGTTTCTATCTGTATGCAAATGTTCGTCCTAGATTAACAGTAGGAAGTCAGGATGGGCTAATGCAATGTACACTACGTCAAGGAGTGACCAGAATATTGTCACCCTGGTGGAAATTGGTGTCATCTTCATGACAATTGGTGACACCAATTGACAACTCCATTACAATTCTGTATTCCATCCCTGATGGTCTTATAAGGAGGTAATTCTAGTTTAAAATCATCACGACTTTGCTAGTCCTTGGCTGGTGAAGAGGTTATAGGTCAAGGGCTGAACACATATAAGATGCTGACCCAAGGATGAGTTAGGCAAAGAGATAGGGTAGACAGGACTGCTGTCCTGTCTATGGTTTTGGTGAGTAATTACAGGTAATAGTTTCACTGGGTAATAAGCTATAAGTTAGTCAATGGTTATTGAAAAGATACTGGATTCACATAACATAGATAGTGATTCATAATACTTGTTAACTTAGATTGACCAAGGTCGAAGTGATAATACTTCCATTATGTTAAGGACAGTGTTGGAATGTTATGAGATGGGCCTTTTTTATTGCTAGGCAACATTTAGTTAAGACAACTCTGCCCTAGATGATTGATGCCAAAGTAATGTTTCCCTTATATACAGATATTGTTAATCATTAGGCTTGCACTTACAGAATGAACAAATGCCAACTGGCTAAAGGTACATTGCAAGTCTGTGGCCCAGAATAGGGATATGATTGAATGTCCTCAGCCCCAAGGGTCAAGAGAGCAGGAGCTTCAGAACAAATTTGCCCGCTGGTTTGTCCAGCTAAAATCCAGTAGCCTCGATACACTCCCCCATGTATTTAGCACAAGTTGACAAATTTTAGCCAGGATTACAAGAAACCTCATTGTTAAGGGAAATGTTTTTGCAAACCCAGCCTCAATCGATCGTGTCGGAGGTTGAGGAGACAGATTTGCATTGGTCCGTGAGATATGTGAAGCGGGTTAGATGGTTGAGATGACACTCGATGTCACACACTTGCTACCGGGGTACAACATTGTTGCTCATTTGAAGTTTAGTTTAATATTTGTAGCGTGGCAGACAAAAATGTCAAGGAAACTGCCACTTAGATTTTTTTTCAAAATGATCCACCAATGAAAAATTTTGACATGTTAGAGAAATTATTTTAAAATCAATTTTTTACTTTTACGTTTGGACAGTCGAATATTACAGGATAGCATTTAGCCATCATTTACAAAAGGGTTTGATCTGCATGTATTGAAAGATATAGAGTTTAAACATTGTCTTTCTGTGAGCTAAACCAACTCCCTGCTGATAATGACGACTGCCTTTATATCAAAAGAACTGGTTCCATGTTTTATAATTTCACTAATTCATAATACTTTTTAATTTCATGATTTCACTTTGTCCCAGAAGGAGTTATTATATCCTTTTTGAACTTATACTTTAATTGTTCTCCATCTAGGTTTTATTTTTGTTGTTTTAGTGTTTACAATTTTCCAGTGTAACCAGTTACATTCATTTTTAAAAAATGAAGCGATACAACACTGATCTAATATTGTCTTTTTTGTCTGGGCTATGCGTAGATGGAACATGCACTGTTCCTGTGTGGACACTGGTTTATTTGTCTTCTTCTCTGCCTAGTCTGTGCATCAAGAATGCAGCCTTTGTTTCATTTTTAAAAACAAACTGTTAAATATGGCAAACAAATAAAACGTAAGGTGCAACTTTGGATTAAGATGTGTTTCAAATTTAACTTGTTGTGTGACAGGTTTAATGATGTCTTGCTCTGACATGATTGTCCAATCAACTGTGCAAACCCTCCTGGAATTTCTTTATTTGAGGAAAATATCATTCAGAATTCTTGAGATGTTTTCCAAATTCTTTTTTGAGTTTTTTTAAGCTTAGAGTTAAATTTGATCAACAGTGTTCACAAGTTGTTAGATTTTTTGTCTCAAGTCATGTTTTAGGAATGTCAGCTCCAAGCAGAGTAAGCTGGACAGATGAAGAAGACTTAAGTTTACCAGTGATTGTTGAATTAGCTTCAATTTTCAATGAATCTCTTTTAATAAAACATGATCTATCTGTATTCACCTGCTTTTGGCATTTAGCACAATATTCAAATATACCTCTAGGCAAGGATTCCCTTTTGTAAGAAATGTTTAAAACAATTGAATGTCATTTAGTTAGTCATTAGTTTTTTTAACCTTAGATTATAAATTTTAAACTAGGTTACAGGTTATTTATTGTGGATTCGTCATGAGACATTGGTCCTATATTTGAAGAGATTTTCCAATACCTCAAATGATTTTATTCAAATATCACTTAGCTCATTTATCATGTCGCAGTTGTTCAGTTAAAGAAATAGTCAGTCAATGAATGCAGCAACTATCTCGATATTTCATAATGTAGATTGCTTTGTGGTTTATTGTAAAATACATTACTTCTCTCTTTTAAGAAAAACAAACAGTAATTGGAATACAAAATAAAATGATTTTTAACACTTATAAATCAAAATTGAGGTGATAATGAGTTCCCATTGTCTGATTTCTAATTGCTTTTGTTGCACGATTGTTCTAAACGATAATCAATCTTTGTAAAAAAAAAAAAAATTTACACTGAAATGAAAGAGAAAGATTGAATTTCAATGTCCAGGTGTTGTTGATTTCAGAGCTTTCTGCTTGATATTGTTAGAGTACTATTTATTGATAATTACTCCAGTCGATATGTTTCATTTAATATTTAGTCAATAATTCGGAATGTTTTTTAAGCTTTCATAGTTTTCAAACGTGTTGCTAATTACACATCATTCGACACGTACATGGCTGGATTTCAAGTAAAGCCGAGGTGTAGTTGACAAATGGTTGTGGCAAGGTATTGATCTAACCACTTAATTATATAATCCATGCAAAATAGAACATGAAATGTATAGTCCCTGTATGATGTGAATATTCATTCTACCTGCACAATGTGAGATTAATTATGACAGCCAATTATTTTTTACAGGTACTGTAGGCTTTTCTGATACAACAATTATCGAGAATTCAGGTCTCAATCATAGAAGTCGACCTTGATGAATGGAATCTATGATATAATCGTTTCGGCTGAAAGAGAGCGAGCGCTCACTCTAAGAGAGGAATCAGACCTCGGTTGTGCAATTTGGAAAAGGCATAATGGGCAAGCTGTGTTTGTCCAGTATCAAATAGCATATTGATTATGGGGAAGGAGAGACTTAATAGGAGAATTGTGTGTAGTTTTATTGGTTAAATGTCTTCTTTTTATAACATGATTAAAGGGAGTTATATTTCAAGGCAACTGCATTTAAATAATGGTTGGCTACGTGAAATTAGATCTTTTTGTCTTTTTCTTATTATTTCAATGCATTTTATCATTGATAGATGATAATCAATTATGATATTTTGCAGAATTGATTTTGGTTATAAGACCTTTTTGTAAAATCTGTTCTTTGTAATTTGCTACTTTGTGTTTCATTGATGTAGCACAGATGCCTACCTCACTGAAGTGCAAGGGGAAAATGGTAAATCAGGAATTTTCCCAACAACTCTTATACAACTCTTGATATTTTATTCTGAGAATACGTTATGAAATAAATATTGTAGACGCTTTGGCTTCTTTTATCTAAGAAGATATGAAGGAGGTGTTCTTGTTTTCCTGATAATTATGCATTCTACAGATAAGTTTTTCGAGTGGGCTGCCTCAGAATGATGTTAGGTGTTTTTGTCATCCATGTTCAGAGAGCATTGGGAAACCAGGGGGCATCTTACCATGAATGTACAACATCTCTCGTTATAAGACAGGTTACCGTTTGAGGTAAGGTACAGGCACCAGGTTAGTGCACATGGTTTATGATTTACTGTTTTACAAATGCTAGGATGTGAGAACTGCTCTCAACGTGCAGGAGTTTATAGTAATGTGTGTTTATTTGGTTGATTACAATAAATGATTTCTAGAGGAGAGATTTGCATAGTGAAATTGTAATGCCTCAAAATGTTGTCCGTCGGTTTTCTATATGTTTGGAGGTTACACCCTCAGGATTTTGATCTTGTGGAATGTTCCAGATCTTTTATTGTCCCGATAGACAGAAGGTTACATTGACCTAAAGCTGATCAGAAAATATGAGTCTCCTATCAAATGGATATGCTAATAAACATGCAATCTTTTGACCAGTCCATAGCTAGAGTTGTCAATTATTCACAAAAAGTTATGGTGAAGACTTCGGATAATGTTTTACATAATACACCTACTCTGAGTAACCTGAGGTGTACAATTACTGAAGTCAACATCTGGTTTGCTTTGTAATGGTCAACCTCAATCTCTGACCTACAATACGACAAACAAATCTTCAAAACTGACTACATATACTCTAAAACTGACCACAAATCGTTTGGAGTTGAAACAAAACATCCGCATCAGCTGCAAAAGCAGCCGAGAACGATCACCTGGTTTGCTTTGTGACGGTCAACCTCAATCTCCCTCCCCCAGAATAGATTTCAGAGACATTTCAACTCCAACAATTCCACAGTTATTGACCCATCAATGCCATGAGCTGTCAACAGTTGACAGGGTTACGTGACCTAGTACCAATTAGTTAAAGGCTTCTGATGTTTGTCTGACTGGCTAAGATTTGACATTAAGAAATCACTAGGTCAATAAGTCTCCAGCAGTCACCATTGGCAACTCTATATATATACGTGAACAGGTGATCTCTGAAATCAAATATTGACCCAAGCTAACCTGTGAAAAATCAGAAATTACCAAGATTTATACATTTATTCACTCAAGGTAAACAGGGAGAGGATTTTTGGGTGCTTGTTGGACTAATAAAGTTGATTTTCCCTTAATTGAGTTGTTTTTTAGCATCTCAAGTTTTTAAAGAACAGCTTAATGTCTAATGTATAATTACTTCAGAAATAATCTTTTCAATGCCTTACCTGGTGAACATAAATTGTTGCATTGAATTCTGAAAAGAAAAAAGAAAAGAAATTGATTTAACAATTTGCAAGAAGCATAGGTCTTGGAAGTATCAATTTTTGAACGATCACTGTTTTGAAATGTTGATGATAATAATGTTCTAGTTCCTGAGCATGATGATAAATCTGATTCATCGTTGGTATGATCCAAACCTCAGACTGGCTGTGTACAGTAATTGATTCAACATAGAGCAGGAACCAACAGGGCTAATCCTAACCTGTGATGAATAGGTCAACAAATAACAGGCACTTTGTACATGTTTACGACCCAATATTGGAATAGACAGGAAATGAAAGAGTAATTACTCTGAAACTCACTGTAGCTCCTTGTTGACCTCTGCTGGTATCATTGCTTTCTGCTCTAGTCGATGCCCCTAGATTTAACCTGTTTTTGCTTTGATGTTCAATTTGTCCACTTATGTCGTCACTGGCTTCCAGGAGGTTAAAGTTGTGCAGGTCAACTGTCCTTGTCATCACCTCTTAAGCTGTGAAAATGTCACTGACTCTTAGATTGATGTACCGTACCATGAAAATCTGATTTATTTGGTGTTTAGAGATATATTTCATGAAGACAAGGAAGCGTTATAGCTGGTTTGGCCTGTGATGGATGGTTTGATGCTAAAGATGGTAGTTCTATGATTTTAGTAACTTTTTGTGTTCAAGGAAAAATCATATTGCTTTCAAAAATCTGATAATAGTAATTAACAAGTCCATGTACCAAAGAATTTGAGTTTAATGTCAACCATATTTTGACGCTCATTCTAAGAGAATAAATATCAAGATAAAGATTTATGAATGATAAGGCAATTAAGAGACAATCTTTTGAAACCAGATGGATTTGAAACCAGTATAAGAGCTCAAACTCAGGCATCTTTTTTTTAAATCAATATTTCATTTATGAATCCCTGTTACATGTCCTAAGAAAGAGCAAGAAAACCTGGTTTATTGTACCTGGTTACATAAAGTAAAGAATATAGTTAAAAAAAACTTGTTTTTGGAATAAGATAAGATCGGAAAATGTTAATTCTGTTCAAGAAACTGTGAAGAATCAATATTCAATTTACTTTCTAACTGAAAGTTTCAATTATGTGTGAAATTGTGTATCACATATCCTGTTAACTCAGTAATGAATCTTATCTTAACATGAATATAAAAACCAATCTGCTAAAGGTTTATTGGATCTGCTGATCTCCCCCTCATAAGATGTATAATTTAGGATTCAGATATCTGAGCTGTTTCAACGTATTCAATGTACATTAAGACATCAGTATAATGCAGTGAAAGAGCCTGAACAACCATAGATATAGCTCAGTTGGTAGAACATCCACTCAGCTCCTGGGAGGCTTGGTTCGAATCCCTGCTGCGTTATACCAAAAGACATAAGGAGATGGGAGATTTTGCTTCCTTACTAGACACTCAGGAAGACAAGGATTGAATATTGAACTGTGGCACCACTGTGGCTGCCGGGTGTCGAGAGCACAAATACAATTTTCTATTAAGAATATGATGAGGACAATAAAGAGTGGGTTATTTGCCTTTTACAAATGAGTTTTTTGGGGGATATAGAAATGACCTCTGTCCTTCCGGCCGTCAGTGCAAACTCTTTTTCGGTCCATTATGCCTTGGCCATTGAACCTTTGTATGTTGAACATTCATCATGTGAAGTGGTGCCTTTTTGGGTTTTTAATTTTCTTCCTACATTTATTTCTGATTGTTTCCATAAAAACACAACTTAGAACCTCGGTGCTGGTCGATAACCAAAAACCGTAAGGTCGAGATCATTGAAAATGGGTGTGTGGAACAATTGTGTTAAGTGGTGCCTTATAGGTTTTTGACTAATGGAACTGTGTGCTCCAGAACAACAATAACAACAGAATTGTGATAAAACCACCTACGGCAGATACATTGCAGATCTGACAAGAAGCAATACCAAGTGAGTGAGTTGTTGTTTAACACCGCTTGGGCAACATTTCAGCCATTAGCGGTGTGGAAATACCAAGTAAAATATTTGCTATACTGCTTGCATGGACCTTTACCATGTGTAGTTGATATGTAATCAGGATCTTGTATCAGTATGATACACACTTTAATTGTTCCAAATATGTTTGCAGTGTTGTATTTGAGGTGAACATTTACAAGCATTAGCATGCTGTGCAAAAGATATGTCCAACAGTCCGAACGGCACTAAGCTCCTGACTCTATCTGACCCCTTCAGTTATATCCCTGTCAGTGCCAGAGGGGGACGTGATAAGTTAATTATCATCCCTGTCAGACATTTTGTTCCCGCAGATAATCACCTAATGGTTGCACAGTAAACTGGTTAACTGCCCGTGTAACAATTTGAGGTCTAGGGATTTTGGGTCATTATGACTTTCCATGCTGCTGAGATGAGATATTGCATCTATTCAAGAATATATCTTTTTATTTTATTTTATGGTTATACTGCAGTGAATAACTCTGCAACACTCTTATGACTTTGTTGTGCTCAAAATATTTGTAAGCAAAGTCTATAACTAGTAAGACTAAGATTATTAATGTGGTGTTGTACATACACCGCTCTGAATGTTGAACACTTCATTGCAGCTGATGGTGAAACCTGCTAGCAAAGTGGCACAGAGTGTGTTACATTTAATTGTGGCTTTCCTTAGAACCTCTGTACCATCTGACCTGAGTTAAATTCAAATATACGCCATAAACTTCCATCTTTATCTCTTAAATGCAAAAATTATTATAATTTCTTATTTTCGATGTTGATACAAAAACAGCCACATAAACTTTTATAACTCAAAATCTGTGTTCAATAGACATGAATATTAGTAATCTGATCTACTTAACACTACCAACCCATATTTTTATTTCCGTTAATTTTCTTTGATAGCTGTTTTACAATTCCTGAAAATGGGATGCAGTCCTTTTGATTTGTTCCATATATGACGAGTTCGTTTATCTCATTATTTCATAATATACAAACACTAGATGATATATTCGAGTGATGAAATTATTCAGTGTAAATCAACCGGATTCATAGATAGAATATAGTTAACAGCCACGAACCAAGAGGGTCAATATATTGATGAGTTAACACATAAGCGCTAGATGTGAAGCATTGCTATATAATGAGTATTCCATTCTCATTGGTAAAGATCTGTTATCATACCAGGTCTGATATTCTAGATGCTAGTCTTCGACCAATCAATAGTCAAGTCCAGGGGTCACTAGGTCAAGGTCACTCCAATGTCAAGGTCAATTTGCCATACTGGCTGCTGATTACTTCAGATCCAATATTGTATGAATAATTAATGAACAATGCAGTTGGGATTTGAATTCTTTTGTACCATGACATGAAATCAATTAATGTCAGTCTGTAACCTTGAATGTCGTTAACCTATTCTTATTCGACAAATTCTCTTTGACAAATAAAACATTTAAGATGATTCCAAAACTAATATATTGTATAGAGTATATTATATGATTTTCAAGACATACTATGTTGACTTCACAAGAACCTAAATATTAGAGTAAGGTGAGGTGAGGTGATATGGTGTTTATTATAAAGCCACTTAAAGAGTATTTCACATATGTCGCGACTCGCGGCCGCTAGTATTCTTGCAGGGAGAAACACCGTTGTGGCTATGCATTGCGAGTGTTAGCTCAAACTAGCTAACCATGGGTGGTACGCCACTGAAATTAAGTGTAGCATTACACCCAAACCTGACTGAGTGTAGAACAGTTCTCTACTTCAGACAATGTTGCTGAGCCCCTAGCGGGATTCGAACCACGGACCTCTTGATCCGAAGCCGAACCTGCTAACCACCATATTAGAGCAAGGGCAAGGAATAAACTGATGTATACATAGGTATATAGGTATGAGTGAAGTAAACATACTATATGTCATGGGGAGAGCACAAATATGATATGTTTTTGATAATCCAAATTGTTAAGTCAAAGAAAATAAACAAAATCTATATCCAAGCAAAGGCAGATCAACTGCCATTGGCGCATTTGGAACACTTTATAGGCGAAATGTGACCTCAAAGCATTGTTTATGATGTGATGTCACAGTGAAAAAATAATACAAAGCCTTACATGACATGGACCTTCTTTATACTTACCATCAGCTTTCAATGATCAATGCTTAGTGTATGACTTTCAGTGAGAAATAAAACCACTCGATAGTCAAATAATATGCCAATAGAATTCACCAACAGTTTTTTTGGCATCTGATTAAAGCTTGTTGCTTAATAATACTCACAAAGATAATGAAGCCTTTGATTCACCAAAATCTTAACAAGGGTCCAAAAACATGTGCTATATAGAATGCACTCAACATACCTATGCACAGTGTAAGCGCTGATAGATAACAGCAACAGTTGAAATACATATAAGTTGATTATAGGTTAATATGTATACATGCACAATGTTAATAGCTAGTTCATATATCACCAAGGGGTGTATTATTGTGCAATAGGACGTAACTGCTGGGGCGTGAATAACAGAGCTATAAATCTTTGTAAACAGTAAATAAACTAGATAGGACATTTGCTGGTATGCACAACTAATCAATACTCTATGAAATATTTATAGTGCTTGTTGCACTTGAGCCAGTTGTGAGGTAATGAGTATGCCGTGACAAGTAGTACACTATGGGTTTTCAATAACAAGGTTCGTTAAGTGAATTGACCTAATTGGAAGTACATTTGCAATTCAGTTTTCATATGGTGAAATTTATAGCATCAGTTAATTGGCATTGCTACGGAAGTAAAATACCACTAGTCGGACTTTGGTTTGGTCAAGTATTAATTTGTGGGAAATAATCTGTTGTTGTGGTATTTCTAAATACATAATGAAATAGCAAAGCATATACTGTTCTAATACCAAAGAGAGAAAAATGTCCTTTTCCTTTTTAGATGTATTTTTCTACTGTTCTTTCAATTATGTATTTTGTTTACTTGCACTGATTCAGTTAACTTTGTGTCCATAAACGATTATAACACATAATAGCCAGGTCATATATAGGGATGTTTTAGATAATATTTACGACACCATAAGACCCAGAGGCATTATCAGACAGCCTCACCAATATTGACCGGATGATATCCAGTTATCCAATGTAAATATTGTTGATTGCAATCATAGCCAGGAGAGAAGATATTGATGCAACTGCATAATGGTCTCCTAGAGCCTGGCTAAAATATCAATGACACATACAAGAACGATTTATGATATTTCATTAAATATGTAAGAAAAATGATTATATTTTTAAATAGGTAAGCAGAATGACACAATTTCATAAAATTTGTAAGAATCATGACAGACTTTGGCAAAATATGTAAGCATATTGTCACCAAGCGATAACAAAGGCAAAACTTGTTGAATTGCATGGTTCTCTGTCGTCTGCACGTTGACGTCTGCTCAAAACGTTCAGGTCGCACTGTCCTGTTCGGGACATCTAATTACTTGCATCTTGTAACAGACCGACCAAGATTACCAGGATTGTATCCACATATAGACTGATTTAAGATCCTAAAGACTGAATCGTGTTTCCACCTTTACGTTGTCTGTGTGTAGTAGAGGAGGAATTGAAAGACCTTGTCAAGAACAAACAATCATGGATACTTTATGAAAAGCTTGGGCCATTGAGGACACAGTTTACCTGCTCCATGCAGTGTTATTGATAGATTAGCGGTGTGTGGAGCTGTCGGTTTGAGGTCTCGAATAGAAGGTAAGCTGAGTATTTGACAGCTTTCACATGTCAGCTTATTGAGCCGTGATCGGTCAAAATGACCGCTTTTTTTCATTGTCCAGAGCCTGATAATGTGTTTTTTACGCTTTATGGATGAATTTGTAGCCTAAGGAGGGCGCAAATATTGAACAGGAAAACTGATAGGCTGGCCATTACAGAAGCAGACGTGAAATTTTTGTCTGCCTTCTTGAACCGACAATGGTAAAAAGAGAGTGATAAAAATCTTTGATTTTATTTTTCATGTACTCTTCAAACTAAAATTTATTTACGTTTGTAATCATCCATTATACAAGGTTTAGTCAAAGGCTGAGGCAATATTCCCCCCTCAGTCCTTCAGCATCATGTTCTTGAGGATATTGATCTTCAACCAGTGCAAACTTTCTGCCGCAGATTAAAACTTGTGTGGTCTTGCAAATCTGCTTTTCCTTAAAAAATCTTTTTCCTTTGCTGAGAGGTGAAACATTTCAAAACAAAGCAAGAAAATCTTCTTGTTGAGAATCCCTTAGCAATCACAATCAATCAATGTCCAACTCTGGTTTGGAATTGAACATGTTTTGTGGATCGAAAGTTTTCATATGATTGGGTTGTATTTGCTGTTGAGCTGAAAGTCTTTTGATTATGCTGAATGTATCCAATATTAATTTGATATTTTGAATTTTAATCCTTGTGCAATGATGTCTGTTGACACATGGAGTTTTTCATTTTTGTGTACTTTGATATTGAGACGTGAACTAAAAGGCTATCTATAATCCATTTATCACAATTTGAAATGATATCTAGCAGATAAAAAGAATAAACAGTTAATAGCCAAAATATTTGATTCTAGAGTAGACAAACAAAGAGACGTGGGATACAAAGTTATTTTATTATGATTGTTTAATTTATCTGAAATATTTTGAGCTTTTTAAGAAATTAGAAGAAGATTGGCAAAAAATAACAGAACTTTGACATTTTATATGTTTCTGGTTAATATTTGATATAATCATATTTTTCGGGTTGAAAGTTTCAAGCTTATTTCATACACTAATCAATAATCGATAACTAAATTGAATTTGATATTTTGACTCACATGATGATCATCAGCTGTTTTCCTTAGAAAAGAACATATTCTAGATCTGGTTTGTCTATTTAATATTGACAGAACAAGATTTGATACATTCCGTTTAACCATTGTCCTTTTTGAAGTTTTTTATTTCAAAAATAGCATAAAAACGAGGTAGGTCTTAATATAACAAAACATCTCTTTGATTCAGCCTCTCAAATTGAAAGTGTAGTATAGAATCAGCTGTAGCGATCCACTAACATTGTACTGTGATGGGAGGTCTCATCTACGTTGAGAATCTCGCACGTACAGGCGTGGGTGTCTGCTATTTACTACGGGTAGATAGACTTGTAGTTGTAGAGGGCTCTGTACACTTTATAATCTAATATTCCGATGTTGTTTTAACTGTTTTTGATATTTTTTTTATTGATTTGTTATTTTTTTTATGTTGTAAATATGTTGAGCTATTAAGAGGATAAATGATAATGTTAAAAATTATTATATTATATAAATAATCATATCATATATTAAAAACTTGCTTATACTTTTTTTTATTTTTCAAAAGATTATTCAATATGTTTATAATCTATTCAATAGATTAGAATCACATCATATTTAATATTGATTGATCTGAATTTTTTACATTAAGTACTGCATATATCTTTCCTCAACAAATTTTCATTTGACAAACACAAATGTAAGTTTCCTCAAACTCAAAACGCAGTATCTTTTCAAATCTAAATTCTTAAACAAATGTTTTTCTATTCCATTGAAGAAAATATATTAACCTATGTGATTATTTGCGTTTATCATTTATAAATCAAATTTTGCAACCCATGCAATCCTTTCAAAACTATTCGGACTATAGAAATGCATGGGCTCAGTGTTATACAAAACAAACTGAACCAAGCTTTTTGCAAACACTATTTAAATGGGCTACAATAAACTTTTGTAAGTTGACACAAGTTCGCATGCTCATATTATGTTCAGGACATTCAAAAAGCAATAACTGCTAGGGCTCCACACCAGTTGAGTTACACTGTAGAGTACTGTGTGCATTGACTAGCAGTATGAAAGAGGCAACTGGAGAGACACAACAAGCTGTGAGAGACAAAATAAACAAAAAAATAAGTTAGATATTAAGAAAAAGTGAGAGAGCCAAGCAACTGATGAAAAAGAAGAAAAAAACGCTATATAACTGAAAGAGAAGAGAGACATCTTATGTTTGGTCTATAAGGGATAAAAACTGAGAGTCCAGAGAGAGAAACAGATTTAATAAAGAAAGATACAACCATGTGTAGGAGTTAAAAGTAGTATAATAAAACAAAAAGTGATTAACAAGCTCAGTTAGAGAAACCAAATCATGTGAGATATCCCCAGCTGAGAGATCCGAGTCCCAAAGAGTATTGACGAGCTCACGAATAGAAGATAGACTGGGCGAGAGTTGAGCCACCCCTGGAGAAGACAGACTGAGCAATAGTTGAGCCACCCCCGGAGAAGACAGACTGGGCGAGAGTTTAGCCACCCCTGGAAAAGACAGACTGGGCGAGAGTTGAGCCACCCCCAGGTAAAGACAGACTGGGCGAGAGTTGAGCCATCCCTAGAGAAGACAGTCAGTTGTGTGTACTGCAGCCGGTTGGTCACTCACTATACAGTCTCCCTCTCCCTACCAGTGAGCCACCCCCAGAGAAGACAGTCAGTTGTGTGTACTGTAGCCGGTTGGTCACTCACTATACCCTTTCCCTCTCCCTACCAGTGAGCCACCCCTAGAGAAGACAGTCAGTTGTGTGTACTGCAGCCGGTTGGTCACTCACCGTACCCTCTCCCTCTCCCTACCAGTGAGCCACCCCTAGAGAAGACAGTCAGTTGTGTGTACTGTAGCCGGTTGGTCACTCACCGTACATTCTCCCTCTCCCTACCAGTGAGTCTCAATGCTCAGTGTGAACCCAGCTGCTGGATAAAGGGAGCCCTAGTTATGCTCCTACCTACACAACTATGTGGGATTTGTAGCAGGCAATGGATACACAGGTGGGTTTTTATAGTCATAACTGATCGCGAGGCTGCTGTAATAGTACATGTTGTTTATGTATATGAGAAGTGTTTTATTGTGTCGGATCAAAAAGGTGATTTATGGAATCTTGGACTAGCTGCAGGTTGGTCTTTTAAGTTGTCATTACAATTACCTCTGTTTATCATTCAAACTGTTTTTGATATTACCCTTTTGTTATATCTTTTTAGTTTTATTGAAAGTTGAAATGAGTTTCACAGGTGTCAGCTCGTTGATGCAAGGAAGTACATTCAGTGTATGAACAAGAATCATCTTTTGTACAAACAAGGGTTTTACTTTCATCACATGTTTCACAGGAGAGGAGATCTTGCACCCTGTTACCTACCAAACAATGAGATTTCAGGGGTGTAGACAAGCAATTGAAACCCATGCAGTGTCTTAACGAAGGTCTCATTTACGTTATTAATTTCCTCTTTCGCCTATTGTGATTTAGGAAGAGTTGACTAGAAACACAGTGGAAGTAATACAGCTTTACTAAGATCACTCTTGACACAACAAGGGTAGTGACATGTTTAAGAAGAGCGCCTCTAACCTTTTGCCTACCAAACAATGTGATATGGGGAGCGTGGACAAGTCACAAGTGGAGTTACGCTCGCTGGCATGTTGCAATGATCTGCAGGAGACTCAAACAGTTGTGAACTATGCTGATGTTATAAGAGACTATCTTGTTTGAACATTGACGGATCATAATGCACGGGGTTGACAGGGGTCTGTGACCTGTGTAGGTGATCTGTGATTGTGTGAGAGAGGATACAAACCTGTGATAGTAATCCATGCTTATCTGTGAGGTAATGTGGATCTGATAGTGTGAGGATTGGGGGCCTTGGTTGATATATGGTCAAGGAGCTGTTGATCTTTGATCATATGATTAGTGACTTTGATCTATGATTGTTTATTTAGTAATGTGAATTTAATATTTTGAGCCTGGATTGATGCAAGGTTAATAAGCTGTGATTTCTCTTTGGTTAAGTTATGTATGTATGCAATATTTTGAAAATGTAGAGCTTGGATATATTCAGGGTAATAAGCTGTTGATCTGTGATTTCAGTTTGATATGATCTGTGACAATAAACTGTTATTGCTTCTCCATGAGGTGATAGATTTGACGATTGAGAGCATGTAGATATGTTGTTAACAGCTTATTTTACAGTGATCTCATGTCAACTTTGATGGTGTCAAAAACAATATTTACTGTCTATATGAAAGTGATTTGTGGTCTTTTGATACAGATGTCTGTGATATGGTGTGAAGTAATATAGATTTGATACTGGCTGTTCATAAGTCTTTATTTGATTTAACTTAGGTAATTATTACTTGTATTTACTGATGATGTGAAGTGATATATATATTCATACTGAACAAATACCTGAATGTTTAATGATTAATCTGAGACAGTGCAAAATATCTTTTAGATACCTTTGTTTTGTAGATTAGATTTTAAGGAAATGAAATGATCTCGTAGATATTTTTGGGTTTCAAAATTGCTTAAACCGTTTGAAGTGATCTTATGTAACTATTTTAATTTCTTTGCTTGGTGCAGGAAATGAAGATCGATCTTTACTTCAAAATTAGATCCAATGGATCAAAGTGATTTTCATACTCGATTATACGTACCGGTACTTGGATACAAGATTCTTTAGCTCCTTAATGGTTTTATGACCGAAATCTTGGATAGTCCATTATGGATGAGAGAAGATTGATAAGCATGGCCCTCAAGCCACATGGTTTTATGATTTCAACAAAGAGAATATTCTCTGTTTATTTAACAGAATCATGGAGGTGAAATGGGTCAATGTGTTTGAACGCCATCAATGCATACCTTAGAGAAGTAGCTTGCTCATAGGTACAGAACTTCAAATATTTTGGAATATTTCATTTATACCGTCTTTAAATGTTTTGTTATCAAAATATGTTTCTGGGTGAAATGTAGATCTGTGTTTTGAGGTACAGTTATATGCTTTATTGCTAATGCATATCTATTTTTTGGTTAAAGCTCATTCAGTTTAAATAAAAAGTACAAGATATTAAAAAAAGTGTACATTTTCAATGCAAATTGTTTCCCATGTACATGTTTTTTTTGTAATTCTTTAGACATATGGTACAACTTTTGAAACTTAATTTCCTATTTCCTCATCTTCTTGAATATAAAAAGCATGCTCAAGTATTGAATCCAAACTGAAGAAATGACATTTAGTTTTTACTGTTTGTTTTCATAATTTTACCTGTAAATATATCATATAGGTAACGAAGAATAGTGTCACTGCTTGTGTAGGCAGCTTTGGTAAGTTAAATAAGAGTGACTGATATAGGTAACAAGGTGAAAATAATGAGATTTACCTGAGACTATGAATGACAGTGTACCTGCTTCAGAAATTGATCCTTTACCTATGAGTGTTGGAATGTTTCTTTTTTAAAGGATAATATCAAATATTACCTTCTATTATAAAGTTTCTTTACATCTAGAATTGGCATATATATTTTTGGTCCAGATGGTAATTCTTCAGTCAGAGGTCAATAATAGCTCATACCCTTTGTCAAGGATGTGTGATACCTGCTAATAGACAACTCAGAAAAGTTTGGCACCATTATGATAACAGTGGATGTGTGAGTGACAAAAACACGGCGCCAGTCACCTGGTTCAGTATCAAGACGTGTGTATGAAGCTCCCGAGATTACCTGTCTGAATAGAGTGTCAGGTGTGGAGGCAGTAAGGTGTAAATAATGAGTTTTACCTGAGATAACGAGTGATGCAATACCTGATTCACCTGGAGATTAAGGTGTGAAGGTAACACAAACAGGTAGGGGCTAACTTGTCATGTTCAGAGACACAGAAATACAGAATTTTGAAGGGATGGGTTCACCCGAAAAATATCTTAGGTCAACTTTAGGTGATCACTGATTTTGTACCAGCTTATTTACAATCTTTAGGGAATTGATAAAGGGAGATGAGCATTATCTTATTGACATAATCATATCATTGTTCAGATAACATGTCTTGAATAGAATATTATTTTTGTTCAACCAACCAAAAAATTAACAGAGTCTTTTTTTTATATGCATGGACCCAATAGGATTTGCTGGTCTGTTTGTTTAAATTCAAATTTCAATCAATGAAAATGGTGGGATAGTCTGTGTGTAGCTGGTGTCCCATCCCAGATTACTCTCTTTGTTAATTAGTTGTGATTCTTGGGATGAACTCTTGGGATGGTTTGCTGGTTAAATTCAATAATTGCAAAATTCGGCTTTATTTTCCAAAATTACAGTTGTTTAAACTAAAGACCAAAATTGATTTAATAAACAAAAACTCTAAGTGAAGTGTATACACTCCAGTTCATGCGTATTCTTTACTGCACACCCACTACATGTATCTCTTCAGCTACGGTTAAATTATTGATGTGCTTTCACAGTTAGGTAGCAAGCTTGATAATTCTTCCATGCTGTAGTCACGGTGACAGATTAACTTAAACATTCATCGGCAAAAACGTAAAACTAGATTTTGTAAGAAAATCAATATATCACGCCATGTGGTGATAGGTTCATCAGGAAGGTTTTAAAAACGCGAAAGTGTTTCATTCATCTGATCAAACACTATGATAACTGTTGTTCATTTATCTGATCAAACACTATGATAACTGTTGTTCATTTATCTGATCAAACACTATGATAACTGTTGTTCATTCATCTGATCAAACACTATGATAACTGTTGTTCATTCATCTGATCAAACACTACGATAACTGTTGTTCATTCATCTGATCAAACACAGACTTCAAAGATGCATTACTTATATACGTAGTTGCAACTGTACATTAAACGTCAGTGCGTTATTGTCCAGGGTTCCTTAGTTCTATCATTGCTTGTAGGTTTAACAGATATACAGTCAGGCTTTTGTTAAGCATGCTTTCTCCTCCAATAATAGACACCTTGATATTCTTGAAGCAACATTGATGTCAAACCCCTCTTTTCCAAAATGTAATCTCACCATACTAACTTTTTGAAAATTATCATGTGGTTTTATATGGTTAATATTATCTTGAACAAGGAAAAACATATTTTTGGAAACTGCCATAAATGAACTGATTTAAGGAGCTTAAAGCCACATTTAATCTATCTATTTGTTGAAATATGATCTGTCTTTCTCCACTCTCTACTTATTATAATTTTTTGACTAATATGTATATATATGATTATTTATTTTTTTAAAACCATGAAAAACCCAGTGACATTTATGTTAAAAAACAAGTAAATGCCACGTCGCTAATGGAAATGTCATTTCTTAAAGTTTATCTATGGTAATTTAATTCAAATGGTCATGCATGTATCACAATATCCAAATGAAAGGCCTGTCAGCGTATGGCATGGCATGGCTTGGTGTCAGCATCCGTCCATCCATCAGTATGTAAACTTTTCTCCATTTCATCTTCTTCTCCAGAACCAGTGACTCAGGAAATCTCAAATCTTGTGTACAAATCTTGACTAATGAAGTTTTTTAATCTATAGATTTGGTGAACCTCTGACCCCTAATATGGGCCCATGGGCCACACCCTTAAAAGCTAGTTTCAGTTTTTTATCCGACAGCAAAAGGTCTACAAAGCTGAAACTTGTGTACAGACTCCTTAGTTAATCAGAATTCTAATGTATAGATTTGGTAACCTTTGACCCCTGATAAGGGTCATAGGGACCATACCCTAAAAGCCTGTTTTCATCTTCTAAGTCATTCTAAGCCGATGAAGATTACAATAAATTGATATGGTGATCCTTGGGCAGCTCAACTGGTGACCTTGTGACCATTTATAAAATAAGTTATAGATAGCCTGATGAGCTACATAGCCAATGTTTTTTTTTATGTTTCAAAATAGGATACCTACCATTTAGTTTGAAATGTAATATGATCGCTCAAATGTAACGTATACTTTTAATAGTATTGATAGAAACCTGATGAAGTACCTGAATGAAATAGCAACCTTTGACATTAAAAATGATTATAAATGAGGTATACAACCTGCAAGCAAGAAACTGGATAGCTGTGTATAGGTTTCTATATCTTATTTCATTTTCAAAAGACTTTACTTTTGAAACTAAGCATCTTAATTCTATGCATTACATTAATTTTAATGATCAGTGGAAATTGACTTTATAATATTCAGAGCAAATATAGTTTAACTGTGGTGAAATTGCATGATAGCTTTTGTTAGAGTTTTGACAGTACAGATATGTTAGTAAAAGCTATGAATCACTATATATATCAAAGAACGATACACTACGGTATGGTACATGTCATGGTACACTAATTTTAGTTTTTAATTCATGAAATGTTTTTATTTGTTACTGTCACTTTGATTTATAGAGGCAATGTTTCACATTACGTTTATCGTTAGATTAAGTATCATGATTCTCAATTTTATGATATTTCATCACAAATCAACTTTTGATATGTACATATTTAAAAATTGTATCTAAGTTATGAAAAAAATCTGACATTCTAGCATCCAGACTGCCTTAAGGTTTCATCTTCCAACACTGGTAAAGCAAAGTCTTAAGAAGATGCTATCAGAGAAATTAGAAGATTTTCTGCATTTCTGAAGTCGAAATTGCACTTTAGAATATTTCGAAGAGTAAACCAACATCACTCACATTTGACTTTATACTGTTAAAATGTTTACATGCTTGAGGAGTCAAAACCTAACACTAAAGGGGTGGACATTCATGGAATAGTCTTGTCAGAGTAAATGTATTTGGACCCCTAGTAAGCTCTTGTTCTATATGAAGTTTCTGACATTTGACTTGGAGACAATAAACTGTTTGACCCGTCCACTTGAGGTATGTCACATCCTGTTTATTTAGAGGATAACTAGTTGTATGGCAACCATTGTATTGTCTTAAAGGTTATGCTCTTTATAAACGTTGAGTGAGTGAAACTGCTGTTGTTAATTTGTGTACTATGATTTGTGGCGGTATAGTCACTTGTCAATTTTCATTTTTTTCTTGAATAATGAAAGCTTTACTCTTCTCTGGTCAAACATTAAGGGAAATATAACTAGTTATACATAGCAGTTGAACATTGTTTCAAAGATGATGCTCCTCACATTGTAGGATAAATGAAACTACCAGTCATATTCTATCAACTATGATGTACAGCTTCCTACATGTCTGTTTTTATACATACCATTAAGGCATAGATATATCCTTAAAATTTCCCTCAACTTAAGTCTAAATGTAGGTCTTCACAACATATGATTTGTATGGCAGATTATGGAAGCATTGTTATTTTGCAGCAAATATATAGCTTAAAAGGTTATTGAATACACACAATATGGTGATCATCTTCATTATCCAGTTCTTTTGAAGGACCCTGTTTATTCTGAGGAAAGCACTAACAGGACCAACAAGGACTAATATTGTCAAACCTTGGACATCTGTTAAAATGAATATCATCTTCCAACGACAATAAACACTTCTGTTGAGATATGATTGACGACTTCATCAATTAAGAGCTCTGTTTATAGCCAGCTCAAGATTGATTACAGCTTAAAATGAGATTGACCCCTTGAACTTGATCCAAATTAATGAAATTGACTGTGAAGAACTCCCAAGTGAAGAGAGGACTAAGATCAGTGTCCGATTGTCTTCTGATTGTCCTCGGTTTGTCCACATGAGATCAAACAAGCTATAGAAGAGTTAACAGTAGCTACATGTGTAACAAGAATTGTAGTAGTGATATTATCTTTCAGGCTGTCAGGATCAATTAATCTTTGAGATTGAAGATTCTCGTTGGTTTATGTTTGAGAAGGTGATACGAATAGTAAGTGCTTGCTAGGTCACTTACATTTAGTTATTTTTGAAAAAATTTCTCAGCTTGGCATTAGACTATCTTATTCATTGTATTAACTCTTTACAGAGAGATATATTTTTCTGAATAGGAATCTAAGAAAGAGCTTAAGTTGTTGAAGGTTTACCATTTTGCTAAAATGTTAGGCTAATTGTATATTGTAGTATTGACCCTCATCAAAATGATTTTTTTAGAACTATATACTGAAACATGAAGATGATGATATTGTCTTCTGACTCTATTTATTTGTTGAGTCTATTATATATACTAGCTGCCACTCCTGTTGTGGTGAAAAGTGTCTAATCAAATGAACTCTGTTGTAAAGCTTGAAATTAATGCAGTAAAAAGGAACGTTTTTCCAAATAAATGGAAACGTGGAAACAGACAGGGTGTCTCTCTTTGTCCTCTATGTTTCATCAGTTGATTTTCATTTTGGTTTCCACACAGGAGACTTTTGAATTAGACAAGTATAATAACTCTAATTAAAGTAAAAGTGTCAAAACCTTCATGAAATCAAACCAAGATGGGAAGGAATGTTGTTCCCAAACATGGAGGTCGGCAGAGAAATGTTCTATGTGCTTTCCTATTGATCTGTTGATTCTCATACAGTGCTCCACACAGGGGACATGTTACATTAAACTAGACAGTGTGCCCTTCAAATTTAGCGCTGTTTGTGAGGGGCTGGTCCGTAGCTTGGCAGGAAATTTGGGTTTATCCTTGCATTGCACTGTTTTAACCTTGAGCAAGAACTTCATGAGACAGTGTTGGTTTTTCTCAGTGTTTCTTCTTCAGTATTTAAGTTAGAGTGACATAATCTTGTAATGTGTTGTATAACTCTGTGAGAAATTAAATAGACATGTGATTCTATCACTGAGACAGTGAATCCTCTGTCTCAGACAAGATTATTAGCTGTGTTTCAAAGCACGCTGTGAGAAAGAAGGTTAAAATTATATTTGGTTGTCAAAATAATCACTTAGAATATTTCTTGTTCATGTTTTACGCTTATAATGGATTAACACTCACAGTGAAGTTTTTTCACAGACGTCTGATATTAGCTTTTATGCTTTTTTAAGTTTTTTTCCCAGTCATTTCTAACACTGGTTTAGCATAAATTTGTTTGTAAAAGACGCATTTATGCTTACATGCCATTGATAGATCTAGTTAAATTTCTTTAAATAGAAGTTGGATAAAAACTTTCTATGTGAAAAAATCTAGATTGATGGCATATTTTGTTTTCTTCAGATCAAGAATTTAGAATACTGATAGATAAGGATATAAACTTCTTAGATTTTAAACAAATGACTGGTTATGTGTAGAGAATGTTCAATAAATGTTCAATATATTTTTTTAACTTAGAATAACTTTATAACAGGAAGACATTTGTTGGCCATTTAATCATCAAATGTTTCTTGTTTTTTAACACACTTCCAAGTTGGACATTGTTTTAGGTTCAGACACCTGTTCCTGTGATGTACAAAAGTTTTTGTAGTCACGAGTGGGATGCTTGGTTACCAGACCTATATTGTAGGTTCTTTCTGACTTCCATAGAATATGTGTATTGGTGACCTCAATGCCAGAAAACCTGAAGTTCTGTGTCAAACCTGCAAGTTGTGCCCATATGCCCATAACCATGTCCAAATGTCCTCCAAAGCTAGTGGGATCCTGAACCCTTTACCTAACCAAGTGATAGGATGGGTAACCAAAGTTTCTCTTCTAGTCATCACTAAACAATCACCATGGACAACATACATTGTATATCGTGACCTCAAAACCCAAAGCCCCATTCTCAAACCTCCAAGGTGTGCCATATGCCCAATGTCCTCCAGGGCTTATGTGATCTTCAACTCTTTACCTAGACGAGTGGGAGGCTTGGTGACCAGACCTATATTGTGTGCTCTGTGGGTCAGCAAACATAACATGAAGCAGAAGGATGTCAGTTTGTGTAGCTGCCTCGTAAAGAGGATGTAACTGGAGTCAGCAGTGTTGGGACTTCACAGCACTTCAATGAAATAGGCAAACACCTTTTGAAGAGTTGAAAGAGAAGATCGTAGGTAGAAGGGAGGAGGTGGTAGATGATTCAATCACAGTCTGGTGTAACTTTATTATTAGCTTGCTCATGAACTCTATTGCAGATTTTAACGAAAAAATTGTAACCCCCAAAAAAGGGTGAGTCTATTGATTGAAATGATCAAAATAGAAAATGGGCATTGACATATTCAACAATTGAACTTATGTAAAACAAGTTTGACCAAAGCTGTTATCAGCTACATTAATTCAATTTCTGCTTCAATCCCTTGCGTGATGTTTGCAAAGATGTCCCAAAGGTCAAATTTGGTTTCTCATTTGCCTTAGTCTCATGGCCGCAAAGTAACGTCCTGGGTGCATGTTTACATAGCTCACACAGCTGTCTTCTCTACTTTGCCACTAGAGGGCGCCCTGACAGTGCCTTGGTCAATATTGGGGGCGTTATTACGATGCATTGACATTCTGGAAGACCTTGTGTCACCGCAGAGTCAAACCCTTTGAAATTGTAGGCAATCATGTGTTTGTTTGCTCCATTACATGTTTTCTCTCCTCTGGGAAGAATGCGAGTAGTATACTTGGCCCACTGTGATGTTGTTCAAGATGAAAGGAGACTTGAGAGATTTGAAGATTGGTCTCTGATTTCCAAACACACAGCAGTTGCTCTAATGTCCCACTCCTTTTATGCTGACATGACTCCTCAGTGCTTTAGTTTACACTCATTACTGTTTTAGTGTTGATTTAGATAAGAGGTTGTATTTACAGTAAGATAATACAGTACTGGTTGTAAACTTCCTTCTACACAGAATTTCTGCTAACAGATGAATGAAATCAAGTACTCAATATAACAAAAGACTTAACTGGGTTCATGTCTTATGAAACAATATGTTACTATTCAAATACCTTTTCAACCCTTTGCATGGTTATCTTATGATAAATCCAGTGATGTTGAAAGTATGAAATTGATTCACTCACAGTTTGTTTATATCTAATGATTAATCTAGGACAAGTCATCACCAAGAGAAAGTATGCATTGGCATGCAACTCTTGACATGAATGGCAAGATATGAGTTTAAGCACTGCCATTGGTAATTTGGAATATACATGAAGTTGATCAACTCTCTCCACATGGATATCGTGAAATATGGATACGGCCATTGGTGACATGAAGTATGATTTTTAGTTGATCAGCTCTTGACACATGCTGTCCTATATAGATAGATGAAATATGCTTTTATCAATCAACTCTTGACATGATCGAGGTTTCCGAGAATCAGTAATCTTTGACCTGGGAGACAGTTAGAGCTCATTGGTGTTATATATAATTGAATTAACCTGATCTCCAGAGAATGAGGTACAATATACGCAGAGCAAGTTTGCAATAGATTCAAATTGATGTTACATTAGGAGGCAGAATAGAAAGTGACAGGTCTCCATCAAAGTCAGCACCATGTTGTATGTACTTGCTCCTGTATGACAGAGAGAGCACCACAGTTCCACAGTGATGTACAGGAGTTCACTGATATTACACTCTCTCATCATGCAAGTAGTACTATGGCACTAACCATAAGATGTTAGTGCAACCAAATGTTATCTCAAGAAGCCTATATTGATTTGAACTTGCACTTAATACATTAAGATGCACCAGGAAAAAATTTTCATGCTTACTGTCTTGTTCTTCAATTTGTACCTTCTGGTGCAGAAATATCCAAGTTTAGCCAGTTGCCAGTTGTCTTTGATGATCAGTTTTCAATCCTGTAAACTGACATCATGAATGGATTTCCACCATTTGATTAAACAGCCAAAGTAATAAATCAGTGGAAACTGTAACTTGTCCTCCACTCCTTTCAAGAAATGGAAACATGACACACAGTTTTAACACACAACCTTGAAAGCAGGATATAAAAATACAGATGTCATGATATAAATAGGAAAAGTTTGATTAAGGATTATTGATTTATGGAGTGCTTAATCCAATGTCATACTTTTTATGCACCACATGCCCGGAAGATCTTAAAGCCATTGATTAGTTTTGTCAATGCCAGTTAATGATATCTCTAGCAGTAATGAATTACTCTGTTGCAAGGGCTCTGCAGGTTACAAGGGGTGGTGATGACATCATGATATGTTCAATATCACACACTTCCAGGGAGTGGACTATTGGCATTATCCATCTTGTCATCAATTCTCTAGTTATATTACATGCAACCTCTAACAGGTCCTTGTGACATTTGATGTAGCTTTCTTTGGAGATGTTGAGAAGTAGATACTATTACAATTGAAAAGGGTCCAATATAGATCAAATTCATAGGGGCGCAATAAGTGTTGAGAACAGAATGTCATTGTGACTTTACAACCATAGCCATGCAGGTATCCCATAGATGTATCATGCTTCAATTGTAACTTGGTACGTTTATCAGGGATTTATAGGTTTTACTGTACAGGGAATGTGGTATTTCACAATCATGATTTGGTTTTCAATAAAAATGATTTCATATGATCTATACTTTTTGCAAGCGTTGTGATAATTTGACAAATGTATCATTTGTTTTTAACATGTATCATAATATGGCATTTAATCAATATTTGTCTCATCAAAAAATCTTATGGGAATATAAATTTACATTGCATAGCTCATGGGAATCAGGTAATTTGATATATGTATATATCTTTTGTAAGTGACTCTTTTGATAACTGCAGTTTTGTCTGTTAATAACATTACTGTTTGCAGTTTGGATGATTCTTCCTATAATTATGTAATTTACGTCATCTGGTGCATGTGACTTGTTGATGATTGAATACAGCCGTTGAGGTAGTCCTTTACTGCTAGTCGTATGGTATTCTGGCCATCAGCCAAACCCATATTATTGTCTTTGATGATGGTTGTATTATCTCAATTTGCAACTGGGATTGATCATAACTGTTGGAGCCAGCAGCCAAATTATTCATTGAAATTGGAAATCTATTTGGAAACCTTTCTAATATTTGGTTACATTTTATTGTTATTAAATTTTCAAGTTATTGATTGTAAAGTTTGTCTTGACAAAGATTATGTTTATTGGTGTAAAATAAATGTTAAAATGATTGAATTAGTATCTTTTCATTCTTCAAGAAGATGGATTTTGGAGGGCATTAATATAAAGTAATAAAATGAAAACAATTATTTGGAACAAAATGAAATTGTTTACAATTTTACACATGTCGTTGCTATGATTAACTTCAATACCCAAAGCCCTCGCCTTTTCGCTATAATTAGAAAATGGTACCCCAATGACCACCTTGTTGCTATAATTTTTACTTAATAGTACCCCCACTTCTCCATTTGGTATAATTTGACTTCATGCTATCCACACCCACATAGTAATTCATTATCATGCATGAGTTTGTGACCCTCGATCTGTATAAAAGTGAAAACAGGAAGTCCCTTGTCCCCATTAGTTTTAAGTAAGGTGTTTAAGGTGTAGGGCAAGGTCGTAGCAAGAGGAAATAATTGATTTTTCTGTCACATAGACTGGATATGATTTTTTAAATCCAAACTAATACCAGATGTTCTTTATCATGAACTGATGGCTTAGCTTTTTATATCTGTTGCTTGGAAGAGGAGAGTTATCAGAATAGATAGTTTTTTCGAGGCTTTAATCCTTCTTTTACTAAATTTTGAATGGTATCTGTTAATTTACATTTTTGCTCAGAAAATAGCATCCGGTTAAATCAGAGTATATGAATCTGCTCTCGTTCCTTTCTAATACCCTGATCTCTTTCAAGCCAAAACCCTCATATTGCTAGCTATCTGGCCAGCCAATGAGATGGCTCCCATTCAGCAACAGCGACACAACATGGATGGAAAAATCCTTTGAGTTCAAGATAGTGGCTTCAAGCTCCTTAATTAACGACATTTCATTGGCTGAAAAAAAAAACGAGTGAGCATAGCCATTAATATCAAGCCGCCAACCGTATGAGGGTTTTGGTTTGAAAGAGATCAGGGTATTAGGAAGGAGCGAGAGCGGATTCATATACGCTGATTTAGCAGGATGAGAAAATAGTTGGTGAGTTAAGACATCTTGTCTACTGGTTGAAAAACTCGTCAGCCATTTTGACTGACCAATGTAAAAGACTTATCAGTAGTTGATGAAGAAAATAATCAAGATTGGCCACTGGATAAAGATTTGTTGTGCTTGAATATTCCTTTAATGAATGGTTAATAAAAACTAATTTGCAGTATTTTGCAAAAACAAGAACAGTCGATGCTACCATTTAATTGTTTGAATTAGTCATTTGGTAAGTATTTTCTGACAAAGTTTGAAATATAGGTGATGAAAACTTATCCAAGACCAGTAGGTCATTAACACATATCGCTCCATGTCTTTGTCATTGACAGTGCTTTCTTAAGCCAGTAAGTTACACAGAAAGAGAGGGAAACCTTCAATTTCACGGGACTCTAGATAACTTACATGATTAGAATGGTCAACTCATTTCATTATCGAACCATGATTTTATCACCCACTGGTTGTATGGTATGATATGTAATTGAATTCCACGACTCATTCGTTATCAAATCAACTTTGTGAAGATACAATTCCGTCTATTGGCTGCCCTCAACCAATCAGATTTATTACAGATCAAACAGAGGCTGTAAACATTACGTGTGTGAGATCAATGGAAGAGCTCTAACTGTGTGTACCCAATCCATTGAGTAACATTCTCAGCAAGTTCCAAATTTACTGTGTAATCACTTGACATTCCAGCCATAGCACCTTAAGGTCTTGCAGGCATTCCTTAATGGGCAGGTCTCTTTGTTCCTTATTAACATCCATGGGAAGTGAGCGCTTTCTTCTGACTTGTAGGCGTGAATGCCATTCTTGTGACTTCAGACATGCTGTACTTCACTCATTACTTTGTTCCTCATTGACATACTTAGGAAGGGAGTAATTTTGTGAATGAAAGAAATAAAGGTTATGGATGGGATGCTGAACATTACGTAAGAGTGACTTGTCCAGTGGAATTTACTAAAGAGAGTGAGCGTTGTTGCTGGGTTGGGCACCTCAACTAGCAATCTAGTGAAGAAGAAGAGTTGGTGTGTTGCAATCATAATCAGTTAAAACTTTCATTTTGAAGAATGAAGGTAGTTGTGAATGGAGGTTGTTTATATATAGCAGGTCTTTGGCAAGATAAGATAACATGTATATTTCAGATGTTCAATCTGATTGAAATCAACCCTGTCGCAACATACTGTAGTGGTCTTTAACTCTTACAATGAGAGGCGCACAGGGATTAGTTCAATTTGCTGTAGGATTTATGTTTTAAAGATTTTGAGTGTGTAAATGACATCATCGCCACCTCTGGAGGAAACCTGCTGTAGAGGACAGTTTAACATTTAATATTGTGCTTCCCTTTTCTTCAATCTTTTGTAGTCCAAACCGATGCTTTGTCAAATGAAACACACCATTAGGTCTGAACTCAGTCCAGGCATTCTCACGTTAGTATGCTAATCCCCAAGAGTATTCAATATCTCCTCTCCTTCAGAACAGATTATCTCCTATATGAGCAGAGATTATCTCAGTTAAGACTTTGGTCAGCTAGCAGTATCCAGAGTCCACTTTGCTTTTAGTGGTAACATGAGATCTATGTGTTCTGTAGACATGTGATGTGAGAGTTTTGTATCCCAGAGGATATGATATGCTGTCAGCTATTTTGCACCTGCCAGGCAATAAGGTTTATATTACACAGATGCGCGTGTGATAAGCTGCGTAGCATGAATGAAGTTTATGCTCCTGGTGTAACATATCTCTGCAAAATTTCAAAGGAACTTTTCCTTGACACAAGACATTATTTGTATTCTTTAGCCTCCATCTTGTCCATCTTGAATGTGTGTGCTGGTGTATTTGACTGAGTTATGTGTCATAACATAAAGTTCAAGTTTTTATAATGAATGTTAATGTTTAATGGCATTTTATTGGTTGTTGTATTTGTCATCTGCAGATTATGGATCCATGGGATATCTTTGATCCTATTATTCAATACCTAAAAGATATTCTGAAACATTGTTTGTATTTGAAATTTATTTTTTGAACATGTGAACAATGAGACATTTCTATATTCCGGATCAAGCTGTCAACAAGAGCACAAATTCTTGTAAGCTTTCATGTTAAGTCCCACATTGACACATCCAGATTCAGGCAACAATTGCAAGAACTAAGGGCACCAACAGCTTACCCGCTCAGCCTGCTGAGCTTGAGTGGATAAGCTGTACATAAAGTAACATTTGTTAGCTATATAAATGCTAAGTATTTCTATTTGGTTCAGATTAACATAATGTTTATGTTAATTCAGATAATGTGTCAAGATGAAAATGTTACATGTTTCAATCTCTAATGGAATATATTTCTAATTGCAGATAATGGTTTGATACAGGATGTACCGGTGTTCACCCCTCTGTATCCTGCTATGTGGATTACTTGTGTTTGTGTTCTGTATGCGAAGGGTTAAAGCAGAGGCCTCAACATGGACCTTCAATGGAACCGCATATCTCACTTTCTCGCCTCAGTATTCCAACCAGCAAAATATTCGTCTTGGATTACAATTCAGGACACGACAGCCAAATGGATTACTGTTTTACCATTCGCTGAAAAGTTATGACAAAAAGAAACTGCCGTTGTTGGCAAGTTACGAACTGTTTGCGGAACTACGACAAGGCTATGTGCGTGTTGGCCACAATTTCAATCAGTATTCGGATGTTGTTCCTGTTGGATCAGGTAAGGATTTTCATTCGAATTTTTGGATTAGTTTATTTCTCATGTGGGGGCGGGATAGTGCAGTGGTTAGCGCGTTCGGCTTCGCATTAAGAAGTCCGTGGTTCGAATCCCACCAGGGGCTCGGCAACTTTGTCTGCAGTAGAGAACTGTTCTACACGCAGTCAGGTTTGGGTGCAATGCTACATTGAATTTCAGTGCAGTACCACCCATGGTTCGCTAGTTCCAGCCGATGCTCACAGGTTTCACCGCAATGCATAGCCACCATGCAATAATACTAGCGGCCATGATATAAGTGAAATACTCTTGAAAGCGACCATATCACCTCACCTCACCTCTTTCTCATGTTGAATAGATTTCATGCACTTTTTTTACTCGTCAATAATTGCCTACGTCATATTTATAGTCTAATAGTGTCACGATGACATATTGGGGCCATGAAACTGACTTGCAAATTCTCCTTTTTGCAATTTATGGATTTGTTATTGTCAGGGCCTGCTTTCCTAAAAGAACCTTTACTTACTCTAAATCTAGCTCTCTTTTCTTTAAAAAATCTACTGAGGTTACCCAAGTGACTCATAATCCTACTGACAGTTTGTCGTAACAGGCCTTGACCTGTGCTTTATACTGCATGCAGTTAGTTTTCTTACAGCTTATAGTGGATTCATCTCAAAGTGAATGAGGGTTATATGTAAGTATGTAATAAAAGTGATTGTGAGATCACCTCCAATGGGATTCAAACCAGGGACCTCCAGGTGGGAGTCCTACACTCTACCGATTCAGCCAAAGTGATATCCCTCTGGCCAAAGCCATTAGGAACGCTTTTATTTCACCCTGCCACAAGTACATAAGGTTTTATATTCAAATTAATAATTATCTGTTTATTTCTTGGATTATTGATATCACATCTATCATTAAAAGTGAAATTCAATGAAACATAATATGCCATCATAATCTCCTTTGTTACAATTGTTCAACACTAAGAAGATTCAGGTTGTCCAACACTTCCAGCCTTATACATGAACTACACTAACTACTGCAGCTGTTGTTATTCGATGGTTGCAAGCAGACATAGATGGCAACTTGTGTCTGACAAATCTAGCATTGAATACATGAGATAAAATAAGAGTTTGGAGCCATTATTTCTCTGCAGCTGGTGTTTTACTGAGGCTGCATTGATTCAGATTTATTTGTTGGTCTGGGATAATTAGTCGGATCAGGTGGAGGCAGAAGCCATTGAGCGGTGCAGAACTCATTAGTCAGAAGAACAGACAAGACAAGTTGCCTTGTAGTCTAGGTCTGTAGCAGTTGCTTTCCTGGAGGTGTTTCTCTTGAGATGGGTGATGAAGTAACTTCAGACAATTTGTAACAAACAATTGCTTTCAATACAAGGGAAGTATACAGACAAGTGGCCATACAGACGACTTTCAAGAACATTTCTGAACTTATTAAAAGAAGCAACCTGGTTGTTTATCTTTGTTTTATAACCTGTTAGCATTGTGGCAGTTGTTGACATGGGAACCTATCGTACAATGTAGAGCTCATTAGCCAATGGATATAATGGTGCTAGGGTAGCAATGCTGTTAAACAGTCTCAAGGACATGAAGAATGTAAAATTTCTTGAACATTACGTTGCCAGAAAACAAACCTCAACCATTTAAAATCATGAAGTATTATATAACAACTTTAATTGATATTTGTTAAGCGGAGCAGAAAGCAATTGTTTGTAAGTAATGTTTGCTAGAAACAGTTGCTTTGCAGAACACGATAAGACGCAACATTTTGAAATAGTTCAAATCTTTGGGTATCAATGATCACTAGCTGACCATGCACCTATAGTGAATTGGTAATGTCAGTATTTGAGTCAGGCTATTCAAGCATTAAAGTATTAGAAAAGTAAATCAACACAAAGATCTCGAAACTGAACTTGAAGATCTATTGAAATTAATCATTCCATTGACAGTTGTAAATGTCCAGTGATTATGGCAACAATGATTTCTAGCACTGCATCTTCAAAAACTCTACAGTTTTAAAAGAGTCTTTATGATACTCAATACAATACAATAGGGCTCATAGATCATGGACCAAATCAAAGTCCTTTAAGTTGCCCAGTCAAAGAGTTCACACCAAAACCAAACAATATTCCTCCAAAGGTTTTGTAAACATGTCTAGTGATGTGAGCCCTTTAACCTAGGCTAGAACAATGGACGAGTGTGGTGGTAGGTCCCCAGAGGTGAATCCTGTCATTAACTGTGGACATTACTTATTTATGGTCATTGCGTGGTGCCCAGCTGGAACTTTAGATCACCGAGATTCACCGATCTCTTAGTCCTACTTTAATGTCAGTAAATGTCCTATTACAATGAAGTGAAGCAGCTATTGTACCAAGGAATTTATGATTGGAGGTTTTTCTTTCATGAAACAAGTTTTTTTTTCTTATTCACCCTTTTGTTATTGGATTTGGTTCTTACCCAAGAAGTTAGTAAGTTGTAAGAGCTCTTGTGGCTGACCTCTCATTTTGCAACAATGCTCAAGAAGGCACGTAATAGTCACAAGGGATAGATCCTGTCAGAAAGTATGAATATTATTTATCTATGGTCAAAGCTCTGCACTCTACTGGATAATTGATAGTCATGTACACCTGTCCTACTTCACTGCTAGGTGTCAAGTAGGCTGTCCAGCATTCTCGAACATACATATCTTCTGTTTGTGACACAGTTTTCTTTTCTGATGTTTGTGAATTGTTTCTGTGTTCTGTTGCTTGGTTAACTTTGATGTCAGAAGTTCGGAAATCAGGCAAAGATAGTTGCAAGGCTTTTCTTTGAAGACCCCCTGCTATTAACACAAATGTGTCTCGCCTGTAACTCTTCATCAGTTCAAATCCACATGGTCAGTCAATTGAGGTTATAAGAGCTCTTCAACGTAACCTCAATCTTGGCAACAATGGAGAAAAGAGGTCAAAAGATCCCAAGAGCAGGAGCCTGTCACTAACATCATTTATTGATGGTGAAAGCTCTGCTTGCTACTGGACCTATGCTAGTCATCAACACCTTTTCATCCCAAGTTCCAAGATCAAGAAATTACTTTTGACCATCGGACTTTCCCTGAGACTTTTCAGCTTTTCTGAGACTTTTGATATTCTCACGTCCATAATTTATATTTATTTTTTAATACTTGAGCTAATGAAAAAATTTAAAATGATTGCAATTTCTTTGTCAATGAAGGCTGTTTTGGTATTGACTGTGTAGCTACGTGTCTAGCTAAGATGGTCCTTGTGGCTAATTTTAAACATACTGACCTTTACAATGGTAAAAGTAATCTACAACAAAATCTAAGTTATGTCAAGCTAAAAAGATGCAGAACATAAAATCCAGGAGCTTTTGTTAAAAGAATTCTAACAATATGTGGCTTGTGTGTGCAAGCGCAGGAATCATATATCTTCTGACATTGACGTAAGATGTTTGTATGGTGGTAATTGTCTGCAGCAAGGTTGAGGTGCAAAGCTAGTCTGAATTTGTATTCACCACCTACCTCTGGGCTGAATGTAGGAGTTTCAGATCAGTTACAGGTTTGCTGTTAGAACTTGAATTTTTATCTGAGAAATCTTTAATAAATGATGAATCAAATTTTTCTACGATGAGTCATGGTTTTGTTTTCATACGCTAATTAAAATTTCATAATTAAATTCAGATTACCATAAATGATGTACAGAGGCTACATGTTAATTGATATTTCTTTCAGCATGTTATAAAGATTGAATCATCCCTTGAGAAGAAAAATTGAGGATTATTTCATTATCTTTCTTGAGACAATAGCTTTAGTCAAATGTCATTTGCAAGAAGCAAGTTGTTGGTATCGTTTCATTATTGATAAACTATCTGTTACTTTTATTTTTCATGTAATTTTCAACGTTTTTGATGTTTTCATTATAATTCTGTTGAAAATATGATATAGCGGTTTTATTCCTAGAAGGGATCTTTGGGAATATGCCCTAGACTAGCTTTCTGCTCAGTGCCTTTTCGGATCTTAAGAGAAAAGATACTAAAGCTGTTGCAAAGTGTCCCATTCCATGTTCAAATGGGTCAATTGACCCCTAATCACCTGGAAACAACACTAACGTAGTCCTCATCACCTCACATGCAAAAAAAATTTACTCAACTTGTTGGATACCAGGAGGAATGTTATTTTCTTAAAAACAAATTTTAAGAAAACTTGATATGATATGACCAGTGATTCAAATTAAAGTCATAGTCTCATTTTTGTAAGGCAACTAAACTGAACTAATTATTCTTCACGAACAAAATCTGATCGCTAACACAAATATTTCCTGTCGCATTTGCAAAGATTTTCACTTTTATGCCCGTTTTACAGTTTTGGATGAAGCAGCTTATTGGTGTATGCCGTTTCAAACCGATGAGGTACCGAATCAAGTGCAATCCCATCGCGAGTACGAAACACCGGAAATCTAGTCATCGCAGCGCCGATACTTATGACTGACGCATTCTTCACTGAGTTTACCACCTTTTTGTTATTTCTATATTTGAAAAAGCGTAAGCTATTTGCTATTTTCATTGGATATTCAGCTGGGAAATTTTATGTGTTCTTCGTCACGGCCTTTGCGAAATGACGTGGTAAGGACTAACGCTCGCAAAAAACATAATATTCGGGTAGGGTAGGGTATTTTGAACTTCATTATTGAGGGCTAGAATGCATGCAGAGTTCTGAAAACTGTTGCAAACGTCAGGGGAAAGATTTCTGTGAGTGGTGAACTATTTGTCCGGCATTTATTACAATTTGCCTTGCAAAAATGAGACTATGACTTTAAAGTATGTTCTCCCCTTGCCTTGATATTTTTATTTCTATGTAACTTACGGCAAAGTTTAAAAAAATAGATACATTTGTAAAATCATAACTTAATTTCAATGTGATTTTATATTTCTCTATGGTTAAATATTCCCAGTGCCTATCTTAAACCTCTGCTTTGACCCAAGAACACAGTGACCTGGATTCATTGTGTCAGGGTGCCTTAGCTTCAGAATTAATCAATGTCCTTAAGCAAAATTTCGACATCCTAATTGTACCCTTGGATCCATCATTTGAAATGATTAAAAACCCTTGTCTTCATCTTTACTCTGCTGAGATGAACTGGAATCCTTATTTAATTATAAATTCCTGAACAACACCAAAATAATTTCATTATTGTCAAAACATAAGGGAAAGAAAAATACGTTTAGACTCATTATTAGTAATTATATTTTTCCGGCCTTCCTTTAATTTGAGATCAAACAGCCACATTGGATAAAAGGAAAGTTTGGTTTTGAAAAATAGAATTTCATTAGAGCATGGGTTAAATTACTGAGAGCCCTGTCATCTGGGCACCCAAGACAACTTTAGTAAATGTTAGTGTTCTGAAAATTTAGACCCACTCCCTCAATTAACATATGAACTTGATTCATTTAAGAATTTAACCCTCATAAATTACTCAAATAAATGCCATATTTCATAATCTAATTATGTTTTTGAGAACAACAATCGAAATTTTTTAGTGAATTTAAGATAATTAATCCTAAATCAACACAAATCGAAAAAGCCATGATTGCTAATTTATCTAACAGATTGCTAAATGGGTTCACTGGCAGCACAGTGTTGATGATGTAGGTGAAGAATTCAGTGTTTAGTTAATTTAGCGTGCGGGAATCCTGTAAAGTGGTTTCTAGCCACAAAGTTTGGAATTACTCTGTTAAGTGTCTCAAAGCCTATTGATTATCCATTACTCCCTGAAAACCTGCATGGCTCTGTCAGGCATGGAAACCATCTTAACCCTTTGTCTGCCCCGGAAATTATTGATTGAAGGCGGCTGTGACTTAATTGGCATTCATTAAGAGTTTTATGGTCTTTTGAAGTTGATTGGATTGATTTTGTTTTGCATATCACCTAAAGTGTATTTTTATGAATTTATTGATCTTGATTCACACAAAATTAACATGACATTCAGTATATGATATAGGTATATTGTATGTTTAGGCAATTTTGTAGAGCGTCCAAGATCTCACGGAAAGTCTTGGTTCATTTCAGTGTTTGTCATACCAAAAGTCGTTGAAATGTTGGAGTTGTTGTTGTACTGGTTCACTTGCAAAAATACTTCTTTGTAACTGAACTTAAGACATTAAGGTGTTATTATTGATGCAGCATTACCAAATTTTGGCTAAATGTGTCTGTGGAATTTTGTAATTTTGTAATCAAAACATCTAAAGTTCTAAGAATGAGTGCATGAGCCCTGGACACCTAGGTGACACTAGGACATCTTGCAAGTATGACTCACCCATATCAACTGGTTACAGAATGAAATGTATACTCCCCAGGGTGTTGAGTGAAAAGAGGCATGTCACTGATCCCGACACTTTTTGATTAGAGGGTTAAAAACTTCACTTAGCAGAAAATAATAGGGAGGAGAGGAACTTGTAAAAAAAAATGAGTTGGGTAGGGGACAAGAAATCTTTCCCATTTTTCAGTTTACAGGATATGCAACTCTTTTACAGAATAGGGCTAGAGGCTAGAGATAGAATCTCTGCTTTGTACCCCTGGTTGCCGTATATAGGTGAATATTTCTCATTTGGTTTTGGGGGGAGGGGGGAGGGGAGGAACTATAAGTTTGTAAAAAAAGATGTGGTGGGTAGGGGACACAACAGTGCCTAAGCCCATATGAAAATGGAGCCTTCTCCATAGGTGAGAGCTACTGTTTTGTGTTAAATAAGGTATTTCCTTTGTTGAAAAATGAATACAAGATACACCTGCACAATAGGGCATTGAATAAAGGCTCAGAATGAAAACCTTTGAGGCTTGATTTTGTCGCCAGTAGATGGTGTGGGAGGTTTGTGAATGGCTTAGGAGTAATTCATACAGCAAATAATGTGTTGAATACCAGAGGTTGGTCAGAATTTGAATTGAAATTTTGAAGGTGTTTAGAATAAATTTTGTTTGTTAGGATTGTCACATAATGCCTAAGGGAATAAAAAAAAAGGTCATATTGAAAAGTTTTTAAAGAGACAAGTTCTAGAAAAATTTCAATATAGGGTTAAGATTGTCCACGCTGTGTTTGTAGGAGGAACAATCATTTATGTGTTGTTTTTCCCCTCCACTATAAATTGGTTGATCTTTGTCTTTTGGCTCTGAAAACACTCTATCATAAATTGCATTCTTTTATTTCATGAATTTCATCTAACCGTGAATTATGGTTCAAAATTTTGTTTTGAGCAAAGGAAGCCACTGTTAGCAACTTTGCACTATTAGCTTAATGTTTTCAATTAGGCCTAGGGCACTTCTCTGCTTAGTATTCATTGTGTATAAATGTCTGCTCCTTTGTTCTTGAAAACCAAGAATCACACCTGAGGCCTGGCAACCATCTCTTCTGTAGTCAGGTTCTACATCCAGCAAGTTTGAGTATAACAGCTTTGACATGCATTGCAGTACCACAATTCGTTAGTTCCAACCTATGATTGCAGGTTTTAGGATAGTGCACAGTCACAGTGGCAAGGCAGGCTTTCTCTCTGCTAAGTACTAGCTTCTCTGATATGAGTGAAGTGGTGTTAAACTGTTAATAACCTCACCTCACCTATATTCTCTGAGACCAGTTATCAGAAACTCCAGGAAATAAATACATTCAACACCCCCAGCCACAGTAAAGTACTCACACTGAGTTCACAGGTATGTCACAGTCTACCTGTTCACAGGTAAAACTCGTTACAGGTGAGATATAGGGGCCCCTCTTACCTCAGTAGGTATTAACGAGGGGGGAAGATGGCTTCTGTGTCTATTATGAATAAGGCCGGATTACTTTGAAAAGATCGAGGCTACCGCTGTTTGAGTTATTCCAAAAAGATACTCTTTATTTGTTATAACTCTGATAATGTTTCGGTATCACTGTTATGAGAGTTTTAACCCATTTTCAGTCTTATTGTCCCTGCCGTGTAGACCACGAGTTATCGTACATATGTCAAGATCATAAAGAATGATTTCCCTGTATGGACAAATGTTTTTGTGTGCTTTTACTCATTTGACTGAAATAACATCTTAATGTCCGTATCATAGCAATTTTAAAATCCTATTATGAATTGATGTTTGTCAAATACTTTTCCATATCAACATTATGTTTTTTGATCTGTTTCAAAATTGAAATTATTTCTTGTTTTAACTTATTGTGATTCCTGTTATTTGGTTACTCAGAATGATTGACATGAACATAAAGGGTTACTAAATTAAACACCAATAGCTCTCTGCCTCCGTAGGTTTTGTTATAAAAAGTCAGGAAATTCTTGCAATGTCTGCACTTCTCATCAATTACCCAATACAAAGATCATTTAGTCAAGACAGCTCAATAAGAGAGATTGCTCCAGTGTCTTTCATGTTCAGGAAAACTGGCATATTGAGTAAGAAGATGACTGTATTTAGTCTCTAATGCATCACTGTCAAACCTACTTGATGTAAATTAACTCCCTCACTGCCATGGCTTAAGTGCAGATGACTCACAAGATGACTTAATCATTCTGGTTTTAGGTTCACAAATTATCTATATAAGACTGCTGAATACATTATTGTATGGTTTTCTACCTTTCAAGCTTCATGTCCTGAATATTTTAATGATTTTTAATAAGGACTAGATAAAAAAGCATAAAACCATGTCACACTCACCTCACAATTATAATTCAGGGACAGTCACCTTAGTTAATTATGGTTATCATTCTTATATTGGTTGCTGTGTTAATTACTTTGATTGAAAAACAAATATTTTGTGAAATGTAACCTCTTTCTGTTTTGATTGTTGTTATCTTTCTTTTATAGTGTTTATACAAACTGCTAAAGCTAATATTTTATTAAATAAAGCACTTCCTGTTTTCCAATTTACCTGTTACAGTTAAGCATTTTAAGAGTTAAAATATCAACATTTTTTAGATATTTTAAGAAGGTTTCAGTAACAGATAATGAACATCACATCATAGCCAACTACTCCCTCACAGGTAGAAAATACCTGTCTAGCTCAAAGGCATAAATACCTGGCAGTAAACTCATCTTTGTTTTTCAAAGCCCTAAATATGTTAACACCCTGCTTGCCGACAGTTACATTGTGTATGAACATGTATCGCCCCATTCAGAAGTACTTGGGCCCAATGTTGGGCTATAAACTCTCTGTTAATGATGAGACCTGACTGCAGTAAAAGCCTCTGTTGTGAGGTCCTATACCACTTGGAGCTCGGCAGCTATTGGTTTATCTGCAAATGAGAGCTGTGCATTTATACAGTGTGAATTAGGGGGAAATGGATTTGAATTCACTTCTGTACCCCATGGTACATTACTGCCATTCATACAGTATTTATTGAAATATCTAAAACTAGGCAAATCCAGAACCTCTATGGTGATATTTTTGTTTATAGCATGAAGATATAACTATAAAAGTAGGTAAGAAAAATTCTCCATGCAAACAGGTGTGTAATCATATTTATCATGACTCAGTTATTTCAGGATTTTATGGTTTATGTGTTACATGCTGATGAATTTTTCCAATGAATATATTGATTTTTATGTTAAACTTACTGAACTGTTCCTTTTCACTATTAAAGCAATGTTGCTTTTGCCAAAATATTATGTAACCCATGCCCCAAAAAAAGTTAGAATAGTGGCATATATATATTCACATCAATTAGATTCCCATCACTTCAAGGATTTGAATCAACTCTTTATTACATTAGATATATATATATATCTCAAATTGGTGTAGTGTATAAGGATTATTATGGTAGAGGTCGTGTTCTATTCTTACCCCAATAGAAGACAATTTTGTGACATTGCTGTGCAGTGCAACCCAATAAACTAATCGTATGTAAGTTTATCTAGAAATGTTGAACCACAACAGATGTTCAGCTACAATATCAGCATTCTTCAGATAGTTGTTATTCAGGGAGATGTACTCACCCCTTGCACATTTATGTTTCTTTCTGAAGTTTGTATCAAGTAAGATTCCTCCCCCACTTTATCATCGTAGATTCCTTCTATGTTTCAAAAACTTTCAGTTTATGATATGTGGATACAAGAATCATTATCTCAAATAGGAGCTTTATACAAATGTTTAATCAACAAACTGCCAACAGTACAACAAAAGGATAGTGATAGAAGTTTGTCTTAGGTTAGTTGATATTTTGGTGGTGCTACATTATGAGCATTCTCAGAGCTTGTTACTAGTTTATCCTCAGGGAGATGTACTCGCCCCTTGCTTGTTTATATAACTGTCTTAGATTTGTATCACACAAGGCTCTTCTCTCACAATATTAGTCTTCCTCTGAGAAAACATTCAGTTTGATGGAGAAAGTACATGAATGGACCAACTGTTTCTAGAGATCAATAATTGTTTTTAAGGTTTATTGATGTTTTAAGCCATCATGCAAATGTTTTAGGACAGATATTGACAAGAACACAGATGGTAATTCTTTGTCATTGCATAATTCACAGTCACAGGTATTTAAAGTTCAGCGCCTGTATATTTTGAAGAAGTGTTCATTTCATTCTGCAACATCTTGATATAACCATGAAACATGTGTTGTAAAAAGGCATTTTATTTACAAAAAATTGTGTTTGTCACATCTGCTGTAATAGGTTTAACTTTTTTTATGTATGGATGGTTTTATGAATATCTGAATTAAACATTGATTTTATAATTGAAAGTGAATTTGCGGATCAATATTGATTTCTGCAAATGCCAAGTTTGTGTGTTTGAAAGCATTTTTGAAACAAACATTAACATAATAACAATGTTATATAATTTACAATTGAAAATATTGATTTTTTTCAATCTGATATTTAATCTCATCATGATATTTATAAATAATTGAAAATATTCAATAATTATTGACTCATTTGGTCAAAAGGTCAAATATATGGTATAGAAATGTAAAAATGAAAAAAGATATTGACTCTCCAAATGCAATCTATATTTAGGTGTGCTAACCATATAGACAGCAAAGAGAATTGAATTACTTGTGCTTTTACCATGTCAAGTAGAGTGATGCATGTGTAAGTTTATATTACCAGTCCTTAGAGCAGGGATGGGGCAACACCTACACAGACAAGGTCAAGGAATGATAAATGTGTGGTTTAACACCCTGTATAGTGGGGAATTAAATCTAGTAAAGGGTTTGCTTCGGCTTTGACGTGCAAGGAAAGTTTTGTAACTTGGTTCTCTTTTCCCTGTATGGCACATTGGTTGACCAGCGGTTCAATATGTCTGGGGTTCAAATCCTTGCTTTCTCTACAGGTTTATATTTAGAATATAAATATATATATATGCTATGATTGAATTTAACAGTTTTCCTCTTATCATGGCAGGGAGGATTGAAACATGCAATCATGAGCTTGTTTGACTGGATATAAAGGTCTAGGGTTTTAACCTGATCTAGGTCTTAGCAACTGAATCTATTTTAAAGAATTTTCTTTTTGAGTGCAATTCTTCTTAGATAAACAGAGCGGTACCATTTGCTAGCTTTAAGCTTTCTAAAACTTGCAGCTTTCCCTGCAGTGCATGGCCACATGTTACTGCATGAGGTTTTTGATAACAGATTTAATGCCTAAGCCCTTGACAAAATTTGTGTCGTAGTAGGTTGAATGTCAGTCTATTTCAAGATAGGCTGATTAAACTGCATGCCACATGCCTCACAGGCTTAAATGGGATTTAAAGGATTTAAAGTTTTTTCCCTGTTGTCAAATATCAGAACCCATGTGTTAATTAATCAGGATTTTAGATGTATTTTCTTCAACTGGTAACATTTCAATTGTCTACATAAGCTAGCTACCGTGTTTAGTACTGAATGAATTCGAAGTGTATACATTGAGTGGCATGTTGGCATTGTCAATGAATAATTCAAATCTGGTGTGTACTTTTACCACTTTAGCTCCATCTTTATTTATTTTGCAAGGTCTTAAATTAACCAGAAACTTGAGGTTTTACATCATGTGAAATGGCTTTAACAACCTTTCCTCCCCTTGACGTTGTGTTTTTCTGAGACCAAACATGACAAATTTTATTTTTAATTTTGTCTGCCCCTAAGTTGAGTTTTTGGCTTTATATTAGCTTTACAGGGTTAGAATCTAGTCTCAACTCAGCACAATATCTCAAGAAGGGTTTCCTGGAATCTCTGTATGATTAACACCAGCACCCAGTGGCTTGTGGTGACACTGAAATAGTCTTAGTGTGTCTTAATATGTTTCATCGTTTTAAGTTGAAACAAAAAAAATTAAAAAATTGACTGGATGACATCTTATGTAGAATTAATTTAATCTTCACTCTTACTTCATTCTATTTTCCCTGTATTTTTTTTATTCCATTGGTCAATTTGAGATAATCATATTGTCACCTTATCGACAAAATATCTTTTAGGAAATAAAATAATGTTAGTTGTTCCCCTTACTGTTTTGATTTTAAAAACACTTAAATACTTTATTTACTTGGAGTCCCTTGATTAATATAGAGCAATCACCACCCAGCTATTTGTACTATTGAGTATTACTGTATGGCATTTGGCCTTCCTTCTTTCATAGAAAATCATCTCAATGGCTTGTGAACTCTGCATTTTTCTATTGAGTCATTTTCAGCTGATCTACAAATCTGGATAATCGTTCATGAGCAGTCTTTCTCTCCTAAACCCTAATCTCTTGCCTTGTTTGTTATTATTCTCAGGTAATCTTCTGCAAAGGATCTTGACTGTGGTTCATCTAGTGCTAATTTGTTTAGTCTGCATGGTTATACTTCTTGGCATATTTCTCTGTTTTATGGTTACAAGTGATGACTATGGCAAATGTGAACATTCTAATGATACTTTCAAGTAGATGTTAATGATGCACGGTGGTTCCAAAATAATGCTTTGCCAGTGTTTGAGTAAGACGATACACTTGTTGAGCTAAAAAATTTAAGAAATTCAAGAAATATTTTTGCCTATCTAACTTGCCTCAACTCTGGGAAATTGATCATTTGTCATGGTTCCCTTAAATGATCCTGAATGAATTGTGTATTAAGATATTTTATCTATTGAAATATAAATAAAACATAATTTATCTTGAACTTGCTGTTAATACAACACTTGTGACTCGCATGCTCAGAATATAGAAAATGTTTGTTGGCTTGATCAATAGGATGGATAAATAATTTTGGAATTGTTAATTTTTTGTTTCAAATACCCAGACTCTGATAGCAATTTCAATGGATCGATGGCATAGTACTTTGCACTTTTGACTTTGGATTATGAGGTCTTGGGTTCAAATCCCACCAGGGATGTTGCAAGTGTTGTATAGAAGTGTTCTACATGTAGTTTTGCTTAGTCCAATTGTATCCCAGTGCAGTTTCCTAGTGCCAGCATACTTTTTTAGATTTTTTAGCAATACATTACCAAAATTTGCATTCTTCCTGCATTCTTCCTGTTGTGATATGTAAAAAATACTCTTGAAAGTTGCTGTAAAACTGAAATTGACTCACTTTTAAAGTCACTAATTGGTGTTGCCTCATGTCATTTCCGCCACGTGGAAGATTATGTATAATTAGTCTTGACAGCATTAAACCATTCAACAATTTCAAAATTATGGACCGTCATGATATTCTTCTTTCATTATAAACATGAATTTTATTTTTCAGCACTAAATAACGATAAATGGCACCGACTGGAGGTATCACTTGACCCACAGTCAGGGAAGATAACTGTAGTGCTTGACCAGAAGAAGCAAGCAAAGATCCTGGAAGCGTTTCAGCGGGGCGGTGCACGAGAGTTGCTGCAGTGGTCGCAGATTGAGTCTGAGATTACATATGGAGGTGAGTGCTTGAATAATACCAGGATTTTTTACCTACGAGGGCAATCACATCGGGGTTCATATTTTTTATATCATGCCATAGGGCAAAATATCACTTTTTCATTGTGACGTCATGTCAAAAACAATGCTTTAATGTCAGAGTTCGCCTATGATGTTGTGTTCTAAATGCACCTGTGTCTTTGCTTGGATGTTGATTTTGATTTAGCTTCTTTGATGTCTCGATTGGTAACAAACAGAATATCATATTCGTGCCCATGACATACAATGTTCATGACCCTCGCTCGGGAACACTAATTTTAAGCCCTTGTGTCATAAACATACTATGTCATATAATATCCTCTATTTTTTAGCCACTTTTTGGGGATATTTCTGTGTAATATTTTACAGCAATATCACATTTTTATAATGATTTTAAGGAAATGTGAAACTGATGACTAATACAGTTATCACAATCATATTTTTGTAATGTCATTTTTATCACCGTTGTGAAAGAGTTTGTATCACATTTGCTTTTGTCTTGTTCAATAAAATTATTAATCTGCCCAATTGAAATTGTGTTATATGGAAGTTGTTTATTATGCTGTATATATATATGTATGGAATATAAGTAAATTCGATTAAATGTGTCATGTAAATTAATAAACAATTAATGTTGGAATGTTTTATATCTATCAGTAAATTGATATTACACTTTTGAGATACTGGAGTATGGCAATGGCCGGCTTGAAGACACTTTTGTGCAACATGCACAACTGCACTTACATGTTTATGACATTGATTATGTTTATTCATATTTTCCAACATGTATGAACATAAGTATTCTGAAGAAGATAACATTGCCCTTTTTAATTTCATTATCCTTTTTAATTTCATTATCCTTTTTAATTTTATTATCCTCATATCTTATCCATCCTGAAGGAAACCTGTGGCAGATGTACTATTTTGTAAGGAATTTGAAAAATGTTGCAATATTTGTTTCATTCCTATATTTAATTTCCTTAACCTTTGTGTAACAGCTGTCAGTTTATCCTTTTTGTTTAAGCAAATTTGATAGTCACATTCTTGATTGATCTCTTTTAATTACTTTATAGTTCAAATTTATTTAATTGAACTAAAAGTTTACCCTATTTCCCAGCTCATGAATGAAAATTACTTGTGAAACATCATTTGTGTAAACTACACAATTTAAAACATTTCTGTCAATTATGTTTGTCAAACATCAACATCCTCAAAACTGTCCAGGCTTTGCTTTTCTAGACGTAAATTAAGGGACAGTGAGGTTGCGATTCTATTACGAGAATTGAAATGAAAATATTTTTGTGATAGGGAAATACTCGTTCAGTCCAGTGTTAACCCTTCAACTGTCAAGTGAATAATTTCATGCCAAGTATATTCTCTCTAATGAATTACAAAATTAGAAAATTAACAAAGAAATTATTTATGTGTTTTCCAAATGTGCTTTATGAAATGTACAGATGTACTAAGGTATGTTTAGCATGGTCAACATTTAAAAAGTGGCATATGTATTGTTGGTTTGTCTAGGATAATGATCATGAAGCAAGTAAGAGTTAAAATTCCCCACCCCTTCGTTATTCACACGTAAACCTCTCAGTCATTGAGAGTGAAATTGCTGAAAAGGTTTGTTGAATGAAACGTGTAGGTTTGAATGGGTTTAGAGATGTTTTAAGTGCATTTTAAAGTAGGGTGTTCAGCAATTTGACCTGGTTGTTAAACAACTTGTCTATGCACCCTCAATAGGTGAGAAATTAGTGAAAGTTTTACATGCTTTATATTCTGAACTTATTGAAGGCCACTGCCATTTTGAAAATTTTACTTTTGAAAGTTCTATTCACTAATTTGGTACTTTTAATCAAAATAGAACCATACCTATTCATTTTGTAACATTCATTTGGTAACTATTTGAAAATAGTTTGTTTTTTTCATGTTGCAGAAAGTGGTAGGGGGAAAAGGCTGAAATAATACTTTCAATTCACCACAAATATATTTTTAAGAAAAAAAAATATATAAATTAGTTCTTGGGCATTAGTTACTAGGTAAGGGACTAAAAGTGGCCTGATCTTTACACTATTTTGGCAAACAATATAGTTTCTTTTAGAAGTGTATAGAGGAAATGGACAGTGCCTGGGTGCCTGGGTGACTGCAGGGATATGAGCTAGGGACTCACGGTACATTAATAATTAGACATGAACACTTTCTTTGAAAATTTGGGTCGATCTTTAAAATATCTGTTTTTCTAAACGATAGTGATATTTTACAAGGTAGGTGGTTAAAATTTATATCATTTATTAACTTTTTTTATAATTATATTTTTTGTCATAATACAAATGTGATCTGTTGATACACTTGTCTGTGGGTGTTACAATATAGGTTCTTTACTAATTCGAAGTGACGAATACTTTCGCATGTTGGACTTCATTGCCCTCTTGCCTCTCAGGTACATATTTTAGATGAGGTTATGCCTATCATGTCAAGTCTATAGAACAACTAAGATTTTATCATACTTGTTCTGCAACCAGTTGCAGTTCTCTTATTGTTGTCTAGTCTTGTGAATATTGCTTGTGAGTTATGATGTATTTGTTGATAAAAGGCTGCCAACAAAGTAATGAGTTTGAAGATAATAAGTGAAGAACCTGTCATTCCTTTGGCATTCTAATTTACATGATATTATTTACTTACTTTTCAACACTTTTCACAACCTTTTATCTAGCTTTGTCATACATCTGTCTCTAAATGTTATTGATGATTTAAATATTTTGAAAATTTACCTTTTCTAAGACTTACCTAATACTTTTTGTCATACATAGAGACTATGCCCTGCTGTTCCAGAGCTCTTGAATTCAATTAGATGTCTTTCAAAGAGAATTCAGGAGCCAATCAAATTATGTCTTCATGCGTTGCCCTTTTTATGAATCAGATAATAATAATAATAATAATAATAATAAATGGGTACTTATTATGCGCTATAGTCGATCCAAAGCATGCTCAAAGCGCTGGACATTTATTACCCTCAGAATTTTACTTTCAATGCTGCTACTAAGCGCTATGCGACCATACAGCCCATATTCAGGTGCCCAATTGTACAGGTGGGTGGACTGAGTGCTATGTGGATGAAGTGCCTTGCCCAGATGAAACTCAAGGCATGTTTATTGTATTGTTGTTGATTTGTTTCGTGTGCCTGTCTCAATTCACTAACAAGAGGCTCAGTTTGTGGACAACCTGTGCAAATATATCTATCTAGAATAAAGTGTCTCACCAAACCAAATTCTTCATGTCGCAGGTACCACCCATGAGTCCCACGGTGACTTCTTCTACCTGGTGGGATGTCTATCTGACCTGCAGTACAACAACGAGGGGGGTCAGTTTGTGGATGTACCTGTGGAGCACAATGAGGGGGCAGGGCAGGGCTGCAGCGACCTGTGCAAGAAGGCGAACACATGTCAAAACGGGGGACGGTGCATCAACCTCTACTCCGCCGCAAAGTGTGACTGTTTCGGGACCCAGTTTGAGGGCCAGGACTGTAGGATAAGAGGTAGGGATATTAGACTAAAATCAAGTCTATGAAATATTTTAATAATTCACTGTTCCTTCATCAATAATAATCTTTTCTTCAGGCTCTTCATTTCATTGTATGCAATCAAATCTAGACTATCTGAAGGAGGATCTTGACTGTATTAGAGGCTCCTACACATTTACACATTTACACTGCTCGTGGAACCTTTCAGAGGCCTACATGTGGCCCTACACATCTATGACATATAATATAGGTTTAAAGGTGGAAGTCTGTTGGATATGAAACACAAAATTTGACTGCATGAAAATAAAGACAGTATTCTTTTCAAACTTTCTTTACTTGGTGACTCGGGACGCAAAAATATGTCACACCTGACTCTCGCGACAATTATCACCTTTTGAGGCTGTAAAGCATATAGGAATGTAGAAGAGGACAAAATTTAGTAGGCTTTCTTGTTGTTCTTGTATACCTTTCAAGATCAGTAGCTTTGAGCCAGTACAAATAGAATGTTAGAGACATTCACTTCAAGGCCTCTTCACACAAGGAGGAAAGCCCTCAAATTCATTAGGGCTGTTGTCACAGAAGACCAATAAGAAGATTATTCAATCTGAAATTCCCACTTTATTTATGTTCAAATTGAAACCTCTTAGAAGGGTAGTGTAGAAAGAATCTTTGCTTTTAGAAGGTATCCTCACATACATTCTACCAAGGAAATCACTTATATCAATAAGCAGTTTTAGAAGTTGATTAGATGATTTACTCAGCTTTCAAAAGTCCCACTGTGTTGTAGGGCTCTTGACTATAACAAGATAACCAACAGGAGACATAACCAACAGGAGAGCAAATGTAGGTAGAAACAGATTTACTTGTATTCTTGAGCTGTGTTCTAGGTCAAGAATACTTGTTAGTGGTGAACCATGTATTCAAGAGGGCGATTCTTCAAGCTTCAAACAATTGACATAATGAGCTGAAATCCATGTTCATTGCTTTCATAGTACTTACGTCTTTCACATATTGGAAAGTTAAGATCAACAAAATTGTGATGCATGGGTTTCTTTTTTAAAGCTTCTGGTATTTGTTGATATTTGGGAATTTAACAAGTTTGACAGGAAAAAACAAAAATCAGAACAGCATGTCAGTCGCCCTTCCAGCTAGAAACTAAGTCCATTATTGCGCAACTTCATCTTATACTTGTGTATAAAATAAGCCTGAAAAGTTACCAGTAAAAAAGTATTATTTTGTTAATTATGTGTCAAAAGACCTTCAAAAGTTACAAGCCAAGTCCACAAGTGACCAGGTTACAGGCTTGTGGAACTCTGTATTTCCTACGCTTGTATTGAGCTCTGCACAAGCATGTGTTACTTTGTCGGTAGATGTGTTAGTAAACAACGTTTTGTTACCTACTCATCGTACGCTGAGCATATGTTTTACACGAGATCCTGTTCAAATCTTGAAGTAGATAATTCTAGACATGCATTGATGTTTGATATGCACTAAACCTGATTTAAGGTCAAACAGTGTTTTGAAAATGTCTTGAATATTCTGTGATCAAAATCTATAGAAGTGACTATATCTGCCTTGAAAAAGTATTTTTGTTTTGATATAATTTTGTAAAGCCTGCTGTACAGGACAAACAGAGAAATCATATCCCGAGTCACTCATTAAGCATCCACATGAGTTCTTCTTGTTCAACCTAAATAACTGTACAAACATTGACCTTGTGGATGAACAATATCAAGTGCTGTTTCTCTCTGACCACTTGGCCACCCTCAGGTCAGTTTCTGTTCAAATTGCCTCAAAAACTTGGTGGTATCTCTCAGAATGAAGACTCTCTCTATCTCTCTCTTAGTGTCTCTGTCTTTGGCAGTCTCTGTCTGTACCTCTCATCTTCCACGCTCTTGCTAGACTGTGTGTTTGTACAGTATCAAGTACTCCTTCTCAGGGATCACTTGACCACTCTCCAAATCAGTGGTCACTCTGGTCACACTCTGGTCAGTTCCTGTTCAGGACACTCAACAACTTGACCACTTAAGAGCATTATCTTGCCCCCTGGTCGGTTTGTAGATTGAATCTCAAAGTTGACTCGTGCTGTGAGTGCTCTCTGGTCCTTCTACTAAACTCTACAACGTGCTTGCATCTCTTGGCATTGTTTTCTTTACTGGTGAGATGCACAGACTCTTCAAATCATCATTGGACACTACTACTACATTACGCACCACTCTTACTGACTTCCTGGCCAATATACTCTTGTCTACTTGTCCTTACTTCTGTCAAGGGCTATGATAGCACAGCTGTTAGCTTGTTAGACTTTGGCCTTGAGGTGAACACGGTTTGAATCCTGCTTAGGTAAAATTATGAAGAGTAGAGAACAGTTTACTGTTTTACTTGAGGTACTTCAATATTCAACAATGACCTATTGCACTAGCAACAGTGAAGAATAAGTCATTACTGCTAATTTCAGTGTAGTACTACATAGGAATTATCTAACTTTAACCTCCGCAGGTTTCATCACAATGCCACAAACAACTTTGTAGTTGCAAGCTTTCTTCTTGAAGTAGTAGCAGCTAGTTTCTATATATTAAATACTGTATGAGGGGTAAACAAACCCAATATCAACCCCTTTGCTGTCATTGTAATATCCATATATTTCATTGATGGAGTTCTCAATTATCTCTGCATTGGCACTACTACTGCCATACGTGGAGTGTCCATAAATTTATGACACAATATCCAAAAGTAACACATAAAAAATACTGAAATTTGTTCTATGCATTTTTAGCCAGCCATATAGGACAACATTTCAGTTTACTGATTGACCTTGAGAACTAAGTAGCGGAGAGCTAGGGTATGGTGAAGCGTATTATGACATACATGCAGTTTCCTGTCATTAAACATTAACAAGGTGAGCTACTTGTACATCCGGCGCACTACACATATCATTGATATAACTAATATTGTTACAAGTGCATGAGAAAACCGCCATGGGTCAGCACTTGCAGCTTAATTGGTGGATATTGAGAGACCTTTCGCCGATATGTTCACTTGATAGACATTAGTTATGAATATTTTAGTCATGCTGGTTACATAAGGTCAAAAGTGAGAATTAATGTAAGGAATATTATGAATTTTGATTGATATTTCATTTTGAAAATAATAATGGTGAGAACCTGTTTCATTCAAATTAAGTTCTTATTGAACCCTTTTAATGAGGTTAAGTCATCAAGTTTATATGAGCCTATGATGTTATTTTGCATTTTATCTCTTGCATCATAATACAAGTCACCAGATTGTCAAGACACTTGACAGCAGTAAACCTGACATCACCACATCTCACTACACTGCCAGTGCTGTTATACCAAGCATCACTGTACCTCATCATATTGTTAAGACTCATGAAAATGATTATCAACCCAGCATCCCCCTCACTTCACTACATTCTCAAGAGCTTCGAGACACTTGACAGCAACATTAAAGCCAGCATCACCTAACTTCACTACATTGTCAAGAGCTTCAAGACACTTGACAGCAACATTAAAGCCAGCATCACCTAACTTCACTACATTGTCAAGAGCTTCGAGACACTTGACAGCAACATTAAAGCTAGCATCACCTAACTTCACTACATTGTCAAGAGCTTCGAGACACTTGACAGCAACATTAAAGCTAGCATCACCTAACTTCACTAGGTTGTGAAGACACTTAACAAAAATTTGCTATGGAAAAAAATTAATTTATAATAATTCCAGCTTTCCCTTCACTGTTTTATAGTAAAATACTGAAAACAATAATAAACCCGATAGGACTTTGTCTTACCACACCAAAATGCATTTGACATGACTTGAATGAAAAACAATTGAGAGTCTGAAATTTTAATCACCTTTCAGTTCCCTAATGACTATGAATACCTCAACTAGAGAGTACCTTAGCATAGGGATGTTTGCTGAAATTTGCCAGTAATTCTTGTGATAAGTATTTATGTCTCACAACATGCCTGTACAGTCTCCCTGGTTGTTGTATAGCCTAAGTGGTTAATATGCCGGGGCATGTGGCTGTGGGGGGGGGGGGGGGGCAGGGAGGGGGGGATGTTGCCTCTCTGGTGTAATTCCCTCTGTCGTTTCTCTTTGAAGTTATCTAGTAAAGTAATCAGGTAATTGCTAGAGCCAGGTACACTAATGTTTAGGTAATAAAAGATAATCATACATTTTAAAATTAGAGATGGACCTTGAAGGTTTTATCGTATCATGACATTTGTGTTTACAAGTAACTAAATATCACACTGACTGACATTTGGGAAAACTTTTTGTAAAATTTTATTTGAATAATAAGAAAATTTTCTGATCTTTGCTTCATAACCATGTGTTATTAGCTTAGAAATTAGCATTTCAAGTGAATCTGCTTATAGATAAGCAAGTTAGCAAGTTAGGAATCAAAATAAGAAAAAAAAGAAAGGTGCTTATGAAATGTACGCAACATATTACAGGAGTACAGAAGTTGCTTATATCAAATACCAGGTACTGCTGATTCATCAATACAGGTATGATTAAAGGGGCAATAAAACCGTCCCAAGTTTGTTAACAGGGCATATGCAGTGAAGTGTAAAAGAGGTTAGTGTATTTAGCAGAAGTATGAATTCCAACAATGTACCAAGAATGTTCTACAAATTGTTCCACAAAATAACAATGTTGCAGATAGTAACAGAAAAGATTATAACCCACAAAGTTCCCCAGTGTTTGTCCACTAGAGGGACAGCTCCAGTGTAGAGATGTATCATCACCCACATGTTATACACAGTTAGTCTCATAAACATATTCATAAACATATAAATAACACATTGTGTGTCAATAGCCTGCACCACACAACCTGCTGATATATATATTCAATTGTATGGTTGTAGCCTAGCCTTTACAAATAGTTATAGCAGATTGAAATGCAAATCTGATTCTTTTGAATTCATAATGAGCAAAAAACACTCTTTGTAAGGATAAACAGAATTTTCTCTGAAAGATATTTCCGGTTGTTTGAGGGGAAATGCTAGTGCAGTTGTAGCCCACTGTTTGAAGTTACTTAGTCTGGGATTCAAATCCAAATAATGTACATTAAAACTGTTTCAAATTCAGTAAGCTTTGGTAAATGATAATATATTGAAATTTGTTTTCTTCATTATCGTATATTCTCATTACTGCTGCATAATAGTCACAGGAGCTTTAATCTGAGATTATTTAAGAATCAATTTCTTTACATCAAATAATTATTTAGTAATTAGGAAAATTACTCCCAGTCTAGTCTATGTTTACTCCTTTTAGGTTCTTGAGTGTTTTTCTTCAAAAAGCAAATCAAACAATTACATCATGAAAATGTTCTAATTTTGGTAATTATCCTTGAAAGCCTATACCATTGCAAGCTATATACAGTCATACTTTCATTCAATCTTATACTACACGCCAGGTAAATCGTCAGGTATGCCTTTCACCTGAAAAGATCGTGAACAGATTAGCAATCATTTCACCTGGTTCAAGCGATCATTACAAGATTCTAGCGATCAATTCATCTGTAAAGATGATAAGGAGATAGTGACCAACATTCGCGCTAACGCTGTCACCGATCTGTAGGTTTGTGCAATGATATGATAAGCTATCTTCAATGGCTTGAGGCGTCACTAATAATCGGTCTTGTCAGCTAGTGTTATACTCCTGTCACTCTGGGCTATTTGTCGCGTCATGTCGTGTTCACTCAAGCAAACTTGTCACAGATCACTGAATTGGTTCAGTTCTTCAGAGACTTGCTCATATAGATGTCTTTATCTACAACAAAGTACACAACTATTTATTTGTAAAATTGTTATATAGGTGTTTAGGATAATGTTGTATTATTATATCAGAAGCTAGTTTCAGAACAGTTCAAAGGTCTTGTTAGGATAGTTATTTTCGTAGTTATTTTCTGTCAAAGCTGTCAAAATTGATATTCATTTAAAAAATGACAATGTGCAAGATATTCTGTTTGTTTATTAATTTAAGATGATTATCGTTTGAAGCTTTATTTTTGTGATCAAAGTACATATAAATTTTTGTTATATTAAAATGTACACAGTCTATTGTTATTCTGATAGATTGAGTTCAGAGAATTTAAAGAGAAAAGGGTGTGTTATTAACCCTTAAGATGCGGGTCCCGGGCCTGTCCGGGTTGAAATTTGCTTTGACCGCACGTCCTCTGGGCGAGATGCGACATCCAAACTCTATTTTTCTCACGCTAGCTCATTAACGCCGAGGTTCACAGTAGCGAAGGACGGGCAATTGTTGCACGGCAGTAGTGTCAGTTCAACGCTAGTTCTTTCCGTCCGTCTGTAGCTAAGCTACCGAATTTTGTTTCGTTGGTGTTCTAAATAATGCGCGTACATGTCCCGAAAATTATGCAAACATTGATACCGTTTATCGTACCGAAAATAAGCGTTAAAATCACTCAATTTTCCCCCACTCCCCGCCGCACGTGCTAATAGCCTGTGGGCACTTTCTCCCCGCTCGCACGAGCTTACCGTCCCACGCGTGCTATATCGTTTGCTTACAAGCCTGCACTCACACCAAACGCACAACCTTATATCGCACGCCCTATGCTCTGAACCCTTGGGCGGATTTCAATACCGGTTGGATCATTTGAAAGAGCAGAAAATTGTCTTCAATTCAATATAAAATACGTAACTACGCTACCTGAATTGAAGATACAGCATATGCCGCAAAAAAGGTGATTTTTACATATTTTTAGTTTTACACCATTTTGTCACACCAATTTTTACATGATGTGCTCAACGTATTTTGACAATTTTTATATCATAAGACAGAGAGAAAGATTGTCTTTCTTTCCATGTAAAATGTGTACATGCGCGATAATAAATAAAGACACAGCAAGCGCCGCACAAAAAGCTAATTTCTCGATTCAAATCATGTAAACTGAACGGCGATTTTGACATGTGCCTTTCTTTCGCTCATATCTTCTCAACAGCTAGGCGTATTTTGAAATTGATTACATCGTGATAAAGAAGGAATAATTGTCTTCCATTTGATATAAAAAAAAATTATATACACCATATAGAATAAAGATACAGCAAGTTCCGCAAAATTGTGACTTTTGTTTATTCTTTACGTTTTTACCATTTTCTCGCACTTTATATCACATAAACTTCTCGGTAAATTTTGCAATTTCATATATCAAAATATAGAGAAAAGGATAATCTTTATTGCCATGTAAAATTGGTATGTACAAGAAAATCAGAAAGGACCTGGCGCGCATCGCACAAACAGGCAATTTCTCTATTCATATTTTGTTTACCGAGAAGCGATTTATTTTCAACTGCTTTTTACACTTCCTATCCATTTAACGGCAGAGCGCATTATCGACATTTTTATATCACAATAAAGAGGAAAGGATCGTCTTCAATTCTATATAAAATTTGCAAATTACAATTAGACAATAAAGGAGCGGTTAGTGATGTCGCAATTATCAAAATCTGTTCTAAAATACCCGAGGGTACCATCTTTGCAAACTTTTTATATTCCAAACCAAGTGGTACATATTTATTATTTTCATATCATCGTAAAGCAGAAAGAAATACCTTCATTTTCATGTGTAATTTGCCCATATTTGCATCAAAATAAAACGTGTGGAAACGATGCGACATATGTTGCGGTAAGGCGATTATCAAAGACTTTATTACTAGCTATACCCACGTTTCGTTTGTAATAACTTCTAATTACAGTGCAAAAGATTGTTATGATTTATTTCTTCGTAAAGAAGAATAAATTGCCTTCAATTCCATATATAATTTGCATGTATACACAGCGAATAACATGATTTATAAAGTTGGAAATAAAGACAATTTATATTGTGTGTGAGTGTATGTTTCAACGGGGATACCCCGCCTGCACGCGCTGAGCGCGTGCGTTTGCCCGGGGCTATTAGCTTAGTAATATTACTGTGGGGGTCAGAACGTTATCGGGATTTATCACTACCCTGTTTTCGTAATTTATATCTTTCGTTTAGGATGGCGTATCGTAATAAAATTTATCGTGAAATATAGAGCAAAAAATTAGCTTCAATTCCGTATATAATTTGCATGTGTGCACTCAGTGATTAAATGATTTTATAATGTTTGAAATGAAGACAATTTTTAAAATTTTGTAAAATTCGTTCTAAACATATTATAAAAATAATTTTTATATCGATGTGAAGAGGAACTATTCATCTTTAGTTTCGTTTTGATTTCGCGCATGCGCTCTTGGAATTTATTGAGTTACGGCGCCCGAATTGAAAACAAGTTTACTTCAGTTGTAGAAACCGTTCCAGGAGTGATAGAAATTTCATTCAAAGTGTCAAGTAAGTATCATCCATTTGTAACACGGGATTCGCCGACTAGCTTTGTATAAAACGACGATAATGTCCGTAATTCGCCATGTAAACACGCCATATGTTGTTAAAACGGTCGCATCTGGCGGCGCTGGAAAATTCGGCCACAGGGGCTAATTGCGCTATAACGGTAGCGAGGCGAGTGCTGGAAAATTCAGCCACGGGGGCAAAACTGGTCAAAATAATATTCAGCAACGTAAGAGTTAATATGACAGTTAATTAATTTATCTTTTGAAGCTGCAATAGACTATATCACATTGCCAAGTATCACTGTTTTTCTTGTCAATTACATGTTACATTGTTGTCAATCTTGACAAATTGACATGCTTTCCAGGTGTTGATAGATTTTGAGAATGACAACATATTTATCATGATCCTTAGTCTTAATCAGTAATGCGAAAATAATTTAACAAGTTTTCTTCTTATCAAACACCTTAGCCAGGGAGTTGACCTCAAAGAGCCAATAACGTTGGGGAATGATATGGTGATAGCTTTTTACCTTGAAGTTCAGGCCGTTTGGCTAAAGAAACATCAGTTTTGCAAAGAGGGCTGTTTCAATGCAATTTTTTAAGAAATATGTGTCAAACTTAACAGGAACATCATTCTTGATCATGGAAACAGAATCAGTTTTAATGAACAAGTGTGAACTTACTCCGAGTGCCCATTATATCAGTATTAAAGTGAATAATTCGGAATGGATCACAAACTCAAAGAGTTCTCTGGAAAGGATCACAAGCTCAAAGTGAGCTATTGCCAAATATTCTCAACCTGGCAGGTGAAGAGTTAACCCTTCTACCCCTATAGGCCTGAAATCAGTCTTATGGGTATGTGTATCTGGTTTCTTACGGGTGAAAGGGTTAATTGCGTAAGCTTATTTGCTACAATTTTGGAGTGAAACAAGAGTATCTTCACCCCATGCCATCTCTACACTATCAAAACCCTTGGTGGTCAAATGAGTCAATGAATTCATGAAGAAATGATAAACTTGTACCCACTTGACAAGATCTATTGTCATATTCAGTCTCGAATATCCATAGTGGTTAGTCTGGTAATGTGTTAGAGGTATGCTGCTATTGTTAAAAGATCTAAAGAGAATTATCTCCTTATATGATATATACCCTTCCTAGCCTTTTAAAAATCTCTTTGTGGTCAAATTGATTAATTATGAAGACCAGAACCAATGTCATATTGACCGAAGATCAGATGCCTATGGTGGTCAGTCTAGCCTAGCTTGACCTTAATGATGGATGACCAATGAATTGGCAGGGTTTGTTGTTAATGCTCCTGTTATAAAAGTAAGAAAAACAGACATGAAGTAAGATGGTAAGATAAAGACCTCCATTCATTTAAGTTTTGTTTTTCAAGTCAAATGAAGAAATTACAAGTAATTTATCTTTTAAGATCATAATGTGTTTTCTTATAAACAAACGCCAAATAAATATGAAATATATGATGATTGTTAGAATGTTTTTTATTTCCACCACGTTTTCATGTGGTTTTCCCAATTTGTAATGAACCCTCATAAAGATCAATTATTTAGACTATGGCAATGACCTAAACCCCATATTCACCAAGCAAAATCCTTGCTTTTGTTATTTTTGAATAAATTGAGAAGGAAACCCATTATATCCAGTTATGTTTGAAATCCCCATTGTAATGGTAATAACTGGCATTAGGCAAGATCAGAGAATCGTGTATATCATTATTTCCTCTGTTTATAATGTAACCAGAAACACCACTAACACAAAGCAGATTTTCAAAGTTTCAGAGTTTTCTTTCATGATGGCCATGTAATGCTATACTGAGTAATTTCAACAAGGTGAAACCTTGACCTCTGATCCATTGTCACTCATTTCCATGAACAATTAGTTTGTGCTGTTGACAGCTTTGGTGTGAATTTTTGTTAGAATTTTTATCTAATTTGAAACACATAGCGTTTAATATAGTTGCGGCAATGTAATTATAGCACCCTTCCCTACAAATATAAAAAAGAGGCGCATTAAGCTAAGTGTAGACTTAAATTTAGTCTATGAAAAATTTTAATAATTTAATTACTGTTCCTTCATCCATAATATTTTTTTTGGCTCCTAATTTCATGTGTATTCAGTCAATCTAGACTTTCAGAATGTGGACCTAGACTGTATAAAAGGCTCCTTTATATACACAGTCATGAAGCAGGACTAAGCTAAGTTCTCATGGGGCACTTTACTCTGGCATGTTCTGTTACTATGTAATTAATGGGTGCCTTTATCACAGTCTAGGTCCTCTTGTGTATGCTTCACCAATGTACGGATGAAATACATATGGAATAGCGCTTGACTAAGAGTTAAAGATAACAAACATTAACATTGTATTACATTGAAAAATAAATTGATAGATTCAATTCTATTGTACAATAAATTATACTCTTTTTACATTTATAAGTTAGTTTGAGTTATATATCTGGTTGTATATTATCTTTGTTATCTTTAACATTTAAAAGGAGATAAATTTTGACAATCAATGCTAATGATCATTTCTTTCATTGGCTTTTCAAATTTCTCTTAATATCGCACATTCATGTGCTTTATCCTGTGCATCACTGTTTTGAATGATAAAGATGTTTTATTGCGACAAATCTTTATCCTGTGCATCACTGTTTTGAATGATAAAGATGTTTTATTGCGACAAATCTTTATCCTGTGCATCACTGTTTTGAATGATAAAGATGTTTTATTGCGACAAATCTTTATCCTGTGCATCACTGTTTTGAATGATAAAGATGTTTTATTGCGACAAATCTTTATCCTGTGCATCACTGTTTTGAATGATAAAGATGTTTTATTGAGACTCATCTAGATTTAAACAATTTACGTTATTTGTGTGTTGCAGGTCCGACCGTGATGACGTTCCGGGGCTACGAGTGGGTGAAGTATCAGCTGTACGAGAGGAAAGAAGACAGGTTAATGACAGACCACAGTCGCATCGCCTTCGAGTTCAAGGTAAGGATGTCAATGTACAGCAGCTTCTTCTTTTATCTTTCCGTTTTCTAAAAATACCGACACTAACACAGTACTTGGCAACGTCATTGGAAGTATCCCCCCCCCCCATGAAGGTTGTTTAGCGAATAGAAATTGTCCAGTAGTTCTTTGTTTCTTGGTTAGGAGCTTGGGTAATTAGTCTCTGTTTTGGATACCATTTAGTAAAAGTAATTCTGGTGGGGGATTTAGTTCAATGTTCCCTTCAGATTTTGACAATTTGGTATTTTATATACAAAATGACACAGTACAATCTTGATTCAACATGTTTATCTGCATATCGTGAAACATTTATAACTGTAAATAGTATCTGTTTGATTTTTTGTTCTTTTATATGCCTTGCAACAAACATGCAGTTTTGTAGTTCTGCTACAACCACGGGCTGATCCAAAGACCAAACTCTTTGGAGAGTAACAGTAAAAGAACTAAAGTTGATCTAAAAGAATAAGAAAACTAATACACCAAATAACACTGCTGTAGTATAATGAGCTCTGTACTCGATCAGATTCACTACAAAATAAAAAACAGACATTTCAAACACTGATTTTGAGCTTTGCTTTCCATTTGTGAAAAGGTTCATGTTCAAATACACTAGTGTTTACAAACTTTTGCGTACAGTATATAAGATATTGTGATTCTTTAGAGTTTTAATGAAAATCTCTACTCCCAGGATGTAATTCACTTTCATTAATGATTTAATTGCGTAAAATATTTTAATACACAGCTTATCTGGAGCATTGTTAGAATAATAAGCTTTCTTACTCTTTCCCTTTATTTGTTGTTGTTGAGAATTTTGGATGGGATCTACCTCCACTAACCATAACAGTAAGTCCTGTAGACTAAACCAGGTCGTTTTAACACTTTAGTCATCATTGTTGTCAGTTTTATTTTAAGTGTACGGAAAATCAGAATACAGGGTTGCAATATGAAAATCAACCTTCATTTCCTGCAATGGCTGCTAGCCCAAGGTTGAAATCGAAAACTAATGACTTCATTTCAGTCTTGCATGTTTAGGGTTAAGAAAACCTATTGAAAGTCATTTAAACACATTAAGTCCATTGTTTTATTTATCAGTAGCATGTGCCTGATCTGCTTCTAAGGTTTACTATATCCTATATTGCTCCCTGGGTAATCTGTCGGCATGTATTATGTATTCCTGTCTGTCTGACGAAGGAAACACAGCAATCTGCATTCATTGGAATGGAGGCTGGTAGTTGTAACAGAAGCATATCTGTGTTTATTGGAGCCGGAGATCAGGCTGCTTGGGTTTCTGTTGATAATCACATGTACGTAGGTTGTATCTCTCAGGTTCCATGCCAGGCCAAGATTGTTCATCTTATTTTGACCAGGAACTTAAAAACTTGTTATAAAAAATACGTTTCTGCAGGTATAGAAAGCGAGGAAAGGTGATTCCAATATAATATTGCATATTTTCACAAAAACTAAAGCATTTTTTTTTTTATATCTTTACATACAATTCTTACTTTGACAGCATTCTTCTGTAAAATGTTGTTAAAGAGAAATTTGCAATTAGGTTAAAAAATAAATTTTTTATTTGCATAGAAATTAGGCTCAAAACATGTCTATGTAAACATGAAATATAAAACCATTTTGCAAGAACTGTCCCAGAAGAATAACAATGGTATTGAAATGACAATATATGAGTTGCATTGTCACCATAAAAAGGCTGAATTCCACAACGCAGACAACATGTTGATAATTTGCTCAGCAGGGAGTAATAACTAATGTAAACCCTGGAGAGATAAGTCAAAGGTCATTGATTGTGAAAGATGATATTTTATTGGTTGATGGTCGATTCTTACCCCAATGGGAATGCATGTGCGATTTGGCTGATGGAAGTGATATATAGGACAGTTATTGATGTGGTTGGAAACTGCAATCCTTGGGGTGATATAATAATGATGTCACTCACAGTTGGAGGAATGGAATGAAGATCTCACTGAGGGAACTGGCTATTGTTGCCCTTTTGAGAAATTGATTTCTTATTTGAATATTATTTTGGGTAGCTAACAACTTGTATGGTACATGTACTGTTCAAACGTAATATCTTACTTATCCATTTCAGTAAGGTGATTTTACTCATCAGTAAGATAGTCTTTGACATGATCTAAAATGGTTTCATGATGTAATAAATAACCAAAATTTAAATTTGTACTTGTGCCCTTTTGTTAATACACTGGTTCACTTATGTTTCCATGTGGGTGATAAACCTTGTTGTTTAATGTGGGTGTATATAATTATCTAAGGGTTTCCCTTTTGATGAGTCATGTCTTTTCAAGATTGGTCTGTGTCTAAAAGGCTCAATTTTCTTTGAAGTCAGTTTTATATTAAGCTAATCAACATGTTATGTTGTGTTATGAATGTCATATGACACACAGGAAATAATGAAATGTTACAATGTGCGGGGAGCCTTATATTTTTTGAGAATTGAATTATGACTTGACAAGTATTTTGAGAAATAAGAAAGCAAAATAATTTATCCAGTAAACTTTATGTAAGTAACGTTTCTCAAAGAAAAAGAAAATAATAAAGAAGAATTTAATGTGCATTGATATGACTGCATTCATAGTGAGGTGATGCGGGATTTTATACTATTGCTGATATAACACAATGGATAGTGTTATTCATGGTAAAAGTATTATTTCTTTAATATTTATTTCACAAGATCTGAAGGCAAACTTGGTAACCTCTGAACTTCCCACTACCAAATGTCTGAACACTTTCTGAGTATCTGCTATGAAACTGCAAACATTAAAATTACCAGAATCATTTCCAGGTATGAAGAATGAGCCTGATGAATGTTCTTTTGTGTGTGTTTTTTTTAGAAATGACTGATCTATTTCTGAAGATATTTCCTACAAAGGAAACATAAGAGGAAATAAAGGATTTTATTGATTTTTTTCTGCTTATGTAGGATAAATAGAGTTACATTGTCAAGTTACAATTAAAGGTAAGGTTGTTTATACCTAGATCATGTGACAAGATGTATGGATTGATATTACCGGTATTCATCTGAAACTTGCTCCCAAAGTAGATGTCACGTGTGTGAGATCAAGTACAGCAACCTTCATTGTGGAAAATTAAAAGAAAGCAAATAGAGCACAAGGAGAAACATGTTTATGCATCCTTATGCTGATTATGTCACATTGATGTGACCTCACTTCTCAAAAGGACACAATTGTAGCTATACAAATATGTCAATTGTAGAAATACGATCTCGCCCCAAGTTTACAGATATCAAACATCAAAACAGATTGTTGAAGGTAAAATCTCCTCAACAAGCCACAGTAACTTCAATCTAATATATTGATGTTTTCTCTGTATTTGACTTATATTTAGTGTCCCTGGTGTGCCTTTTTCTACACCAAATGACTTCTATTTCAAACCAATCAACCCATTAAGGTATCCTGCAGTGCATGCTAAACCAAATAAGACTCCATATCACAATCAACCTTAGAAGCTTATACCTTCTGTAGAGATACTTATAACTTAAAAACCTTCTTCCTGTGTCCTGAACAAAATTGTCTTGTACATTGGAACTTATAACTTAGAAACCTTCTTCCTGTCTCATTGGAACTGCTGGAAGCCTGAGAAACCTTTGTATTAAGACAGAGGTTTATAGGAATTTATGACGGAGCTACCTTTGTTGGGAAAGAATTCACGACAAGACCTGTTGATTTTTTTTTCAAAATTATTGATAGATTATTTTGTTGATGGCAAATGATAATGATGAAAAGACCATATTCTATTTGTCTCTGCCTTACAGTCACTACTTATTAGAAGTCTGAAACAGTACATTTTGAATCATTTCATGAATTCTGATTTTAACAGATAATAATTGATGATGGATCTGATAGGATAGTCTGATTGTAAGAAATGATCAATTATGAGGTCACAAGCAATACCAAACACTGCAGTCTACACTCATTGTTCCAGGTGTGCTCAGTGCAGGAGATTTATCAGTGGTATTTTGCATGCTCTCTCCTTGTAGAAATAGTAGCAACTAAAACGTAAGTGAAATAATTCTTATAAGCAGCAAATACCTGAACTTGCTCATGCTAAATGCTCTTCTTGTATCCAACCCTGGAATTCAATTTTCTGTTCCAACAGAGCTGTGTCTTTTAATGGTATCAGTGCTCAAGGGCTGATGTAATTACCAGTGATTTGTGCGGCCTTATTCTCAAGTCTAAAGAAACCCTCATCTTCAGATCTTAACAGGGCTTATCAGTTTGATAATGCGATTTGGTAAATAAAGTTGAAATGAACATTTTCATCTGGAGTTCTTAGAGGATAGAAATATCGTTTAATTACATTTGACTGTCAAGATATGCTAAAGAAAATGCAAAAACTTGAAGTTTATTTCTAATGTTCTATAATATGTTACTTTAAAGTATTTTGGTATTGGGTTTATTTCTAACTATGTAGAGGAAAATCAGCTTCAATGATGATATGATCCAACAGAGATAATTTTACTTGTTTTAATTAATTTGCATTTTAAAAGATTTTAAACAATGAAGGTTGATGATAACATGAAGAAACATATGAAATAGCTCAAATTATATCTTTTACTTCGTTTTAAAGGAAGCTGAAGTTTGGCAGTCAAAAGAATTCGCAAAAGAATTTTTGTTCAAATTAAAGATTTATTTAAGGTACATTCATAGTTAAAAGAAGCATGGTGTATCATGTTCGTATCGATTAACTTCATAGAAAGTACAGATTGCTTGTTATCAGGCAAGAGCAATAGAAAAATGTATTTAAAATCTAATAGAGTCAAAAATGTGTATGTAGAACTCAACAATCAGCCCTCTTCCCTCCAAAAGATTGACTTCTAACTTCCTCCATCAGTAAGATAACTCCAGCGCCTGACTTTGGCAAGATACATTTATCAAACAAGGACATGTAGTAAGGAGACACAAAATACCCCACAACTGCCTTACTTCAAATTAACATTTAGAATTATCAGAGGGTCTTGGCAGGGTTGTGCTCTTTCTCCTTTCTTTTCTATTGGATCACCCATTAAATGATAGCAAAGTGTATGTCAGCTCTGTTTCTCTGATAACATTCTGCCCTACAATGAAAGGTGAAGCTTCTGGGTTTAAAGCATGTTTATTTTTTTAACAATGCATGCAAAACATGTTGGGTTATAGAATCATACTTTTAGTTTAGCATGTTGATTAAAGGAAAAAAACCATGATACTTGAAATGACATACCACAACAAGTGCTCCTCCTTTGGCCCAGCATTCTTATTTCATCAGAGGATCTTTGCAGGGTTAAGTGCACTCTCATTTCATTTTAGTTCAGTCTTGAATGAAATGACTCTGGTAATTGTCAGGGTACAAGATGGGCATGGGTTTATCTGAGGCTATACTCTCTGCCATGAAGCAGGAAAGGTGAAATGTCAAGGTTTAATCTTTTATGAATAAAACAAATTTATTATAATGTTGTGATTCATCAAAGATATATGAAAAAAAAATTTCCTTAAGGTGAATTTGTGATAGAATATCAATATCCTTATTTCCTTGTTTAATCTCAGGTAAGCTCCAGAAGCAAAGGAATAGTGCTCAGAGCTGCCTCTCATCTAGCTGTAATATTGGGGTTTATCAGTGGGTCTTGGCAGGGTTACGCTCTCCTTCCTTCTTTTCTACTTGATCTTGCATAAAGTATCTCTGGCTAGTGTTTGTGTACAAAAAGGAAACCTGTACTCTGATAACTCTTTGCCCTCCCAGGAAAGTTGAAACTTCTGGGTTTACTCCTTTGTCAAAAACATGCTTTGGTATTGTTGGAGCCTGCATAATCACTGAGTCATGATCAGTCATTTGTGTAGGCTAAGCTTAGTCATTTTTGAATCTGCAAGACAAAAGTTTTGTTATGTCCGTTATATCATCTAAGGGTCATAAGAATAGAAAGAACCCCATTGATTTTGATTTTTAAAACTCGATTTCATTGCAGTAACAATTAAACATTATTTGATCAATGTTGAAATATTTTTGTCTTGTTTTTAACATTCATTTTAGAGACAGGTTCAGGAACATTCAATTGTACACCTAAACGTAACACATGCTTTATTGCAGGATTTTATCCTGCTATTTTATACCTGCAAGTGTTTCATGAAAAAAATCAGGAACCACCTTTGTACAAAATCCTGGAATACAATACTGTAATTCATTAACTATTCTCTAATTATTTGACTAGTGAATAATCATTTATTTGATTTCTTCAGACTGAGAGATCATCAGGAGTATTACTGTATGCAGTGGGTGGAACCCCTTACCATAGTCACATCACCGCCTCCATCCACTTCGGGGTCCTCCACGTCTCCATCGCCATCGACAGCTCTGAACTAGAGTTCACCATGGGGCTCGGACTGGACAACGGCAGGTAACGGTCCTTCCTTTGATATAGCCTCTGCTGTTGGGTTTAGGTCTCTAGTGAGAATTATGTGGAAACTAAAGATATGTCGGGTGTCAAGGGCCTCCTTAAGAACAGTGCCAGTGTTTGTAGATACTTAGGTAGATAATCGGATCACTTACTCTGCTCAGTATTGATAACAATGTTGTACAAACACTCCCATACTCCTGTCTAAGCTTATGGGAGTCAAGACCCCTAGAACTTTAACAAAGGTAAAAGCTTTTATTTTTCAATTGTCTCCTAGATATTCAGTATTTTTATGGATATAAATCATTCACTCAGCGTATATTCTAAAATATGAATATACATATTAGACAATGTGATGATTTAAATTTAATTTTAGAAGCAATCATTGTGATCAGTATCTTTAGTACATGTGACATTTATTGGTGTCTTATGATACCATCAACAAAACAAAAGACGGAAACACAGAAGTACGCAGTTACTGCATTAGATTAATTCTCATTATTTTGGATAAATCTTGTGTGATTATTTCTCCAAATGAATATAAGTCATATCGTAAAAAAATCAAGCATTTTTTCTACATGATTTATCAAGATATGAGAATCTAACAGAGTGTCAAGGAAGGCTAGCTTCTTGTCACTGCAATCTCAACATATTCACTTCATTCGAAATACTTAGATATTTTAAGAATTTCAGGCTTATAGCGAGCAAAGGAAGCTTTCTACATAGTTAGTCATCAAATTCTTAATATAATTGAATCAAATATTTTGAATCAAATACTTTCAAAATATTGTCGCTTGTTAATGTAGAGATAAGATTTCCTTACCCAAACACACTGGCTCCAGAGGAACACTTGAGACGGAAGCAGAGACAAGTTTGGCATTGAAGCAACAGGGGTGCCTTTTACCTGACATTGTGTGTCTTTAGAAATGTCAACACAGGGCCCCATGGACAACTAGCTTACAGGGTGGTATACTCGAACCTGATAGGTTTCCAGCTTCTTCAAATAATATGTCAAAATATTTCTCACGGGGAAGACTGGATTTCCTGTTTTGATTAGGAGATAAAGACTCACAAGGAAAAAGGATGAATTCGAAAGATCAAAATCTGTTTTGATATATTGACAAGATTTTGAAGATAGTAAGAATGATAAGTCTTGAAAAGGTTTAGTAAATGAGATTTGATTAATTTTGGGGTGAAACAGTCAAGTGGTTAGCACAAATGACTTCAAATCACAGGGTCTGAGGTTTTAATCTTACTAAGGGCTTTTGGTTCTAAGAATTGTGGACATGGCTGTATTTCCTTTTACCCATGATATGTTAAAGACTAGTCTAGCTATTAAAAAAGCAAAATAATAAATAGACTTTTTTAATTGGAATTAAGAAAATATGCATATTTCAAAAAACATTTTTAATTCAACCTAAAAGATTTGGTATAATGCTGTACTGTACTTCAGTATAAAACTAGCAAAGTTTTCCCTAAAAACCTTTTACAAGAATAATCCAAGGTGGTCTATGTTTTGCAGTGTACTGAAGTAATCTCCCAACAAAAACATTATAATAAAAAAGATATGCCCCTGATAAGGACCACAGCACTGACAGGTACAAATCTGACATTCCAACCAAGAGGATACTCCCCTGTTATTCAGGTCCATATTATACTTGTTAGCATTCTCGGTAGAACACCTTGAACACAAGTTAACATCCAAAGTAAAACAGACACTGAAGAAGAGGAGATCCTTGCCAAATTCCCCTCTCAGAGAAAGTATGCTTGACCAGTGACCACATTAATTTGTTTAGTAGCTTTAACTTGTTCCATCTTTAAGGGGCATTTTATGAGATAGATTGATGAAGAAGAAATACAATAAAGAAGTTGAATATCCATAAGAAGTTGTTCTTCTTCATCTTTTACTTGAACCCCCCTGTTAATCCAAAGGTTTGTTTTCATTTGATCTGTTAAATTTCAAGAGAACCTGGTTCAAAATTGGTTCTGATTTAAATAATAAACAAAAAACAGTTATGACTGATAAGTATCATAACCCTGACACGTATCCTACAAATAGTACACTCTGGATCCAATATAGAAGATACTAACTGTTGTTCCACGTCATATTGTCCTGGTTAGTAAACTTGGTAGCACATAAAGGTTTCATTATGTTGGGTCCTGATAGGTCAAAGAGGTGAAGGGTGCAGAGATGGGGGTGATAAACATCATTTACAATAAAGTGGCACTGAATGTGTACTAGTAGATTCTTAGCACATCTTGATGAAAGGGCAGAATTGGAGGATGTCCAGAAAATTGTAGTCAGCTGTGAATAAAATGAGGTTAATTTTGTTCATATTATATTAATCATTAGGCTAGTTTGTCTTATTTAATAATAGTTCAGTAGAATCAATTTTCATGTGGTGCAAATACCCAATGAAGCATTAGATTTAAAAAACAAACAACTGATATTCTTATGTCCTCAGCACACATCTGTAGTTAATGGATACTGACTTAAGATAGATCCCTGCTGTATTCCCCTGAGGAAACATATTTGTATGAATTTCAGACCACATAGCCTAATTTTATATAAGTGCTTTGTAACTTTTGAAATGGAACCTGGAAGCAAAAACTATTTTTTGGGCAGAAAAGAACAATTCTTCAGGAAATAAAACTTGGAAAACATTCTGTTTACCAGTCTTTGTTTTGAAACATTATAAATGGATAAAATAAATCAAGAGGATTTTATTTTAGGCTAGTCAGTCGAGGTAATGATCGTGTTTGGGCACAGAAGTGATGGATATGGTGTTAGCATGATTGCCTACAAGTGGGGCGTAGAGATATACTGTCAATGCAAGTCATTTAGAAAATGTCAAACCAAAAATTAGGTATAAACAGGAAATTAATGCCAAAACAGTCATATTCTAGATTAACTTATGTGTTTCAAAACTGTTTCCATTTACAAATTTCGAAACCAATGAATACTTCTTGCTTGAATTCATGCATAGTGTATTCCTTAAATGATATATCTTGGCAATAATTGGAAAGAATTCTCTATGTAAAGGTTATTTCATTTTTTTGTCATCAAAATAATCAAGGAGAAAGAAGAGTGTTTTCTGAGAAGTCCTGATAATGTGGTTGAAATTGTAGGAAGATGTATTTGATATAAAGAAAACTTGTCACTGTTCAAATCTATTATATTTGCAAGAAAAAACAAAAGAATGTTTATCTGTTAATCATATTTCACGAATTAAAACAAATTGCCTCAATTTGTATGATAAAAACTTTGAATCCAAATATATCTTTTAATGTGTGATGAACTTAAAAGTGAGCAGTAAATGGTCATGACATATAGAAGTTCATGAATATGAGTATATTTCATTCAGTATTTTCCTTATATGGGAGGGTTCCTTCTCTTCGAATTTTGTTTATGATTTTGTTTCATTTTCATTTTTGTTTTCTCTGACAGATCAATAAGGTAAGTTCTCTCTGTCTGTTTTAAGCATCTCTGATTTTTGTTGATTCATTCTGTATAACATTGGGTGCTCATCCTTTCAACCAATCAACAGATCAATCAATCGATCAATCAGCCAATCAGATGTTTGTGGTATATAATCAAGCAATCACGCGTTGGTGGTATATTAACGTATATTAACATGCGGGTGTGTGTTTTTGCTGTGTTATATGTGTTGATAAACTGTTACAGCTTTTTAAAGAGGCAATAATGTTGTTTTTTTAATTTCCAAGAAAATGAATTTATATGAAAAATATCAGTTTAGGCCTAAAATGTATCAATCTTTGTTGGCTTTTTACAACAAATCCTTTTCTTCGCTAAATTTCTTTTTCTAACTCAAAGGTTATTCAAAATGAAAAGGATCTTTAGATAAAAATTATTAAAGAATATGAAATGTACTTTATAAATGTATAGTTTAATAACATAATTAAATGACGAATAATTATGTTACTTTATGTCATGAAGTTAAATTGAAAAATAAGACTATTTATATAAATGAAATTTTAACTGACTTTAGTGTTGCTTTTTCTCTCTAAATACATGTTTGCACTATGCTTGACTACCAGTCATTAAAATATGACTTGCTTAGATATTTTCATAATTTTACAAAATATTTCTTGCAAATTTTGTTTTAGATTTAGACCTATGGTAGTCTAGCTTAGTGCTAACATGTGTTTAGATTGGATGTGACATGGTTAAATTGTTATCTTCAAAACTTAATCAACATTGTGAGATAAAGAGTAAACAGAAACAAATTATAAATAACAAGAATATGTATTTTGTTTTTTATATTTTTAAAATGAAGACATTTATGTGATATTTTAGATCTGAAATTATTTTGAAAGGTAAATACAATTTCAAAAAGCCATGTATATTTGAAAACTTAAAGTAAAACCAAACTGGTGGTGGTTTCTAATTTAGAAAGTAACTTAACTTTTTTGTGCTGAGCGGGCACTTTTACAGGTAGTGTTAACTTGTTCACATTTCGTCCTTTCTGGCACGATTTCATTAACTTCTAACCAATTTGCACTTTAAACATGGTAAGTCAGGAATATTTAGATGTTATAAAGTTACTTTAGATGCTACAGATTAAAAGAATTAGTTTTCTTTCTTTGCAGGAAATACTGTTTTATTGAAATCACTTTGATTTTAAAAAAATTAGGCCATCATTGATGTCTTAATTGTTATCTTTCAATCATCTTTAATTATAAACATAACATGACCATCGTAATTATTCAACAGCAGTGAGGTGGATCAGAGACCTTCAGATATTATGTTCACTACCTTTCATTAATCCACTGATTCATCCATCCACTCCATCAGCCCATCAATCATTCCTAATCCGTCCACTCCATCAGCCCTTCAATCATTCTTCATCCATCCACTCCATCAGCCCTTCAATCATTCCTCATCCATTCACTCCATCAGCCCTTCAATCATTCCTCATCCATCCATTCCATCAGCCCTTCAATTATTCTTCATCCATCCATTCCATCAGCCCTTCAATCATTCTTCATCCATCCACTCCATTAGCCCATCAATCATTCCTAATCCGTCCACTCCATCAGCCCTTCAATCATTCTTCATCCATCCACTCCATCAGCCCTTCAATCATTCCTCATCCATTCACTCCATCAGCCCTTCAATCATTCCTCATCCATCCATTCCATCAGCCCTTCAATTATTCTTCATCCATCCATTCCATCAGCCCTTCAATCATTCTTCATCCATCCACTCCATCAGCCCTTCAATCATTCCTCATCCATTCACTCCATCAGCCCTTCAATTATTCTTCATCCATCCATTCCATCAGCCCTTCAATCATTCCTCATCCATCCACTCCTTCAGCCCTTCAATCATTCTTCATCCATCCACTCTATCAGCCCTTCAATCATTCTTCATCCATCCACTCCATCAGCCCTTCAATCATTCTTCATCCATCCACTCCATCAGCCCTTCAATCATTCTTCATCCATCCACTCCATCAGCCCTTCAATTATTCTTCATCCATCCACTCCATCAGCCCTTCAATCATTCCTCATCCATCCACTCTATCAGCCCTTCAATCATTCTTCATCCATCCACTCCATCAGCCCTTCAATCATTCCTCATCCATCCACTCTATCAGCCCACCCATCATTCTTCATCCATCCACTCCATCAGCCCATCAATCATTCTTCATCCATCCACTCCATCAGCCCTTCAATTATTCCTCATCCATCCACTCCATCAGCCCTTCAATCATTCCTCATCCATCCACTCTATCAGCCCTTCAATCATTCTTCATCCATCCACTCCATCAGCCCTTCAATCATTCCTCATCCATCCACTCTATCAGCCCACCCATCATTCTTCATCCATCCACTCCATCAGCCCATCAATCATTCTTCATCCATCCGCTCCTTCAGCCCTTCAATCATTTTTCATCAATCCATTGATATGTCCATCATCAATTGAAACAAACAATAGTCCGTCTGCCTATTCATCAATCCATCCATCATTCTTACACCGTTGGATATTCTTCATCCATCCACTCTATCAGCCCTTCAATCATTCTTCATCCATCCACTCTATCAGCCCTTCAATCATTCTTCATCCATCCACTCCATCAGCCCTTCAATCATTCTTCATCCATCCACTCTATCAGCCCTTCAATTATTCTTCATCCATCCACTCCATCAGCCCTTCAATCATTCCTCATCCATCCACTCTATCAGCCCTTCAATCATTCTTCATCCATCCACTCCATCAGCCCTTCAATCATTCCTCATCCATCCACTCTATCAGCCCACCCATCATTCTTCATCCATCCACTCCATCAGCCCATCAATCATTCTTCATCCATCCGCTCCTTCAGCCCTTCAATCATTTTTCATCCATCCATTGATATGTCCATCATCAATTGAAACAAACAATAGTCCGTCTGCCTATTCATCAATCCATCCATCATTCTTACACCGTTTAATTCATCCATCCATTCACATGTCCACCAAATCCATAATTTATCTTCATCCATGCACCATCAACTTTGCCATCCAAGTCCCAATCAACCAATCATCCATCAATTGATTCATGCATCTATCCATTCATCCAGCAATCATTTCATTCATTCATTCAGTCAGTCAGTCAGTCAGTGAGTCATTCATCCTTTCTTCCCTTCTTCCTTCAATCCATCCATCCTTTCATTCATCTATCCACCCATCCAATCATCGCTCCATCCATCCATCCATCCATCAATTCATTCATTCATTCATTCATTCCTTCATCTTTCCACCCATCCATTCATTGCTGGCTCCGAGTGGTTTTGCTGTTGATAGCATGGAGTTGTATATACCTGCATGGTTAAAGCTGTGTAACCGTTGCCATCCATTACAAAGTAAACAATGCAATTATCTTAAAATATCATGGAATTTGATTGTTTCTAATGTTATGAAGATATATAACAATAAGATATTGCAGTGAATGATTTTCTTCAGACATTTTTAATATTTGATATAATCTTGCATGGTTTGACTGCTTTTATCAGCTTATTTTCTTGGAGATTATTGAAGTTTAAAAATTACAGTTTTAATTAATTTTCAAAACTTAGCCAATATGTGTATAAATCTCTATTCAAAGACACATTTTAATGATAGAATATGATGTAAGATCTAGTTCATGAAACGATCATGATATATATGAAGTTAAAAATCAGATAAGAATTCTGTCCAATGCTTTAAAAAAGCATTTTGTTTCAAATTACTTTTATTCCAGCAAAATTAAAGAAATGTGTACTGGAAATGTACGATATATGATTACTTCAATGCTACTATGCATATAGGTTTGTTTGAAAGAAACTTTGTTTAAGGAAAAACTAAGTTCATATCTACATATATAAGTAAAGGAAATTGTCACTGCACTTGTAGAAGTGTTACATTTAGATCAACTTGTGTTTTAGGGTAGATCCATCATAAGAGTTATGTTTATTTGTTATTCGTCTTCACTTAGTCATATATCAACAGTTTAGATAAGTTTGTGTTTCAGGAAATGAAATTAATTATGGTTGTTGTATATTTCATTTTGTGATTATCTAGTTTTTAATCATGATGATATATTATTAATATGTTGCTTTTCTGATAAGATATATGTTACCTAGCATGTTTTTAAAAAAAATTATTTAAAAAAATTTCCAAATTAAACTTTTTAGCCAAAGAGGGTCAAACATCTAATTACCCAGCCCGATCATTTGATAGTTGTAGGACAAAAGATCAAACATCAAGCAAAAACTACTGAGGACCATTTTTGTGTTAACACTTTTTAATCATTTGAGATAGGGAAATGGTTTTGCATGGCTTAACTGAACGTGGTTTGTTCATTTCTAAAACTGCTTCTTTGATTAAAAGTCATTGTCTTGCTATTGAAAACAATTATTTTCATCTTTTTTAAAATCATTTTAGTAATTCCAAAAAACTGCGCCTTAAAATATCATATATATTTGGTCGTGAAAAAATTCCAAAAAGTTTCATTTATTTTATTTTGTTTACTTATTGGTATTTAATCTGAAGTAGTAGCAAGAAACCATGTTTAAACTTTGAAAGTAAAAATTATTCAAGAGTCTCAAGTCCTATTTGAAAAAGGATTGTTGTCATGACCTGCGTAAAAGAAACATCCAAAGAAATAGATTTCAAGTGGACTGTGTTATAGGCAAGGATGAAACTGATTAGAGTAAACATACACATGCATAATTTGTTTTGTTTCCTCAACAAATACTCGGAGCTACTGTCCCTTTAATTATCTGCACTTGATGCTTCCAGGATCTGACAAGGTCATACCCTTTTCAATTATCAAGTGTTTTTGTAAACTCAGCACAAACGTTGACCTGTTAATGTAAATTTTGGTTGTTTTTGTGCAGTCAGGAGTTTATAGTTCTAGAATAATTGAGATCATGCCCTAGAATTAATTACTATGTGACATATTTTGGATATGCAATGTCAACATTCTTTGTCATAATGAAATGAATGAGTGTTTAAAGAGTGCTTGGAATTTTGTTAATAAGCACATGGAGAGATAAACATTGCTTATCAACTTATCTATGAATTAATTCTGAGAAGAACCCAATAATATTGGTTCTATTGAATTTCTATGTTCTATAAAACAATCACTTAAGTTTGTTGTAGTTATAGAAAACCATGTACCTCCAAGAATTATTTTGAATAAAAAGATGATGTAATTGAATATATCTATGTAAGTGTTCTGAAACATGATTTTCTTGGAAAATTTAAAATGAAGTATTAATAACGGCTTTTTCTCTCTCGATATTTGAAATTTCATGAGAAAAGCTTCTTCTGGAGACCTAAAAAAAGTATCAAAATGAGTAGATTCCTGAAAGTAAATTCACATTCTTATTTCATATTGTTTTTGTTCAGTTATCGATATCTTGCCTCTTTTGTAATGTACGCTTTAGTTTTCCCAGAGCTGTTGTAAATGATTCAAGCACTTTGCAAACTGAAATTTGTCAATAATTGTGTTCAGAAACTTTAAATAAGGTAAAAGATCAGGCACAGAGTTTAGCCCAAGATTTTAACTTCTTCTTGAAATTAGACATTAAGGTTATTTTGAGAATCAATGAATAAAAAAAAATTTAACATTAACCTTTTTCAAATTCTAAAAATCTATATTTCTTGTATTCTGAATCAAAATGTTAAGACGGTCTCTTTTCTTGTTTTCTGTTTTTATTATTATTGGAATAAGATTTTCAACTTGATACAGATCTGTGAAGCATATTAAATGAGAAACTATATTTCATTAGCATCCGTCACTAATTCTACGAACTTCAAAATATTCCTGCAAGCTAAGTTCTAAACTCAGTCAACAAATCACTCATGACCTCACACCTCTGACTGATGTAAGGAAAATCCAAGTGATGAATTTGAAAAGATTATTAAAAACATTCTGAATCAAATCATATTTTGTTACAGTTTTGGACACAATATAAATCCTGTTTTTAACAATTACTAACATAAATCTTATTAAAATCAAACTGTTGATATGAACAAAAGCAATGAAAGCTTCATTTATCAAGATTATGGACAATGCCATGGTAGTTCCAAGCATATTTTCTGTGACCTTCTCTCCCTGAGATCTCTATTGATTATGGTTCGAGGCAGTTTGAAACCAAGCAAAAAGAAATTCTATTTGACCAAAGCCTCAAGATTGACGGTCAGTGTCATTATCGATGACTGGTTATACATTAGGAGTACAAGAAAAAGGGTCAGGGAAAAAAATAGATTTGATGAAAAAAGCAATGTCTTGTAGGATTCTATATGATACACTCAGATCAATAAATTTTTGTCCTTTTCTTTTGGTAATACATGAGAGTTATAATTACTCTTTTTGAACACAATTGAGCATTTATGCACGTTTAAAATAAACTGTTTATAACAATCTTATTAATCAAATTCCTTTCCTCATTAATATTCAGGTTTAATCTTGATTAAATTCAAGTATCTGTCATTCTTTAAGATACATATTTTTGGAATATTTTTTAAAACCCCTATAACAATACTAAAGTGAGCAAGTCCTCAGTGCTGGTATTGAAGAGGAAACGATATCTAAAATGATAACAAACTGTCTTACTTACATGGAATCAGTTCATTTATGTTTGTTGAGTGTTTCATTGGAAGCTTTTTGCTGTGCTCTGTTACTCAAATATATAAATCATCATTATCTGTGATTTTTGATAAATGAAAATGCTATAACCATGTGTTTAAAGGTTAAATTTAGTTAGTGAAGACATGTAATGTAGACTTGATGAATAATTATTTCATATATTTCACTTCCAGTGATAAATCTTATATCAAGTTGAGCAATCTGCTAGATATCTACAGGTTGGTACATTATAGACTATATTCACCTCTTGAGGTATACAATCTGTTTCAGGTGGCACAATGTGACCATAGTGCATGCTAAGAGTGAAGTTGAAGTTTACTTGGATGATGAGCTACATTACAAGAAGATGAATGGCTCGGAATACTTCATGACCCTTGACCCCATGGTGTACTTCGGCGGAGGTCACAACTTTGTAGAAACTAGAGGTAAGATGCTTTTCTTATGCAAGTCCATTATTAAGTCAAAATTATTGTCCAGCTATAAAAGACCCTTTCCCAAAAATGTTTCATGTTGTTTCGATTCAATACAACCAACACCTTAGGCTCATGCCTTCTATATCAACTGAGTGTACTCCGATGAATTCTAAAGAACTTTAATATAAATGCTCTGAGGTTTTTTTAATTGCTGGAATTCTATCATGGTTCTCTTCAGGAGACTTCTGTCTTTGTCTGTGGGGAATCAAATGAATGAAAATCATTTCAAGGATATGTCCTGGATTTCTTTTTTTTTCTGTCAAGCAAAATGGCTGGCTTTCAAAAATTTAAAAACTGTTATCATAAGATATAATATAGCTGTCTTGTGAATTGCATACCTTTTTCTGATGATTTTTTGTCTGTATAGTTAAATTTGACAAATTAATTGATTAGTCATTCAGACTAGTGCTTGTCTGAAAATACTATCCTTAAACCATATCAGTATATACATCAGCATATTGTCTTTGAAATTGTATTTCAGTAGCACTGAAATCCTAGATTTGATACATTTTTTAAAAGGCGGTTAAATGAACATTAAAGTGAAAAAACATCTTTCTCTCAAATAAAATTGTGCTTCAAATATTTTTATACCAGAAATGATAGTATGGTTAGTATTATTATTAAAAAAATTTCACTTGGATATTGATCAGTAACTTTAATTTGTACAAAAAACATAAACGTCAACCACATGTTAATAAAAAGAAACCATGAAAGTCTTTTGTACAAGGTGCCACACTTCATGAATAAGAGTGATAGCTCTAACTTCAGACATGACTGGCATATTCCCTTTCCACCTCTCATGAAATTAGTTTCAGTATGGATTTTTTTGAGCATTCACAAATTCTGGCGATTCATCTTGGTGTCATCTAATAGCATGGTGTTCCAGTTATCCCATTCCTTCAAACCATCCCGCTGCCACCCATTCTGTCTCATGTGTTGGGCAAGCTGAATTAATAACTACGCTCTTTAAAAATGGCTCCCCTTTCCCTTTCATCTGCAGGCAAATTTTCACGTCTGCTATAAAAGATTGACGTCTGCTTTGAAGCTTGGCCTGATGTTCAGATTCAAACAAAGGCTTTTGATTGGCTGAACTGGTCAGTTCATTGTCCATGCATTTTGAACTGGTCATCTGTGTCGAGGTGGGAGTGTTATAAATGGTTTTAATTAGGGGCTAAGAGGCTTATTACCCTTCTGTAAGGGGTCGTTTAGGGGCCACAAACATGCTCTGTGTTTTCAGGGATTGGAGTCAATATACAGTCAGTCTTTCCAGTTCATCAAGCTATTTGTTCTGAGTTGTTGAGGAAACTGAACTTCTGTTGAGCTCATTTGATCTTATTTACTCTCAATTTTATCTTCTTTGTGGTAGATTTTATGAAATACCCATTGTAGGACTAAAAATTTAGACTAGATTGTTGTTTGTAGCTGATGATGATTCTTTTCTGCTTCTGTAAGTGATGTAATGTGCTGATAGTCCACTTGCTGCTCAAGAAGTCTGACCTCTTTCAAGTAAATTGACTGCTGTGATTACTACCTCTACTTCTACTACAAATACTACTACTACTACTTCTACTACTACTACTACTACTACTACTACTACTACTACTACTACTACTACTACTACTTCTACTACTACTACTACTACTACTACTACTACTACTTTTATGCTGAAGTTGTTATTAAGCTAAAGTTAGAAGAAAGCAATTCACTGATCTCATATATTATAATAACAATAATTCACAGAGAAATACTGTGTACTTTCACAAACCTTTGACACTGATGATACAAATATCATTGGTCAAATGATGGAAGACCTTATGAAGTTATTAAACCTGATTCCTTTGGTATATTTAATCAAGAACTCTTTCTCTCCATTAATGATTATTTTGATAGTTAAGTTCATATGTGATGTTGCTGAATTGTACTTCCTCGAATATTGATTATGTTTTTATCATATAATATCATTATCAATCAAATATTTATTCTAAATGTAGATAATCTTATTATTACTGACAATGGCATTAATTTATTAAAAAATATTGTAATTGTCCAAGAGATAATGTTAAGACCATTGTAATGGAAATGAATCTATTCAGAAATATAATGTAATTAGCCCTTGAGATTACTGATATGAGCCATAATCAGCTTACCATGGCACCAGGGGGCCGGGAGAATATCATGGAGATAATATGCATCATGTTAGAATGACAGTCCACCATTCTACAAATGGACAATGTTCTATTGAAGTCATTTCTAGAATTATCACTGAGGATAACTAGCATGCCTCTTGCTATAATGAGCATCATTCCATCCTAAGTGGACAGTATTCACTATCCTTGGTCATTCCGGAGTGGACAATGTCCATGAGGGCTTAGTCCTGGATTAGAACACAGATATAAACGGGGGATTGCCGCCACTGGACGGAAATAGGCAATTGGTGGTGATAATTTTACTCAAGGGTATGATGATAACTTGAGGATGCATTTCGGTTCTGAATTTGTTTAATTATTTTAAATCCTTTAGGGCAATTAAGTATTACAAATTACAAGAAATTGGACAATATTCAATATCAGTTGTCATTCCCATGTGATCTTTGTATATGATGCTATAAACAGCTTAGTCCTGGATTGGAACACAGACCACTGTACGGAAATGGGGAACAGAAGGTGCAAATTGAACATCACATCCAGTGAGCTCGCAGCTTCAACTGTTAGTGTTAGTAGATTCTGGTCATGGTGATTCATCACAATTTTTGAATTGATAAAGATCATATGTTTTACATCTGAAAAGTATATGACATTGGGTATCTGCATTTGGTTCTCAATTATGTAAAGATGAGATACAAGTGGACAGAAATGGAAAGCGGATGGTGTAAAGGAGCTTAAAGGAACAACATTGCTCTGTGATTTTAATGGGAAATGCAATTTTGTTTGAACTTATTTGAATTCTGATTTGACCAATAAGATCTAGATTACATTTTCTATGGAAATGAGGCATTTTGTCAAGTTCATTGATAGAAAATCAGAAAGTCAACCATATGATAACAAATGGTTGTTGTCATTTCTCTATAATTCACTCATTTTGTTTTCTCATTATACCGTTGCTGAAACATGTGAAAATCTCAAAAGAAAACAATTGCATGGTCCGATGATAATGTCCATTTTACTGCAGTGTCACTTATTACTTCTGTCTGGGCATAAGGCTCAGATACAGATGTTATTGATTTCTAGATCAGAGGACATTGAGGCATGTAGGATAATCATTTGTCAAACAAGAAGGATGTCAATTTTCTTCTAGTAAGCTTCTTTGTACAAGACGAGAGATAAATTCTGTCCAAACCTTTCTGTGATATTTTATTCATCTGTCGATACCGCTAATGTGTCCCTTCAGCATAGCTAGGATGTTGTAGAACACATACACGTTGTAATTGGCTCCAGGGTCCCAGGAGGGTAATATTAAATCACTAAGGTAGCCTTTAATCACTAAGGTAGCCTTAGTGCAATGATACTAAGGTGTTAGTATTAAGTTACTTTGTGCAACAACCCCCCTGGTCTTTGTAAAAATTTAATATTTAACATAAAGTAGCTTTTTCTTACAAACATATCGTTCAGCTGTCATTTGGTTCTTTATATTGTCTACATCATGAAAAGCAAACTTTACTAAGGTGAACTGTAACATGGTTTAAACATATTTCATTAACAATTAATTCTATCATCTTGGTCATACATGGCATATTACCCGATTTCGGCGGGTTTACCCGATTTCAGGCCGCCTAACCCGCGTACCCGATCGGGTATGGAAAAAAACAGATTTTAAGAGAAGTGCTGAGAATGATTTTTCTGAGGCTGTGTTACCTATTCTAAATCTTCAATTTGATAAAATTTCAAACATATCAATAGTTTTTAGTCGAAATTAAAACAAATATTTGTCAGAAATACGATCGCAAGAGCACGTTGTTATTGAACACCGGTGATTTGAGAATTAATTATCGAGTAGTTTTTATTTCTATAGGATAGCTGAGGCTCGATGAATTCCGTTTAAGTTAATGATAAGATATTACAATATCATTATGATAGACTATTAAAGATCGACAACATACCTCTAAAACTACAAAAGATTTAATAATCGCACAAATTACCGAAAATGAACGTTGAAGTCGTGAACATTATCTTACAGGAGCTTTAAAAAGGAAACCCCGTTTGGAAAATCAATGCCTTTTCTTAACGACAAATAACATTGAAATTATTCTCTCGTGTCCATGATTTTCTTTATGATTGTCTTTCTTCGAGTAATATATGAATAAATAAAAGTATTTATTGTATATTTCATTATTTTAATAAAATACGAATTACTGCTAAACAGATTATGGTTTATTTAAACATTGTATGTAGTATCGGTAATATGTTGCCATGAAATTATCACGACCACGTGTTTCGACCAACTCGTAAAATTTACTTCGGCAGTCCGGAGTTGTATTTTCGTACATTATTTTAGAAACACGATCTTACTCATGTTTTTAGGATGAATATTTGTAAACAAAACATATTATCGATGTTTTAATGAGGCAAGTACGATTAAACTATTTGAAATTTCGGTTAAAGTTACGTGGAGTAAATGCCCTCATTCATTCAAGCACTGTCGATAAACCACCGTTCATCAACAGTTCTATTATTGCAAGAAGTGCATTTGTAAACAACGTCCTCTCATCGATCCGTAAATAATTATAAACGATCTGTAATTTTTCAATTTCAATGTGACGATCACAGAGTTGGACTTTTCTAAATGAAGTCTCACTCAATTGATATTTTCAATTAACTGTAAATTATTTAATTGATGTCAGATTTAAGTGATAATTCAATCTAAGTTGATAAAGATAATAATAACCAAACTGCATGACAGTCACAAACTTCTCATGTTAATTATTGAGATCCTTTTTAAAAGACTTGTATTATGATTTATGTTAGAAATAACTGTCTGGATTCTTATAGATTTATATGTCACAATATAAAGTTATTTTTCAAATAAAACATATAGTAATTTATGGATAATATTTGTAATAAGCTTGTACCAAAATTCCTGCAATGAGGTTTGAAATATTATCTAAAAATAATTAGATATTATCTTGATAATTATCTGCTAAACAATGAGTTCTTATTTTTAAATACAGTAAATCATATGTTCCTCAAAAAAAGGAAAACCCCCTTTTCAGACCCTAAAAAACCCCATTGAGAAGGAAAAACCCCCATTTCAGTCCCTAAAAACCCCCATCGCCTCTGTTGGATTATGCCATGTATGCTTGGTGCTTTTTGAAGAGGCCATGGACAAGTATGTAAATTATGATTACATAATCTATAAGCAAATCTATTAATGCTGGTTAACCTTGGAGTAGTTCATCTGTGTTAAAGTTAGATCCTTTTCTTCCCTGCATTCTGCAGTGTTCATTTAATCTTTGAGATTATCTTGATGCCCACTTCTTGTTCTGGACAAGGTCTTCATCCTGTTCTCATGTACAGATCACCCTCCTATTGATTCTGGATTAGGAAGACATCCAGGGATGCAGGGAAGTGATTTGTCAAACAAGGTGGCTGTCAGTTATCTCCCTTGGTATTTATTCCAAAGGTCACAGGTCAATTGTCATTCATATTGGACTTGATGAAGCATAGTGAGTGTAGATTTAGCAGTAGGCCTAATCTTGTGGAACAGAACTCTTTGAGTTGTCCTCGCTGTATTTAATAATGTGTTAATGGACTGTAACACTTATCAAAGGAATTTATTCATCTTATTTCCTAGCCTCTATGTTTTATAACATTATCCCTACTCTCTACAATGAAGACCTGTATATGTTTTTGAAATCTCTACGTTAATCACAGGAACATTACATCTATGATAGTAAGGGCTGTGCAGTATTATCCCAAAACCAAAATATTGCGGTACAGATCGTGCAATACAGTTATTGCAAAATTACTTTGCATAACGAGGTATATGGCACCAACTAATTTCAACTAGGTGGGGGAGGCGCTGACCTACGCTATAGAATGGCGAAAATCATTAAGGGAACTAACTATGGATCAAATAAATGATTCATAACGGTACAAGAAAGTTAGACCAGTCTGATGAAGGGGGTCAATCGACCCCCGAAACGTAACAATTAAAGTTTTGAAAGTCTATCAAGAGTTCTATCTATGTTTTGACGGTACTCCCCCCCCATACTTCAACTAATTTCAAGTCAAATTATTCAGAAAGCTTGCTCTAATTTGCTTAATGTGCAAGAAAATTATTTTTCTTGTGCAAGAATACATCTTTGGCTGTATTACAAATGATATTTGTCAGTTTTTTAATATATGTGCCATGAAAATGTACTTGCAAACTATATATTTGTTAGTAATGGTCTATTTTTTGGAAGATCTGAAGAAATTTTAACTGAATAAAGAAGTATAAAAAGTTGAATGTAGAGGTCATTCTATATGTTGCAATATTAATGCAAAACATGAGCTGTTTATTGTCGCAATTTATTGCAATACGAAATTTGATGCAATACTCAGCCAAAATAATAGTGTAATCTTCAATTTTAATGTTGCAAAAGAACCTCATCTCAAGAGGCCTATCCATTATCACTTTCCCAGATCCTGCTTGTATGTCTTCCACTTTCTCCTCTTGTCTGACACTCCAGGTTTATCTCAGAGAGACACGGAAACTTGCTGTAAGTCAATGAGTTATTTACATGATAATTTGATGGGTTTCTAATGAGCATCAACAAGCAAACGAGCCTAGACTGTATCCACATTGATTACTTTGGTCAGCTTCTCTACAGACTACTGGTGATAGTTGATGCTTTTGTAAATGTACAGTGGAGAGACACAGTACTGTACTAATCTTACTAAAGTTCACAGACACTTAGTTAAGAAATATTCGAAGGGGGCTAGTGTGTTAGCTAATTAAGAATGAAGTTATTTTGTTGCTTGTTTTTTAAATTTTTTTTTATAACTGGCTCATGTTTTATATCAATCACAGTTTTTCTGTAAGACTTGCTTTTGAGTAAATAGTGACAACATTACTTACACATGGTGTATGATTTACAGTTGTTACCTTCAGTTGGTGGGGACCCTTACATTTGTAATGTGTAGTGCTAATTATGTCAAGTACAGCACTGATAATAAATAAGAATAGCATTGATATTAATTTTCTAAATCAAACTCAGTTACAATTATGATTTGAACCTTTAATGTTCAACCAGATAGCCCTATTGACACTAGCTTGTGGAGAGTTTCAGAGATTTTGACAAAGATATAGGTAGTGTGATTCAACAGACAGCAGTTGGCCAAAACTGAGTCATGATTTTATACCTCTGACTCCATAGAGAATCACTGCTAGTTTAAATGGTCTGAAAAAGGCTCTGACATTAGGATGAAGACTGCTGTTGAGTTCATTAACAAAAACATAGTCAAACATGTTTATATCAAATATTTCAACCACAGAATGTAAGGGATAAGAAGAAATTCAGCAATCTGCTGACCAAGCAGAAAGTAGGTCTTGAAAGGATATAATGTTCTTGAATATGTTCCTTTGAGATTACTTATCTCGAGCACTTCAGAATTTCATCGACTTGGAAGTACAGAAAGTTGATCCAGTCTTCAAAGTGGACCACAGGGAAAATCATGCTTTGTAGAGAACCGATAAAGCTAAATGCCAGCCTTCTTCATTTACATGATTGAGATGTTTGTTTCTGGAATTATTTTCTGTCTCGTTACCGTTTTGGATAATCCTCGTAGGAGTAAAACCAATTAGAATCAGTTACAACTAGATCGTTCTTCAGGGGGTGTTTTGTTCAATAGTTTTTTCTCTTTGTTGAAGTTGGAAAGATGTGGATTTAAGAAAGTGGAATTTGAAAAACTAGCCAAAGATAAGAATTTGTGATTTTAATTGGCAAATTAAAAAATAATTTTTTTTGAGAAAAAATACTTTCGGTGTTTAGAGCACAGTTTTAAAAATAAGACTTCAGTTTGTTACTAGTGTTTTCTGATGTCTTGGCTACATCATTTCTAATATTAATCACAATTGATTTAATATTTCTGTTACAGAAACTTGGTTTTAAAATTTAAGAAACCTTTAAAATGTCATTTAATCTTCCCTTAATGGTGCCTGGAATTGATTTTGCCATTTGACCCACCAGTGACATTGTGAAGTGGAATTACAATCAATCTCCCATCCTCAAGAGCAGTAATTCCTATAATTATCATTAACTTCGAAATTAAAGGTCAAGGATTGTAATTCTGGATTTCATAAATCTTCACTTAACAAGCATCATGCCAACACAGATAATGATACAATTATCTAGTCTCATTTGCTTATCAAAGGATAGAAAGGTCGTTGAGATTCATTGATATTTTAAAGTTTAATTGATACTTGACCCTTTGTCACTGACCAAATTGTAATGATTGTAATTTCAGTTGAGACACTTAAACATTTTCAGTATCAACACTTTACCCTTTAACTGTATTGATAATTAGTTCGTAACTATTGACCTTTGCTAATTTGCATAGCTCAAAATTCATTGATTTGGATTTTACTGGAGATCATAGAGACTAGGATCACTTTGCTCATAACCTTAAATCACTAAGGTAGTCATAGTTTGATGTTAAATGATGGCACATGTGTTAACCTGAGTCTGATAATTGTTTTGTGTAATCTCATAAATATCCTCAATGTTACCTGGTAAGAGGTATACTTCAGTTAATTTCATAGTTGTCATTGTCCTTGGTCATTGAGTCAGACCTTATAAGAAATGTAAGACAAATTAAAAGATTACGAAAAGAATTAGCTTCATTGACTAAAGGTAAATACCCTTGAATACTTGTTCAAAATGATTCTGAAATATCCTATCTTTAGGCAACAAGCATGTTTGGATTATATTTTTGATAATGGCATGTGATTTCTGGCAATTGACGATTCAAAAATGGTTCGGAAATGGTCATTAATGAAAGTGTTATATTTAGCTTATCTAGACTAGATATTGTAAGCTGAAAAAAAAATTTTTCATGGAAACTAGGACATGTAATTTGACAGAGGAGAAAATGACGTGTTGATTTGGCCTTTATTCTTATTCCTTTTTTTCAATGTGACGTTATGTGCCTTTGTAACGAACAGCGTTTTACCTGTTTATTCGCGGTAGGCTGTGTTGCCTCCGGTACGGAAGTGTCTGGTTTGTTGACAGTCATGTTGCTTCCTGTTGCACATGCGCAACGCATGTAAAACAGAGGACAATTGGAATGCTTCGGATAAGTTCGGGACTAAAACAACGCTCGGAATGGGTCGAGTCTGCCGTTATGCTTGGATGGACTTTATCATGCCAGCGTAGGAAAGGTGTGAAGGGGCTGGGCTATCTATATAAGGCAGGCACTGTTTTGGACTGGGACACGTGTTTGAGATGGGGCCACCATGAAGTCGTTACTCCGGTTACTCCGTATATTGCACTCAGTATTGGTCAGGTAATTTAGTTCTGTCAGTCACATACTCTAGTTTGTTATTTGCTAGCATTTATACATGTACGGTTTTTGCTAGGTATTATGATTTCGAATGTGCGTTAGTCGTGTAACTTTGTGTTAGCCATGACTATGATTTAGGACCGCGTGCGTTTTTGGTCCGCCATGTTGTTTTGACTCGAATTGTTCTCGTATTCTAGGATTTGGCTTCACTTGTCTGTGTAAACCATTTCGAGCTGAACGCTCTTGCCTTTTGACAAGAATAGTATGTTTTCATCTCCCGATTCGCCTTTCCCATTTCCCTAGCACTTTTCGAGATTCATAAAACGTCATAATAAGGTTTGAACAGTATATTACCTACAATATTTTCATAGTAACTTCGCACATATAGTACGTCGTAGTTTTGTATTAGTTTATATTATATTTCATATCACACGGTCATAACTTCGTATCAGTCTGTTGGCATCCTTTTCCCATTCCACATTTCATTTGTTGGCATGATTGACATATAGCATGTCGTACCGATAACTACAGCTCTGTATTAGCTTATATTACATACCACATCTTCATAGTAACTTCACAACTATAGCACGTCGTACCGATAACTACAGCTCTGTATTAGCTTATATTACATACCACATCTTCATAGTAACTTCACAACTATAGCACGTCGTACCGATAACTACAGCTATGTATTAGCTTATATTACATTTCACATCACATGGTCATAACTTCGTATCAGTCTGTTGGCATCCTTTTTCCATTCCTCATTTGTTGGCATCCTTTTTCCTTCTTTATAGCACCTCGTGAGACATGTAACAAGTGTGAGTTATAACCATTATCATCCTTGTGTAAGTTTGTCACGATACGACTACATTGTGAAACACATATTTTTGTACGATTGTGCTGAGGTGCACTTATGTCTTGAGGGTATGTTTTAAGACCTGTAACAAGGGTGAGTTATAATCATTATCATCCTTGTGTAAGTTTGTCACGATACGACTACATTGTGAAACACATATTTTTGTACGATTGTGCTGAGGGGCACTGATGTCTTGAGGGTATGTTTTAAGACCTGTAACACGTGTGGGTTATAATCATCATCTTGTATCAGCTTGTCAACACACTTACACTGTGAAGGTACGTTGTGAAGCCTGTAACACGCCTTGTAAAAACTGTAACTTTGAATAAGTTTATGGAGACACACACTTACCGTTTGACAGTACCCTTTGTTACATGAGACACATCTCGTTGATAATCATTACCTTTGTGTAAGTTTGCTGAGATACATTTAGTTTGTCGACTGGTTATAAGTTTTCTCGGTAAGCCCGAAGTATATGTAGCCCTATTCCGTGTTGGATTCAGATATTGAGTACACGTGCAGAGCACTGTTTGCATCGTTGAGACCGTTTGAACCACTTGAAGTGGCCAATTTAAACTTTGACTTTTGACATACATGGCATGTGTTGAATAAATATGTAGAGCAGATTTTTCTTGTGTTACTTTCTTTTGCATGCGAAGGTTTGTCCGGAGGTAATAGCTCCTTGGTACTCACACACACAAGTTTAAGGTTAAACCTATATGTGAGAGCAGGAACTTGCATTCCTGGGGCGGGTAAGAAAAAGATTTATCTCACATTGGCGTCGTCGGCAGGATTCTTCGTCGTTTTACGGGCGAACGTTGTTGTGTACGAGACCAGGTAGACTAGAACTTTTGGAACAGACTTCTCGCATTTATTAGGATTTGTTAGGTTAGGTGAGTAATTTGAATTAGTTTAGATAGTTAGGTAGTTAGTTTAGATAATTAGTTTAGATAGTTAGGTAGTTAGTTAGATCAATTGTGACTGACAGAGGTATTAGTTAAGAGTGCGGAGTAACGGCTTCGTTAAAATTTAGTTAAAAGTTAAGTTTGCACCATGCAGTAGTAGTCCTTAGTTGTTTTTTTTTGTTTTTCTTCTTTCCCTTATTTGTAGGATTTGATAAGGTTGGCTATAGTTTGAGTGATATTTTGGTAGGGTAGGATAATTTAACAGAATAGATAAGTCTTGTTATTTGTAAGTTAGTAAGTGATTAGTATCTAGGTTTTTTTTTTTAGTTTGATTAGTTGGCATATGAGGTTGATTTTTTTATATGCCGTTCGTAAGTTAATTTGTTAATTTGATATTTGTTAGAATAAGTTAGGGTGAGTCGTTGGGTGGTAGGACATAGTATAGATAATATTATTGATAGGTTTGTCTTAAGTTGGTCTTAAACATTATTGATAGGTTTGTCTTAAGTTGGTCTTGACAGGGAAGGTTTGTCTCTGACATTTAGATATTGTTAGAATAATAATAATAATAATAATAGTTGATTAAGTTAGTATACTTAAGTAGTTGAGTTTGGTGTATTTTTGTTTTGTAAGTTGGTTTTTTTTTAGAAGTGAGTTTTCCTCAGTGCTAGGTTTGGGTTGTCCGGTGAGGATTGACCGATGGAACATTGGGGTAACTTGGTGTAGTGGTATCTTTCCGAATGTTACTGTCGAGTGAATGGATGTATCCTATGTACTGATTTCCATCAAGTCCGTCGAATCTAGGACGACATCTAGCGTGATCTGTAGATCGTAGTTCAGTACAAGATGGCTTCTGGTGGGGATAAGGTTGATCAGTTTTCCTGGCCTGATACGTTTGGTACTCAGACTCCTAAGACTTTCGCTAGGGGAAGGAAGTTGGAATTTTCGACACCTAAGGATAGGGATATGGCAAGTGAGGCTAGGCCAGGGGCCTTAAGTAGTACTTTGTTGCCCGAGGTGTTTACAGGTGAAAGGATGGAGGAGTGGCAAGATTGGCTAGATACTTTTGAGATGTTCGGAGATTTGAACGGGTGGACTGAGGTGCAGAAGGCACGGTTTCTAGGAATAAGACTCACTGGAAGGGCTCGTAGAGTTTATTTTGACTTGGCACCCGAGACTCGCAATCATTATGTTTTGGTGAAAACAGCTTTGACCAATCGTTTCCGCCCCACCGGTACACAGGCTTTAGCTTTGGTCGAATTTCATGGTAGGGGTAGGCAGACCGGGGAAACCTATCTTGACTTTGCTGTAGCTCTCCGCAAGTTATGTCATACTGCTTTTCCCGGCCTTAATACATCAGCTAGGGAGACGATTTGCGTTAACGAGTTTGTCAATAAACTTGGAAATCGTGAATTAAGGTTGAAGATGAGACATACTAAATTAAAAACCTTAGATGAGGCAGTGACTTTTGCTACAGAGTGGGAGGCTATTGAAGTGGCTGATACAGGAAATTGTAGGCTAGTGCAGGCTACGACTGAAGTTGAGTCCAGTGATAAGACCTTTTGTAAGGAAATGGTAGAGGGGCTTTGCCAGCAGATTAGCCAACTTAGGGCAGAGTTAACCGCCATTAAACATAGGCAGGCAGCAGCTACTAGTGGTCCACCTCAGAGGAAATGTACGTTTTGTGGAAAGATTGGGCATTCAGTTGACATGTGTTATAAAAAGAAAGGAGCATGTTATGTTTGTGGGGAGCAGGGACATTTAGCCAGGACATGTGGGTCAAAGTCGTCTGGAGATAGATCTGGTTCTCGGGGGCACCCAAACTAGTGCCGGCTGCCAACGAGACCCAGTTGTCAGTCGATAGGGATGAAGTAAGTCCTAGTGTCAGTTTCGGGTCACCGTTCTTGGATTGTCCGCAGTATTTTGTTACCGGGCGTGTAAATGACATTTATGCACAGTTAATGGTGGACAATGGGGGCGGAATTAGTTTGATTAGTGAGACTTTCTACCGTCGCATAAAACCTAGCCCAGTGATTCAGTCCTTTGATGCAAGTTTGAGTGGATTAGGAAACGGAAGTTTAAATACACTAGGTCTCGTGCAGTTGTCTTTGACTCTGGGTAAGAATAGAGTGTCTTGCTATTTTGCCGTTGTTCGGGGTTTGCCCTATGATGGATTTTTGGGTGCAGAGTTTTGTAAGAGGTATGGAGTTACGGTGGACATGCATAAGAATAGGTTGAAGTTAGCCTCAGGTAGCCAGGTTCCTATGCAGGAAGTTAACAAGGCTGTGCAGTTCGGTGTTAGAACTTTTGAGTCTGTGATTGTTCCCGCTGGTCACGAGATGGTATTTGTATCAAAGTTGGATGGGGAGTTTAGTCGTGAGGGTTTGATTGAAGGTCAACCTAGCTTTGAAAGGTCAAGTCAGATTATGATAGCTCGTGTTACAGTTCAGCCAAAGGATAACGTAGTGCCTGTTAGGGTGGTTAATGCGACTAGTTCGGATTTGACCATTTCCAAGGGTACACAGATTGGAGTATTTACGGAGTTAGTACATCAGAAACAGGTTAAGCCTTCGCCAGTTCCTGATAAGCCTAATTTGGATAGCTACAAGGTTGGGGATCTTCCATTAGAACATAGGCAGAAGTTGGACGTTTTGTTGGCTTCATACTCAGAAATATTTTCTACAGGGTCACATGATCTAGGTAGAACGGACCGTGTCCAACATGAGATACGCACAGGGGATGCTAAGCCAATTAAGCAGGCACCTAGGAGGTTACCATATCATAGACAGCCAGAAGTTAGGGAATTAGTAGATCGTATGAGGCAAGATGGGATTATTCAGGACTCTGAGTCACCATGGGCTTCGCCTATTGTGTTAGTCACTAAGTCAGATGGTTCTACGAGGTTTTGTGTAGATTACCGCCGTTTGAACGATATTAGTATTAAACTGGCTTACCCGTTGCCTAGGATAGACGATTCGTTAGATCAGTTAGCTGGATCGTCCTGGTACTCCTCGTTAGACTTGGCGTCGGGATATTGGCAAGTGGAAGTCTGCCCTGAAGATAGGGAAAAGACAGCATTTGCTACACTAGGTGGGCTCTACGAGTTTAATGTCATGCCGTTTGGTCTGTGTAATGCTCCAGGGACTTTTCAGAGATTGATGGATTGTGTGTTGGCCGGTTTGCAATGGAAAATATGTCTCGTCTACATCGATGATATTATTATCTATTCTAAGACATTTGAGGAACATCTGGATCATTTAGCGCAAGTTTTAGACAGACTTAGGGAGAATGGGCTAAAAATTAAACCTGCCAAATGTACTTTTTGTGCTAGGGAAGTCTCGTACTTGGGGCATAGAGTTTCCAGTGAGGGGGTATCTCCTAACCCTAAGAAAGTTTCAGCAGTGAGGGAGTGGCCGACCCCCCAGTCTGTGTCAGAGATACGGAGTTTTCTCGGACTGGCTTCCTACTATAGGAAGTTCATTCGGGACTTCTCTAGTATTGCTAAGCCCATGACTAGGTTAACAGAAAAAGGAGTGAAGTTCGAGTGGAGTGAGGCATGTCAGGAATCTTTCAGTAGGCTAAAGGAGGCTTTGGTATCAGCACCAGTTCTAGTTTACCCTGATTTCAGTAAGGATTTTGTCTTAGACACTGATGCCAGCAACGAGGGGTTGGGGTATGTTTTGAGTCAGGTGGTAGATGGTAGGGAAAGAGTGGTAGCGTATGGTAGCCGTACTTTGTCAAAGCCGGAAAGAAATTACTGCGTCACTAGACGTGAGTTACTTGCTGTGGTTGAAGGGACAGCCTACTTTCGTCATTTCCTGTTAGGAAGAAAATTTCTGATTCGAACAGACCATGGGTCTTTGACCTGGCTTATGAGATTCAGGGAACCGGAAGGACAGGTAGCCAGATGGTTAGAGGCTCTAGCTCAGTATGATTTTGAGATTAAACATAGGCCTGGGCTTAAGCATAATAATGCGGATGCATTGTCTCGTGTGCCCTGTCGTCAGTGTCATAGAGTAGAAGTATTGACCACTACAGTTCAGTCACCTTTAGAGCAGGCCCAGAAAGAGGGGTTAGGATTCTTATATCAGGCCGTTGAGTCAAGTCAGATTTCTCTTGTGTCTCGGCCCGTCACTAAGTTCGTTGAGACTTTGCTCGATCAGTGGGATTCCTTAAAGATCAGTAATGGGGTTCTTGTGAGACAGTTAGAAGGTACCGGTAAGATGCAGGCGGTAATTCCTGCACATATGGTGAACGAGGTGCTGGGTGGTGTTCATGAGTCTGTCGCAGGTGGGGGACATCTCGGGGTTAGAAAGACTATTTCTAAGATCAGAGCTCGGTACTATTGGCCAAGGTGGAGGAAAGACGTAGAGGTTTGGGTAAGGTCTTGTGAGGCTTGTGCTCGTAGAAAGGCTCCTATTCCCCGGCCGAAGGCTGGTTTACGTGGTTTTACGTCAGGTTACCCATTTCAGCGAATTGCTATCGATATCTCCGGGCCGTGGCCTACAACTAGAAGTGGGAATAAGTATATTTTGGTCGTGCAAGATTATTTCACGAAATGGGTAGAAGCGTACGCTATTCCTAACCAAGAGACTGAGACTGTGGCTAGAAAACTTGTGGATGAGTTTGTGTGTAGGTTCGGTATGCCAGGGACTTTGCATTCTGATCAGGGAGCTAACTTTGAGTCTAAAGTCTTTCAGGCTATGTGTGTGGAGTTGGGAATTAAGAAAACTCGAACAACCCCGTATCACCCTATGAGTGATGGTTTAGTGGAGAGATTTAACCGGACCTTGTCTGAGATGCTTAGCCAGTATGTTCAGGATAACCAGCGCGACTGGGATTTCCACCTCCCTAAGGTACTGATGTCTTTTCGGTGTGCAGAGCAGTCTTCTACCGGGTTTTCCCCTAACTATCTGGTTTTTGGCAGAGAGGTTACTTTACCGGTTGACCTCGTTTCTGGTTCTCCAGTGGAGGAAGAGACCACAGTGCCTAGATATGTTAGAGAGATGAAGACAGGATTTCAGAAAGCTTTTCAGTCCGTGGCAGGTAGTTTAGAAGCTAGTCACAAGAGGCAAAAGTTTCAGTATGATAAACAGACTAAGGAACAGTCATTCGCTGTAGGCGATATGGTCTGGCTACATTACCCTAGGGTGAAGCGGGGACGGTCAAGAAAGTTGTCTCGACCTTGGGTAGGACCTTTGCAGGTTGTCAAGGTAATTAATCCGGTAGTAGTAAGGATTAAGGGCAAGGTCAATGGTCGTGTACGTCGTGAGGTGGTACATGTTAACCGTCTTAAGAAGTGTAAGGCTGGAGTCTCTCGTTCCGTAGATCAGGGGGTAGATGCTGAAGTGCCTGCAGACATGGCCGCTGTTCGTCATGTGGTAGAGTCTGATAGTGAGGAGGTTTCTGGAGATACAGGGCCTCAGCTTAAGTTTTATGCTAGACCCGGAGTCCCTGTTGCTTGGGAGCCTGTGCTTCCAGCGATTGAAGAGGTTTCCGATGAAGCCGGGACTGAAGAGACTGGTAATGTTCTCGTCGGGAGGGACAACCCTCAGGTGGTTGAGATTTCTGACAGTTTCGCGGTGTCTGGGAGTTTAGGCTCTTCCAGTGTGCAGTCAAGCAGTGATTCCTCCCCTGAGGAGGCTTCTGTCGGTTCCTCTGTTTTTGAGGACATAGTTTCTCCCGGGGCTATTCCGGATCGAAGTTTTGGAAGTAGGTCTAGTGTGTCTGTGGCACCGGCTGGTGCATATTTCGATTTTGAGACCAGTAGTGGGAGTTCTTTTAGTGGATTTAGGGGTGAGTTCCCCATTTCAAGTGAGTCGGGCTCAAGTTCTGTGGAGTTTGCAATTCCGAATAGAAGGGTTATGACAAGAGTTGGTCGCCAAGTCCGTCCGAATCCTAGGTACCAGGATTTCGTTCGGTGAGGCGTGCCTTCTCATCTAGGTAACATAAGAAGTAAAGTTAAAATCTTTCCTTGAGTTTGTTCAAGTCACGGAATGAGCTGATACAGGATGTGAGAGGGGACGCCTTCTGTGTGTTAGACATAAATGTGTGAGTGAATCTTTCAGATCTGTGACTGGCAAATTCGGATTGATTATTCTGTTTGTAACAGCTACCGTTGGTTAGACCCCTGTTTCCGTGAATTACGCTTAGTTTTGGTTGAATATGATTTAATCAGAGGTTAGATTGTTCGGTGATTGGGTATAAATAGGTTGTTTTATGACTTTGTTGGATTTTTTTTTTTATATTGTTTGAATCAGACAAGTACCTGGAATTGATCGATTTGTAGTTTTGTGTGAAGATTTGAGGTTTTATGATATGTTTGTACGAGAATTGATAGTTCGATGTGCTTTGCTAGTTGTGGAAATTGTTATTTCCTCGTCCAAGACTAGAGTCAGTAAGGATTTGACTTTTATATGGAATTGCTTCATCTAAAAAGTTTGGCATTTGTGTAGCACTTCTGATTTTTGGCTTTTGTATGAGATTGTCTCATATGAAAGGTTGGTTTGAGCAGTGTATGATTTTTGGCTTTTTGTATGATAGTGCTTCATCTAAAAGTTTTTGACTTTTGTATGAGCTTAGCTCATATGAAAGATTTGTGTAGTGTATGGTTTGGTTGACTTTTATATGAAATTGCTTCATCTAAAGGTTTTTGACTTTTGTATGAGGTTGGCGTATAGGAAAGATTTGACTTGTAGGGTATGATCTAAAAATTCAGCATTTGTGTAATGTATAGAATTTTGACTTTGATATGAAATTGTTCTATAAGGAACTCCTTGTGTGTGTTATACATGTGATTTTTTTTTATTTCTATCTAAATTATGATTTGGAAGCTTTGCCTTTCTATGTTATGTCATTTCCCGGTAGATTTTTGAGTTTTTAGTAGGGTGTGATTAGTTATTTTTATGTTCACTGCATGGTGCTGCCTTTGGTGGCCCTGTCAATGTCAAACGCGTGGCACCTTTTGTTTTGTTTCTCCTTCTTTTATTTTCTCCAATTTATTTCAGTTATTGTAATTTCTGCTCTACAGGTTGTTTTTTTTTTAATTTAGGTTTTGATTATGTAAATGTTTGCGGGATTTGTCCTGGTATTTTTGTATTTTTTTTTTTTTTCTTGTAAAATGTTTTGTTTTTGTTTTGTAGAATATATTCATGTTTAAGATGTGACTGACAAGAAAAAAAATACCCCACCTGATTATAACTATAAATATTATGAGCGTGGCCAGAGAACTCTTGTGAAGGGGTTTAGGACAACTGTCTTTTGTGCTGGCCCATACTGTAATTAGATAGGAGCTCCTGTGTGTGCCCTGTGAACCATGATCTGAGATGAGCTACTGTGGACGACCTATGAACTATGCTGTAATCTGAGCTCCTGTGAACTGTGGTCCCAGATGAGCTCCAGTGAACCATGATCTGAGATGAGCTCCAGTGAACTGTGGTCCCATATGAGCTCTAGTGTACTACCGTGAAATGTGATCATGTATATGATATGGACGCCCGGAGGTCGCCTCTAAGAGGGGGGCAATGTAACGAACAGCGTTTTACCTGTTTATTCGCGGTAGGCTGTGTTGCCTCCGGTACGGAAGTGTCTGGTTTGTTGACAGTCATGTTGCTTCCTGTTGCACATGCGCAACGCATGTAAAACAGAGGACAATTGGAATGCTTCGGATAAGTTCGGGACTAAAACAACGCTCGGAATGGGTCGAGTCTGCCGTTATGCTTGGATGGACTTTATCATGCCAGCGTAGGAAAGGTGTGAAGGGGCTGGGCTATCTATATAAGGCAGGCACTGTTTTGGACTGGGACACGTGTTTGAGATGGGGCCACCATGAAGTCGTTACTCCGGTTACTCCGTATATTGCACTCAGTATTGGTCAGGTAATTTAGTTCTGTCAGTCACATACTCTAGTTTGTTATTTGCTAGCATTTATACATGTACGGTTTTTGCTAGGTATTATGATTTCGAATGTGCGTTAGTCGTGTAACTTTGTGTTAGCCATGACTATGATTTAGGACCGCGTGCGTTTTTGGTCCGCCATGTTGTTTTGACTCGAATTGTTCTCGTATTCTAGGATTTGGCTTCACTTGTCTGTGTAAACCATTTCGAGCTGAACGCTCTTGCCTTTTGACAAGAATAGTATGTTTTCATCTCCCGATTCGCCTTTCCCATTTCCCTAGCACTTTTCGAGATTCATAAAACGTCATAATAAGGTTTGAACAGTATATTACCTACAATATTTTCATAGTAACTTCGCACATATAGTACGTCGTAGTTTTGTATTAGTTTATATTATATTTCATATCACACGGTCATAACTTCGTATCAGTCTGTTGGCATCCTTTTCCCATTCCACATTTCATTTGTTGGCATGATTGACATATAGCATGTCGTACCGATAACTACAGCTCTGTATTAGCTTATATTACATACCACATCTTCATAGTAACTTCACAACTATAGCACGTCGTACCGATAACTACAGCTCTGTATTAGCTTATATTACATACCACATCTTCATAGTAACTTCACAACTATAGCACGTCGTACCGATAACTACAGCTATGTATTAGCTTATATTACATTTCACATCACATGGTCATAACTTCGTATCAGTCTGTTGGCATCCTTTTTCCATTCCTCATTTGTTGGCATCCTTTTTCCTTCTTTATAGCACCTCGTGAGACATGTAACAAGTGTGAGTTATAACCATTATCATCCTTGTGTAAGTTTGTCACGATACGACTACATTGTGAAACACATATTTTTGTACGATTGTGCTGAGGTGCACTTATGTCTTGAGGGTATGTTTTAAGACCTGTAACAAGGGTGAGTTATAATCATTATCATCCTTGTGTAAGTTTGTCACGATACGACTACATTGTGAAACACATATTTTTGTACGATTGTGCTGAGGGGCACTGATGTCTTGAGGGTATGTTTTAAGACCTGTAACACGTGTGGGTTATAATCATCATCTTGTATCAGCTTGTCAACACACTTACACTGTGAAGGTACGTTGTGAAGCCTGTAACACGCCTTGTAAAAACTGTAACTTTGAATAAGTTTATGGAGACACACACTTACCGTTTGACAGTACCCTTTGTTACATGAGACACATCTCGTTGATAATCATTACCTTTGTGTAAGTTTGCTGAGATACATTTAGTTTGTCGACTGGTTATAAGTTTTCTCGGTAAGCCCGAAGTATATGTAGCCCTATTCCGTGTTGGATTCAGATATTGAGTACACGTGCAGAGCACTGTTTGCATCGTTGAGACCGTTTGAACCACTTGAAGTGGCCAATTTAAACTTTGACTTTTGACATACATGGCATGTGTTGAATAAATATGTAGAGCAGATTTTTCTTGTGTTACTTTCTTTTGCATGCGAAGGTTTGTCCGGAGGTAATAGCTCCTTGGTACTCACACACACAAGTTTAAGGTTAAACCTATATGTGAGAGCAGGAACTTGCATTCCTGGGGCGGGTAAGAAAAAGATTTATCTCACACCTTCACCTAACCTACCTTCTGGAATGAAAAACTTCTCATGTGGTTTAGATTTGAACGTCTGTAGTTAGGTAATCAAACCATATGTTTTGCAGGTGAATTAGGCAGTTTTCATCAAAGACAAAGTTTCAGAAGGCAGGTTTCTCTTTGAAAGGTTCTTTGTTTTGCTAGGCTGTTACAAGTTTCCTTTGTTTACTGATGTTTAATCATCACAGTTCTGATCTTCAGGTATTTGAGTGATCAACTGTTAATCAGGAGTCCTTCAATTAACCATCTTCATACAGAATGTTTTTGTTAATCCAGATCCTATACCATATCCTTGAGCTATGCATAAAAAACTATATTTATTAAGAATTGAAATATTTTACATCCAGTTTTGTTGTAAAATGTCATTTGAAGACATCAAAGGATTTTACTCTTTCCACGAGGCTCAAGATCCAACACCATTAAAGAGAGTGTGAGTTTGTGTAAGAAATAAGATATTGCATGAGTAATGGGAGAACAAAGAGAAAGGTAGATAGCGTATCCAGAAATCAGAGAGAGTTGATGATTAGATGAGACACGGCTGTAAAGGTTAATAAGAAAAGTCTGTCGCTTTGGGAAGAGACAGACATCTAACAACAGGGTAATGTGTTGTATACACTATGTCTCCTGTTCGAAGGTTGTTGATCATTTGAACACTGATGTTGTTCACCCCTGCTCTGCTGGTTACCAATTACTTGGGGAGACAACTACATAATGTAGAGTCAGTGCTCCGAAGTACGTACGGTTTTGGTCCAACAACGACTTCACCAATTACTTCCGGTCCTAGAGTAGGAATGTTATATACCGGAATGAAGCTAATCCAATGAGGAAGGCGAATTTAGAAACTGGTTTGATAAACGGGAATTGGGTTATCGTCCAGATGAGCTTTTTCAAGCAAACTACCGCACCCCTAATGCCGTACGGAGTTCCTGTAATACCGTACACACAATCCCCAAATATCGTACAGGGTTCCTAATACCGTACACAGATTTAAGCATTTATTTTTTACCCGTTATCTACCTTCATAGAATTTTTATTTCATGATTAAAATCTTAATATTTGTGTTTGTTATGTACGAGATTATAATGTCTGTGTTGATTTAGATTCATCGACATTTTTATCATCCTTGTTCATCACTAAGTTCCTTATTTATTTGATTTGAATGAAAATTTATTAGAGTTAATATGGGATGAAAGGAAGAAATCAAAATCATGTGAGCAAAATTTCCATAATAGAATTGAATTTGTCTGTAGTTATTATTTAGAAAGGTTTTCAAAATTACAAAAAACATAACAATTACGTGTCAATTAAAGCACATATTCTTCGTTTTTCTATGAGCATTTCGACGTTCAAAGTGTCTCTTTTTTTCTCAATACTGAATCCTAATTAGAACAATTTGATTTTTTTACCATATTTGAATAAAACAGAAAAGTATTAGGTTTAATTCTATAGTTTCGGAACAAGAATACTTCCTCAGTAAATATAATTTCCATAGACTTAATAAACGTAAATTGTAACATGACTTCGGTAAATAATCGTTTCTGATTGTTTGATTTGAATAGCAATGAACACCTGCAAATTGACTTGGGCGAATCACCGTAAAATGATACACAATGTCATCTAGATTCAGTCCGACTCAACAATTGAGTTTACTGTTTATCCCTGTATCCGTTATTCTATATCCTAAATTGTTGTCTTTTTTACCTGCGTTTTTCCGTAGATACTATTATTCATGTTCTACTTACTCTCGGTTTCAAACTAACTAAATATCGGGTGTTGAATAACAAAAAGCCCGGAATTTTATAAACGCAACTATATATCTTCTATTTAAATAGCTTTTGCGAGAATACTTCTTGAATTGTTGGTAACGTCAAGGTATAATAATAATGCAATTTATCTGATTGCATTTAACTTAATTTTGAATATGCAACCCAACAGAACAATGGCATTAAAAAAAGAACAACCTTCAATCTTAATACTTTTAATACGGAATTGGTACTTGCTTTATAACAACACGGAATTGGTACTTGCTTTATAACAACAACAGCACCGAGCACAGGTTATTTATTCTGGTTCTTTAGTTTGAGCTTAAGTTCTCTCTGCTCTTTTCTAGCCTTCTTTTCGGCTTCCTCTTTCACTTTCTTTTCAACTTTGTCGCGTTTAATTTTGATGATACTGTCGCTTGTGAGAATCCGGTGGGAGGTCAGCTTCCTTGGGTTTGCTTTGCCCTCTGACGGTTTTGTGGCAGGTAAAGCAAACTCAAGGTTCACTGCCTCCAGTTGAGTTGGAGACATCCCTTCATCACTTGCTATCTGGACAATCATGTTACCAGATTCATCAAATGATGACGGGACGTCTCCAGTAAGCACTGAGAAAATAAAATCCTCTGGTGATAACATCGCTGCTCCCTCTAGGAGGCTTTGTTGGGCGGCAGAGGTAGAAGGTGTCGGTTCTACCGAAACAGGATTTGATACAGTCTCATTGACATCATCTGTGACTGGTACCTCATGTAGAACTGGTTCTCGGACAACTGGTTCTCGGACAACTTGTTCTCGGACGATTGGTTCTCGGACGATTGGTTCTCGGACAACATGTTCTTCAACAACAAGTCGATCAGTGCCTGCTGGCAGTGCGGTGTCGAATGGCATCGATGGAGCAAATGCTGTCTGGGGGATCGCTGCGGGGTTGAAGGGATAGATCCCACATTTCCTAAAGCCGCTTGAAATGTTATTAGCGGTGAACGCCTTGTCGTATGCTACTCGAAAGAGTCTAGGCCACTCCCACTTGCATACAATATTATTGGGGCTGTTGCACATATACTCTGAGCACCCAAAGTTCCACTCCCTACTAAATGAGCTGAATACACTCTTATCCAGAGGACAAAGCCACTGGGTTGTGTGGGGAGGGAACGCAAGAACAGTGATGTTGTTCTCGCGTGCCCTTTCCAAAAAACCCAGTGTCTCATGAGATGAGTGGCTGTCTAGGATGATCAACTGGGGTCTCTCAGAGCCGCAGTGCTGGAGAAAATGGTCCTCAAACCATCTTTCCCCCAGTTGATCCTCCATCCACGCTCGCTCTTGGTAAGTGTAAACGGTCCCGGGAACACCATCTTTTGTGTTATATGCACTCAAACATCTTTGAGTTTTGCCCCTTACGATTGCCATTGGTGGTATGGTGTTCCCGGCAGCGTTTACACAAGCTAGAACGGTCACCCTATCCCTGTCATTCCCTACTCGACCTGGTATATTTTTGATACCGGATTGGGCAAAGACTTTAGCAGGTCGGTGAGTCAGAGGAACTCCCGTCTCATCTATGTTCCAGATGAGACGGGGTTTATTTAGCACATCTAAAGTGGTAAGTATCTCGTTCAAGGTTTGGAAGTATTTGTCGACTATCACTGGATTCAACATCCTTGCTCTAACAGTAGACAAGGCAACTGGCGTCCTAAGTTTAACGTCGGGATGACGCTTGAGAAAGCCTGCTATCCATTTTTTGCCCGGAATCCCCCCCTTGAATGGACTCTTTATCCGGAGTTGCTTACAAATTCGGGAAACCTTTATTACAAGCTGTCTACGAGTAACACCGAATCCCTGCAGAGATGCATTTTTTAATTTCTTTGCAATTTCGTCCTCTACATCAATGGCTATGGTAGGCGGGCGTCCCAGGTTGCTATCTCCTTCTGATTTTCCGGTAATCCTATCAGAGATTGTCATAGTAGGAACACCATACTTCTTTGACGCCTTTCTATAAGACATTCCTAAATTGACTGCCTCTATTGCCTTTTGTAGAGCCTCCTTTGAGTAGGTTCTCTTCTTACCCATCTATAAAATAATGGACACTAAAATGACAACAGAAACTTCATGATTCAATACAATATTTAATTAATTATTTAGTAGCAACCACAGTGAGTTAGAATTTCCACGATAGCTTTAAGATCCTGCTGAAGAACATAATGATCCTCGATGTTTCTGATAATACCACGTGCAAGATGCATCATGGACATCTCATCTGTCACATCTTTTTGATGTTTTAGAAAATCGCAGATGACGCTTGCCACACATTTCCCATAACATACATTATCTACACTGATTAATAGCAGTTCCTTGATCACCTCAGATTCATCCTCAAAATACACATCATCAATTATTTTGTTCCTCAGAACAAGTTTTGCTGTCTCCACAGAAATAAAGTTTTCCCCATATACTTCTTGGTCTCTTAGTTTCATCGGTATTGCCATCTGCAATGTAGTATGATGTTTTTGTCGTTAAAAGTTTAATATTATACATTAGGCTTATTGATTCGTTAGTGTAAATTTTCAGGTTTTGTAGTTGTTATTCAGATAAAAAATACTTCAATATTTTGATTGATAACAACAGTAATTATTCCATACTCCTCTATTTATTTTACATAAAATTTTCTTTCTTCAAATGCATTTTTTTTTTCTTCATTTTTGTCATTTAATAACCAAATTATTTATTTGCCGAAAAAATCGGTCCTTTATTACGTTTACGTTATTCAACAGGATCAAAAACTGTGGAATTAGTCAGAAATATCATGTACGATATTAGGAGAACATGTTTGTTTATGTTAAAATCGGGTCGCCTAATACCGTACATTTCTTTTATAATATTTGATGATTTTTTTTGTATTAAACTCGTAAAACATTTATCAAGTTATTAAAAAAGAAATGCTGGTCGCTTTTTTTACATTTCCAGTTTCCGTGTTCCCTTTGTGTACATACCGTAATCATTCAACAACTGTCAAGGTTATGAAGGCGTGGCTTGCTGTAAATCTCCTCCAAAATCGAAAAGACCGCGCCTGCGCGGCTGACAGTACATTTAGCCAATGAGAATACGTAAAATGATCATGTGATAGCTGTCATGTTGCGTGCTATTAATAACAACCGGAAACCACTTAAAAGTGTCGGCGATCAACCGGACGCATTGACGCAAGAGATTAATCAGCAATTTTATTAATATGTAGTGTACGGAACTTAGGGTACCGTACGGTTTTCGGAGCACTGACTCTAGAGAGCTTTTTCTTTATCATCCGAATGGTGCAACATAACCAGGCGCATGCCTATCAAATGTGCACATGTGTTCCTGTTGGTCATGTTATCATTTACCATTGCAATTACCTGCAACACATACAAATGTAATACTTATTTGGGGGTCTGAAACTCTGATGTAAAAGACTGTTGTTTAATACTAAAATGGTGAAACATTTATAAAATGTAGCATAGCAATCATGTGCACTTACTGCTTTCGCATACTAACTTTTGTCTTAATTTGCACATATTTCAATTTTTTTTGGACTGTCATATATAATAAATCAATATCATCATCAAAGTGGTGATAACAAGAGAATTAAGGGAGACATTAAAAAGTTGGATACTTTGGAAATATAAATAAAAAAAATATTTATAGCAATCTTCACCAAAACAGGTAAGACAAAAAAAAAAATATGATCTTAGATAATCTTTCTAGTTTGATTTGATACAAGATTCAAGATTGTGTCATATAATTAGTAACAAATTGTAAAGCATATATTTGGAAAAAAATCCATTGGCAACAACAAGTCTCCAAATTTAGCCACAAATGATAAAGGAAAAAAGTAGGAATGCAAAGAAATTTTTATTGACCCGGTGAGAGCTGTGTGTGTCTATTAGTGCTGTGCTATCAGAATGTCATCATGTCCTTCCAGCCATGCTCTTCTTCGGTCACAGTCTTCTATTCAGCTTCACTTGAAGAAGAGGCTGGACTTCCATCTCCAGGTTCTGTAGTGCAGGCCCATTACGTCAGATTAGCAGCAAGAATGATTCTTAAAATTGCAATTGCTTAATCAGGCAAAAGTTGTGCATCACAGCATGATAATAAAAGGTCAAATTAAATCTGCGTAAATACAGCATGATGGGATAATGAGGTTATCTCCTGAGGTCAGTCTGAAAAAATTATAATTTTCAAATTTGTCCATGCTAATGGTATTTTCGTTTTGAATTGGAAATAGTTGCGGCTTGACTGAAGTCATGAATTTTCCACATTGATCACAGTGATTAAAAGGTTTCACTTTTAATGTGATTTCTTTGTGAATGTTTGAATGAAAAAATTGTCAAAATGACTAATGAGCTTAATTATGATCAAGCACAGTTGAAAGTTCTAATATTTGAAAGATTTGGAAAGAAAAATCTATGGTTAAAACTTAATCATCATCTGCAGTATTTAAAGCTCTTTTTTCTTTTCGTTTGAATCCCGCCAGGGGCTCGGCAACTTTGTCTGCAGTAGAGAACATTTCTACATTCAGTCAGGTTTGGGCGCAATGCTGCACTGAGTTTTAGCGCAGTACCACCCATGGTTCGCTTGTTCCAGCCGATGCTCGCAGGTTTCACCGCAATGCATAGCCACAATTGTGTTGCGGGCTTTCTCCCTGCAATAATACTAGCAGCCGCGATATAAGTGAAATAACCTTGAAAGCTGCGTTAAACCCTAACTCACTCACTCACTCACTCTTTTCATTTGAGATGTTAATGGATAAAATAAGATAAAATTAGATGAAATTGAAAATTCAGATTCATTTACACATGTTACTTTCATTGTTGAATCCTTTAATATCAATCCTTTCTGATTGGCAAATTTACAACATATTTTTTATATTTGATGGTTGACAAAAGAATTAGCCAAAATTTACCATTAAGTGAAAATAACTCTCTGGGAACATACCAGAATCACCAAAATGAAATTTTGTAAGAGACGAAAATCAATGGAAACAATTTGTTAACAACCATGAAAACTTTTTGTCTGCTTATGGAGAGGAAAGCTCTTAGGCCATCTCCCTGTAACAGTCAACAGACAATGAGTTGTTATAGATTCATTCATCAGACCAATGGCATCCATAAGCACTTAAAACTTGCTTGTCTGTCCTGGAATAAGCCTTGCTCTTCAATAGGACATCAGTAATAAGAGATCAAAGGCAATTGGTTCTGGCTGGGTAACTTAGGCTGACTGCAGTTGGACCATTACCTTGTTATTTATGTAGGCCCTCTTCCGCTTCACATTGCATTCATTAACCCTCTGAGGGCTCTGGGCAGCCATCAATGCTGAGCACCTGTCTCGTATTTGTATCCATTACATCACTGCATTATTATCATTGCTATTGTTGTCAGCATATAAATATTGAATTCATTAGATATTCATGAGATAGTAAAGTTATTTCAAGGTCAGCAAAGGTTAGTGTAATTTGAAAGAAGTGTCATGAAATTGATTTTACATTTCAAATGTGTCTCAACGGGTTTGTCATAAATTTGGAACAGTCTTCAGGGAATAGATATTTGTCACTCAATGTCAGTACACTATAGATAGACAGATTGTTAGTTCATCATACTGTTCAGTGTGCTTTACATTTGAAATAGGTTATGGCGTCAAGGGTTTGAGTTATGTATATTGTCTCTTCAAGGAATTGATATTTGTCAATTGGTGTCAGTTGTTATATGATGAGAAGTAATGATATATTTGAGTGAACATCTTATTGTTGAAGTCATGATCCAGTGTTAAAAAGTTAAAACAGCAGGTACGTGCATACAAGTCTCTACAAGTCTGAAACCACATTTTACTCCAACTGAACAAGGATGTCAGTACATGTCAAAAGTCAACTCCTTTCTTATCTTTACCATTCTTGTGCTCCAAATTATTCCACTCAGAACCAAAATTCTATGCACTGTAGTCCTTTGGGAAATGTTTATTGTTAACATTCTATCTATAAAGAACAGTAATTAGAAAGAGTGGAAAAATGTTCCTTTTGTGGTTGTCAAGGGCTTGCACTTTGAAATGAGCTGCTTAATAGTATTTGGTCATCAGAGCTCCTACTTTCGAAGGAGCATATCCATTTACCTGTACTTATCAGTGACACGACCCTTCAAAACTAATATCTTCAGATTAAGATACCTTGTTATCAGCGTTTAAAATCAGCTGGTTTTTCTAAATACTGAGCTATCAGCTGTTGAAATCAGCTTATTTTCCACATTGCAGATTATCAACTGTGAGGATCTGCTGATTTTCTGATTTAGTAGCTGTGGGTTTGATGTGAAATCAGATAAAATGAGCAGCTTTGTCATGGAGAGGCATGTGAGAAAATGTCTGTTTATCTTTGTATCTGATGATTAAATCAGTTATCATTTCATCTGGAGATAATGTCGCTGTGAGTTATGGTTTCTGTTGTTTGTCATTGCTTGTAATTGGACACTAATTGTCTTGAAGTTGTCAGTCACGTTTACATGCTGCTGAGCTTAGCTGTCAATTGCTGTCATTCAGATTTGTGTGTAAGCATAATGCAACATTCAAGTTGACTTTTTCTGTAAAAATGTAATTTATTTTGAGAGTCCATAGTAATTTTCAACAATTAAAATTCGGGATTTTTGAACACTCAAAATCAAATAGCACATTTCATTCAATCAATGGTTTAGATTTATAGAATTATTTAAAAATGACTTTAAAACTGTCCTGTATAAAGTTTCAAAAGGTTCTATTGGCGACAGTCATATTTGAAGAATATACCGATAAATGTATCAATAATCCATCATCATTATTTCATGCTTCAACCTCTATAGATGTATAGAATTTATGTTGGAAATTTTGAATTTGTACACTGCCAAATTGAGGTGTATGTATAATAAACAATCTTGAAACTTGAGTAAGTCAAACGTTTTTTTGGGGAAACAATAAGGAGATAAGGGAACATGAATCCTTTTCTCCCATTGCATTAATATAAATTCTTTCCTTCCCTGACGAGGCAGATACATATTGTTTTTACTTGCATTATAGTAGTTCTTGAAAATATTATAGAGGAAGGAAAAATAAGTGTTTCTTAGAAGACAAATTTTTGTAAGCAGATACAATTTTGTTTTCTCTTAAAGCTCTATTGTTACAGATATATAAAAAGTTATCATTATTCACCTAGAGAATGATTTTTTGCTCTAATCAATTAATGAGGAAATAGCATGTTTTGCAATTTCCCTTGCAATTGTGTTTAGGAGATGGTCATCTCATCAACTAATTGATGTCGTTAGCTAATTAAGTGGTGTCAGTATCAGGCTTCTGTTGATTGACATGTTGATAATTAGTGTCACTTTCAGCTCTCTCATGACACTGTGTGGTGAAAAGTTGTTAAGTCGTCCTTTTGTGTCTGACCACAATTCTGTCTTTGGAAGTAGGAACTGCATAACAAGTTTTAAAAAATTTTGAATAATTTCAAAAGTCTTTTCATTAACTTCCATGAAGACATGACATTCCTCCTGTGAATTTGATCAATTCAGATAAAAACTAAGAACAAAAAAACCCAAATAACTTATTCTTTTTTATGTCAATAGCCAGTAATACAACTTGCGAAAGAAAAACTCAAACAACTTTATCTTGAAAATTCTGAAAAAGAAATCATAACATGAAATGTAAGCGCTCAGATTAAACAACATTTTCCTAAAAATGGCACTGGAAAAATTGGTCAGTGCACGACCAAAAAAACACCTTGATTACAAAAACTGTGCTGTGCTTTCATAACCATCTAATCTATAATTGAAACGGTAGCATGCCATTAGTTACACATCCCAATTGTCACACACTAATTTTATGGATCAGTGCACATTGAGAGTCATACCTGTTACCTATCTTATGAATGGAATGGTCCATTCGTTAGAGAGAGGAAGTTTATTAGTTGATAACGATCTTAACACTGTACTTTTATTGTTTGCACTGTTTGACATCATTGAACCTATCAACCTTGAAGAAAATCCAACCGATGACCTCAGACTGTTTTTGGTTGATTTTTTCCCCCAAAAATGTTGATGGATTCATAATCGTAACGTAATTTAACCTCTCTCTTTCAGGTCTGAAGGTAACCCAAAGTTTTGTGGGATGTATGAGGAACGTCTACTTCAACGATTTCTCAGTGTTACACGGACTGCGGACGGGGGACCGGCACTGTGTTTATCATGGTGGGTCGGAAGCCGAGTACAGGTGTGACCCGACACAAGAGATACCCATCACCTTTCCTAAAGCTTCGTCCATGTTGCGGCAGAAAACACCTCGCCAACAGAACCTCACTGTGGCCTTCCAGTTCAAGACTGTCCGAAAACATGCGCTGCTATTCTATGTTGGTCTCCTGTCAAACAAAGTCACTGGTGGATTCAATTTTGGATTTATTGAGGTAAATTTTATAGATTGAAAGATAAGGTTTGCTTCATCCATCTCAGATCAAGCTTTGATTGAGTGTCTTGATTACTGTGGAGGGTCAGGAGTTAAGGCTGGAGGAGTTATCTCCCTTTCTTATTTGTTTTGTGTATTTATACTTCATTGGTTATTATTATTCCATGATGGCCACATAAAGGTGTCCTTTTTATGACAGTGTTAAATCTTTTCATAAACTTTAGGTTTGGATAATATTTATATTCTTTGTATGAGACAATTATTGTCCAACTGACAAATGAAACATTATCGTCGGTTATTTTAAGTGAGCAAATCTGAATCTATACTCAATCAAAACGTATACTCAAACAAAAAAGTAACAGACAACTCAAATATTCATGCCAATAGAAACAAAGATTGAAATGCTTCAATCTTCATATATTAATTAATTGATATATTAATTAATGTGAGGGTGATTTCCTTCATTTGAACTCTTGAAGAAACATTACCAGGTTCCCATCACCCTCTGTGTTGATAGAAGGGTATGTATGACTATATATAACTAAAAACAAACACTTTTACCCCTCCCTGCAGGTATGGGTAAAGGACGGCCTCCCCCTGCTGTACTTCTCCCCCTCCATGGACCCTGGGGACACCCAGAACCTGACCCTCCCGTCGCGGGTCAACAACAACCAGTGGCACTCCCTCAAACTCACCCTGAGGGAGAGGTAAGCATGTGCTCCATTGAACATGGAATTTTTTGGAGGATGAATAACATTACTTGCATTAACTTTAGAAACAAAATATCAGTGACAGTTTTGACTTGCTGAACTATAGTACATATGGGTTGCAAAACGTGGATATGATAACCATGGCGCAGTTTCCCTTTATGCAAATGAAATGAATAAAGGGTAACACTTGAATGTTTTTAAACTTGTCCAAATAAATGCCACAATCATTCAAACTTAACATCTAAGTTTTCAATATAAAACCTTCCACTCGTGACATTGTGCACATCAAACCTGGTAATTAAGTACCCAGTATATATCTATACATAATTAAAAGACTATTATGTTCCTGGTTTTAAGTTCACAATGTTGCCAGGGGTTAAGTATAAAATGTGTTTGAGATGTACAATAATTATAATCTGATTTTACAGTAAAGCAAAGATCAACGTGGATGACACGACAATGACCACGAAGCGGTTCCCACAGATGTTGACACAGAGAGGAAGGATTGTACTTGGATACGGACTACGCAGATACCGAGGTGGGATCATAAAACACTTCATGGTTTTCCAAATTTTTCAACTATCAAAATTGATCCTTGACTTTTCTAAGAATAAACTACATTATATTCATTTTGGTTTTTAGAATATCGTATTGTTACAGTGGTTAGTAAATTCATGCAAATAAACTATCTGGTGTTTCTATTGCATACCTTCACAATTAAATCTTGAAGGTTCCTGAGAATGGTTTTGCACTGATAAATGCAGCAGCTGAATTTAATGCAATACTGTAAAATCATAATATTTCGCGGGGGTTTTATTTTCGCACTTTTCGCGCAAAGTCATAATGCGCGAATAATAAAACATCGCGAAATATTATGGTCATGAACGTGAAGAAAACCAATAACAGACAAATAATTTGGTTGACACATTTTATTACTCACAGGATTGTTTGGTGTGTTCATTAGGCCTAATGACGAGTCACTAATTAGAGCTCTCACAAGCGTGTACGCCGATATGCACGTTGTTTATTGTGCAAACACAATCATCACAATAATCCGGCCTGGCGGAATCCACTCTTGATCGCCAATATGCGTGTCCTATTGTTTTGATTGCAGTACGCTTGAGCTTCGATTCGGAGCGTATTGCGGTACAGGTATGCGGTATGCGGTATGATATTTCTTTGAACGAGATCTCGAGGATTCACATCACTCAAACACTATTGTTGGGAGTTAAAGATCAAACTAATTCGTTCCGAATGTTTACTTCCGGGAAAGCTTGGCGACAGGTATCGTTACCACTTCAAAACTTGAAGACGTTTAATGACAATAAATAAAATTTTTATCGTTGACTTTTGAATAAATATTATTGTTTTCATTGTAAATTACTACTAGTTTCTTTTCTGCACGATGCATGTAGTTTTTCTCACTAAATTTTTTATATTGCTTAGTCGATATGCGCGAAAATTAAACCCCGCGAATCAGTCATTTTTTATGTTTGCGCGAAAATAACACCCCTCGAAAATAAATGATTTTACAGTATGTGTGCAGGTGCAATAAAAAATTTTACCTTGTCAGGTAAACATGTAATAACACTTATTCTGTTGGAAATAAGCTTTTACCTTAGAATTTAACCCCTTTATGGGCAAGTGACTTTGTTCCTATGGTTTTCCCTTCTTTATGCAGATTCGGATGGTTTTGTGGGCTGTATGCAGGCGATCAAGATTGAGAACAAGAAGCTAGACCCGATAGTGACCGTGGAGTCCAGTGACGCGGTGGGGATCAAACTGGACGGGTGTCACCTCATCGACTACTGCTCCGACAAGAGCATCTGTGAGCACGAGTCTCAGTGTCTGTCCGACTGGGATGGGGTCCAGTGTGCGTGTCCGGAACACTATGAGGGCAAGGCGTGCCACTTCTGTAAGTACAAATTATTTGACAGTCTTGAGTTTTACGTTTTTCTTCTAGCAAAGCTTATCAATAAACTGTGCATTTGAATAATTCCTTTCAAACATGCAAAGAATGAAAATCAATATGCAAACTGTTGCATATGATCAAAGACCTTATTAATGAGCTATCTCCAGTCAGAAAATTATTCCTAAGCTCTGTGTAAGTCCCCTTGAATTTAGAATTCCTTTTTTAACAAATATTTGTCTGAGTGTCTGTCAAGGAGTTGACAAGGGCATATGATTTTACTTATATGAGAAATAGTTATCAACAATTGATAGTTAATACAAGTGTTGTACATAGAAAGACATCAGCAAACCACAACACGAGTGGGGCAGAATGTTATAAGGAAACGGTAGCAATCATAAGTTTCTATAATTTGAAGTATGTTGGCAACAATAGGATGCATCTGAATATTTTCTTAGATACATATCATATCAAAGGATATTTGTCCACTTGTCTATCAGTAATGGAATGTCAACAAAGTTACCCAAACAATTAAAAAATATGCTGTTTCCTAATGTTGAATCTCAACAAGAGAAGGCAATAGTGATATATTGCATGTTTCTATCCGAGAACTCATGCAAGCATAATATGATTATAAAAAGTGAATAAACATTTATAACAGTAGAAGACCATCAATGTCAAGCTGCAAACTCATTATGATATATTCTTTAAGCTGATCTCAACATGATCAAGATTCCTCCTATTTTTACATTTCTCCAGCGAAGTACCCTCGCACCTGCGACAACTACTTCCATTCTGGGCGCAACACCTCCGGAGTGTACATGATTGACCTTGATGGGAGCGGTAACCTTGACCCTGTGTACGTGACCTGTCAGATGAACCAGAATCATGACGGATATCTGTACGGGGAAACTATCATTGATCACAACTTCCGGGAGGGGACAAAGGTCCGCGGAAGTGAAATGGCAGACATTCAATACAAGTTATCATACAGGTAATCAAGAAATTTGTTTATGTACCATAATGATAATCAACAGATTCAAGGTCATGTTTGATTACTTTAAAGGGAATCTATCTTGGATACTCTATTAAAAACATGCTAATTGCAAATGATGTAAAATTGTCTTCTCATCCATTTTGTGAAAGACATGTATCTCTAGCCATGTGCTTTCTATAATATTCTTTCATTATTACACTTGCTTTTATATAAATGAAGATTCAAAGTTACGGAAGTGGATTAATTTGATTGATAAAAAACTTCATGACCCTAATATTCTTTTTTCTGTCTCCACCCTAATATTGATGAGCTTTGCATATTGTCCCAACAAACTGTCTTATCAGCTGCCATGGTCTCCACAATCTTATCCAAAATTCAACAATGTAAATTTGTTTTCCAAATGGCATATATCAAAGCTAGTGAATGATTTCCTTCCTGTCCACAGAGAGATGGAGAAGGACAAACTGCGGACTCTGACGATGATCTCGGGCAAGTGTGAGCAGAGCATCACCTACCGCTGCAAGATGGCGCCACTACTCCTCGGCAAGAAGACTTGGTTCAAGGCTCCCAATGATGAGATTGTTGACTATGTTGGGTCACGGAAATCTGGATTCTGCAGATGTCATGGCAACACAACATGTGATGGGGAAAGATGCTATTGTGACCATGGTGAGTCTTATGGGGATTTTGAGTGCATTTAAAGGATATACATACCGTATATGACCGGGTATAAGCCGAGAATTTGATACCAGAAATTGGGGGGTCGAAGAGGGGGATCGGCCTATACCCTAAGTCTATGTTTCAGACCAAAAATTCCTGAGGCCAGGTAAGTATCCAGCCCGGTTCATCAAGCCGAGCGAATCCAGGGAGACAATGTTTACATTGAAGACAGTGCATAATCATCGATGTCATTTAAATAATAAAAGTTTTAAATAAATATACCTTTGTCTTATTGTTGTTTTATAATGAATATATTGAGAAAAATACAAATGGAAAGTTAAAAAAAATATATATATAAATTATTTATGTACCGGTAAATAATTTGACCTGAATGCGAGTGACAAGCCCTTGTGACGTGGACCAATGAGAAGTTGAATAGAAACCGGTGTTATATGAGATGGAACCTCGTGCAAAAGTTTACGATAAGTCAATTAAACAAAAAGATAAGTAATGTCTTAAATAAAGTTGTCGCATTGTTTCTGAGATGGCAAAGATCGCATTGTCATATATTTTAAGCTCTATGAATGAGTCATTGAATTTCTAAATAGGCAACTTAAAATAATGATGCTGTACAATCAAATGAGATTTACCGTAGGTATCGATAGACAATAAGCATTTAACACATGACGGATGAACATGTTATTCAGGTTGTTAAGAGATCTGTTAGATGTTAATTAACTAGTAATGACATAATGTATTTGGTCAACATCTTAGCTTTGATGATCAATTAACAGTAATTAAAGCTGTAATTAACGTTTCCTGTGCCCATGTACCGGTAATAGACGGCCCCATCTTGAATCGAAAGTAGCGTTAAAATGCACAATGTGTTTGACTTGCTGATTGGTCGAGTTTTCCAACTTCCCTTTTCTGTACCAATGAAAAGACTTTTAACAAATATCATGAGCGACACACAAAGACGCATGGAAGTTTGTCTAAAAAGTTCGTGTTAATGGGAATGAAGTAAGATTTTATTAAAACAAACAACAGACACCGAAAGTCAATATTTTATTTTGTAGTAATAGTTTATTTTTGATAAATGCCTGAAAAATAAAGAATGTTTCGATAAAGCCAGATCAAGTGTCAACGTATCGATGGTAACATCCACCTGCCATGGAACTTCAGCCAGTCAGCCGCGAAGTGTAGAAAACGGGATCGGTTTATACTTGAGATACCGGGATTTTACTGGGATTTGGGGGGTTGAGAAAGGGGGTCGGCTTATACGCGAGGGGGGCTTATACCCGGTCATATACGGTAAAGTGATTGGAAATCAGAGGCTTATGATGGATTGATAATAGCTCTACATTTAATGTAAAGTCTTAAAATTTTGCGAGTGAAGCTATAAATGGATAATTTAGAGCTAGCAAGTGTCTCGAGAATATTGTTGCTAGGCAATTAATAAATTCTTGCATGTCAGACGAGTAAAAAGAGCACTCTTTACCAGATTTCATGCCCTCTAATTTTTCACAGCATCCAATCAGAGTTGGGTATTTCTCACAGTTATGATAGAATGTGGGTTAATATCAAAATCATCAACATCATCCTAATAATGAATCTTTTATATAAGACCCTGATATATATATATTGCAATAGTGATTGTACTTCAAGCTGTGTTCACTTCTACACTTGTTAAATCTTTTGCTCAAGGTTTGGATGAGTGGAAGGTTGATGAGGGCGAGAACTTTAAGAAGAACCAACTTCCCCTGGTGGAGATAACTATGCTTCAGAGTACCAAGGACTACATGGAAGGGGAGGCAACTCTCACGCTTGGACCTTTACGGTGCTGGGGACAAGGTATGGAGTAAACATACTGCTTTTGAGAGAGAAGAGATTATTATGCCTATTTCATTATGAAATACCAATTAAACTGGCTAAAAGGTTAGGAACTTAGAAGTAATTACAACTACCACTTCAGCTTATTTTCAATTATTGTTAATGCAGGAAAATTGGAAGTTTCGTGACATCAATAAGGTAATTTCCTTTGAAAACAGCGATAATTAATTTTCAACAAGAAACATTACTCTAAATTCAGCCATTCAAATATAATTATTCTTCCATCTCTGTATGTAGGATATTATGCTGATAGGAATTAAAAGACTAACTTCTAGTGTAACTATCTCAACTGAAATATAACAAGGAATATAAACTACTAAACCAATATTTCTTAGAAGAATGTGCAAAGTTAATTTCTGCAGCAGTTATAGCTGTATTGGGAGAGATTAACAAAGGAACCATAATTCAAAGATGTCATTGTGACCTTCTCGTGTTGTCAGCGGACCAGTCCCTGGACAAGTCAGTCACCTTCACCCAGGAGAGTAGTTCCATCAAGCTGCGTGCCTGGGAGCGTGGGAGTCTCCGTCTCAGCTTCAAGACTCACCAGACCAGCGCCCTGCTTCTCTACCAGAACTACACCAGCACCAACAGGAACTCCTTCACCGTCAAAATAGTCAATGGTGGGTAAAGTGGTCGAAATAGCTGCTTCCCGTCAAGCCAATTGCTGGTTAGTCTGGAGTTGGGGCAGATACATAACTGACAAGCAGGCCTATCTGGCGTATGTGATATGCGACAAAGTTACTCTGTGCATGTTGCAAGACCTGTCAGATTTCAATCAGGGCTTGTTGATTTGTCTGTTGCCAATTATGACTAAAACTATCTTGTACACTGAGTAAGTATATTGGCATTTTGGTTGAAACCAATTCAAAGAACATACTTGCTTTTTATTGAATTCTTTGAAAAACATTTTTAACCTTTGGATGACAAAGAAATTACTTCTATGGATATATATAGGTTTTTTTTGGTAAGAGTGTGACAATTTGGATTCGAAGCTAAATTTTCTTTCAATTACATTGCTGAGCATTTATACAGTTATTGATGTTAATGGTTGCATTTTAGAACACCAGGTGACATTTCACTTCAATATCAATGGCAAGGACATCTTCCACTCACTGTACATCCCTCAGCAACTGGACGGGGACGACTGGCACAGCATCAGCATAGAGCGGGACCCCTTCAACATCCGTCTCTCTCTTGGGGAGTCACAGACCATGCTGGAGATACCAGGAGCCAAGTCACACACACACTTCACCTTCGGGGGCACCTTGTATGTGGGGGGGATACCCTTGGGGTGAGTTTATGTCCTGGAGATTCCAAAGTCCAGATAATTGAGATAATTTCTTTGTAAATTACAATAACATTGCTTAGAAAGCTTGGACCATCTGCATCAAGACTATCAGTCTAATATAAAAATGCCCTTGGTTGGGACACAAATATGATTGAATTCCCTTTAAATTTTTAATTTTTAAGTATCACATAAACTTTGTACATCAATTTTTATTTTTCTCTGGTTTCAGACTCGCTGAGAACATAGGGGAGACAACCCCTGGTTTCACTGGGTGTCTGCGTGGACTCGTGTACAATGGAGAGTCACAACAACTTCATGTGGATGGGTAAGAGCCAAGTCATTATGAAGCACATAGGCAAATGGAAACACACTTCATTCCTTTATGATTCTAAAGGATGTTACAGCTTGCTACAATTGCATATTGCATAGTTATATACAAAAATCCATCTTAAAATCTGATTTCATTTCCAGTCTTCTTGAAAATCTTTCATTTCTCATCCTGAATGTTTCCTAAGGTTTCCTTTTCGAAGTTGCTAGATGATCCATTATTTTTGCCCACAGGATCGGGGGAGTGTCGGAGGGGTGCATGTCATCTTGCTGGCCCAACCCGTGTGCTAACGGCGGGACGTGTGTCGAGTCCTGGGGCTCCTACACATGCAGGTGTCAGGAGCGGTGGTCACACCATGGCATCAACTGTGAATACGGTAAATACTATCTCAAACTTCGTTAGAATTTCTAGTTAACCCTCTGACTACAAAATAACATTTTCAATAAATATATGATTCACTGATTTCATAGAAAAGAAACCTTTAGTCTTTGATTCATTAGATAGTTTAGCTTTAGACCACATGTGATCATTTTAAAAAAATAAATGCTTAAGAAATTTAAATTTGCTGAAAAAAAATTCCAATTCAGGTAATAGTTTAAAAGATATTTGAATAAATAAAAGTAAGCTGTAATCATTAGAAAATTAGTAATATTGAGGTTAATATCAAATCTGATGAAGTCTTAAATCTGAGTTTGCAATGTTTGAAAATGAAAATAATGTGCTTTGCTTAATGCTATTTAGTCACACTTATAAGCTCACACTTTGTATATTTCCACAGACATAAACCGAGACACTGTCACACTTGCGGACTCGTACCTGAAGTATGACATGTTAGACCATCCTGAGATTCTCAACAAGACGATCATCCTGAGTTTCCGCACCTTCCAGGACGAAGCCATGTTGTTGTATGCACACGACAACTTCAACAACTTCGTGCAGCTCCATCTCTTTGATGCCTCCACGATCGCCATCACCTTCAACACCTACAACATCATCATCAAGGATTACATATCTGTCAGGGAGGGAGGTGCGTTGTTAATGTTGACGTGTCATGCTTTATGTAACTTATAAATCAAGAAAACAAAATCTGGTTCATGCGATTTATATTTTTATATTAATTTGAAATAAATTTAAATAATGTTTTTTTTACAGAAGTTTTAAATGATGGAAAGTGGAAACAAATAGTTGCAGAGGACTTTTTCAACTTCACCAGATTAATTATCAAGAACGAGACCAAAGTTATACAGGTGAAGCGACATCGGTTGGAAACATTTGACCACAGCCCATACAAAGACAGTTTGATAAAGGGTAAGACAAAACACATGTGTAACAAGTATTAAAAAGTATTGAAAATTTATTTTTTTCCCCATGTAGTCAAGCATTATTGGTATGTTGTATGAGGTTTTGTTTCTTGTAAGATATGCCAAATTTAGACCTTTTACTGCTTTTTTTAAACATTTCAGATAATTGGTTTTCAGGAAATCATTACACTGAAAATGTGTGCCCTAAGACTTGTACAGAATCCATTCTAGAAATCCTCGATATTATTTTACAAGAAATTTGGTTCCTATATTTTCTTAAGGATCACCAATTTTTATATTCATAACAAAGAAGATCATGCTCAAAATCATCTTATGTTTTTTTCCAATTTGCAAAACACAAGATGTTTATAACAATAGGGTATAAGTGAGGCAGATTTTTTTTTTTATAGCCCTTGTTTGATATTATGTTCATTAAATTAGCACTAGTAGCACAATACCTTTTGAAAAAGAAGATGGAGTAGTAAAGTGATATTAGTGGACTAGTTAAATTTTTTGGAAGATATGGTCATGGAGATGCATTACGTTAGCTGAAATTTGTTTAAAACTAGAACTTACAGGAAGGCCCTTGTCCAAATGGCTATTTATGAAGCAGCGTTAAGATAAGCTAAAAGGCTTGTTCGCCAATCAAAATTTCATACGAAATAGAAATAAATTTAAACCAATGGCTATTGCATTGATATTGTTAATTTCAAACCCTTTTACTTCATTCTCTCCTTTATTCCAGAGGATGTGTTGATTACAACTGGTTTTGGTGGGCCACCGGAGCCCTTTGTATCTTTGTATGTGGGGGGTCTTCCCTATGACACCACCCTCATCCCCTCCCTCAGTGGGTGTGTCCGAGGGCTCAAGATAGGGGAGGTAATCGTCAACCTGGGAGAGAAAGCTCGACAGTCCACCAATAAGACAGGTAGGGTGGTGTTTATCTTCCTGCCTATGTAGAGACTCAGAGAAAGGTTTATCTGACTGTGTGATGATTATAACATAGACAAAGCCTCATTACTAACCTATATCTAGTCTTTGACGGCCTTCATATCTGTAATGAAATAGGAATGATTAAATCCTTGTCTTTCCTCACACATTGTGAAATTATGACAATTTCTGTCTTTAAAATATTTTGCTTAATTTGTTCCAAAGCACTCTTTAGCATTGACTTTGACATAGATTGTCAGACAAGTCAAGAGTTTGTGTATGAATCCATAATAGTGATGAAAATTATCTTTATGTAATATTCTGTTTATGCACATAATGAAACTCAAGTTAATGTTTTGCCCATGATACTCTTGCCCATGATTCTATGCATTTATTTATTCCCGCATTTTTTGTATTTTACATGAGGATGGTTTAATAGAATCTACATATATATAATAATAAAATAGAGACAAACATGGGAAACTAGTGAACATATAGATGTGTTTCATTTCACACTATATGAACAAGCTTTATAACCTGTTTAATTGATACATACAATTGGCTCTGTTGTGTTACATTGATAATCATTGAAAATACTTATGTTACTTTTCTAAACATTTGGTACAATAAACTAATACATGAATTAGTAAAGCGTCATTCATTAAGATTAGTTCAATACTCAGCCCACAATTTTTAAAAACACAACCCCAAGAAACAGTGTGACATGTACAGAACATATCATGTATAAAACAACATGTTATAATGTGATGTTTCAGCGGTATTCCCTGAGTGTGAGGCTGGATGTCACGAGAACACGTGTTTCAAGGGAGGCTACTGTCAGGAGAAGTGGAGAAACTCGGAGTTCGTCTGTGACTGCAGTGAGAGTGAATACACGGGCCAAAGGTGTGAATTAGGTATGTCCATGCAATTTATTCTCTATCTTTGCATTACTCATTATTTCAGAATAGCCCATCTTACGTTTTTCTGCTCCTTTTCAGAACCATGTGTAAACATTGCTGGGAAAACGTTTGTGACATCAAGCTTCAAACTACAACAAACCAATCAGAAGACCCGATCAGAACAGCTGTCCTTGACCTTCAAAACAACATATAAATATACCGACTTCTCGTCAGATAGCGTGCTTGCAATGGTTTACGTCCACAGTTCTACGTGAGTTTGTTAATTTGTCATTTCATAACTATCCGTCCATGAACAAATCTCAAAGACAAATGTAAAAGAGCATCTCAAACAGAAGGATAGAAGAGGTGGTCAAAATACCATTTCCTGTATTGTAGTGAATTGCTTATCATATTTAATCTACTGTGAGTCACTGATACTCCTGTCAATGTTCATTTTAACAGTGCCATAAACACTGAACTTCAAGTTGTAAGTATGGAATTGTTGTTTACTGAAAGGAAAATTGGTGAAATGTTTGAAGGTAATTAAGTTTTTGAATGTTATAAATGTCATATTCACTGGTACCATGATATTTACAAACCTTGAACATGTAATGTTATCAATGTGTTAACTGTTTTTCTTTCAAGGAAAAAGGATTATGTGATAGTTTGGTACGAACCTACAAGTACCGAGAGAGGCTCTGTTGTCGTGGAAACCAATCAGGAAGTTGGCATTTGTAAGTGCAAATAGAACTTCTTTATAAACATATCATCCTCTTCCTGGTTTGATGATAAGGTTCAGAATAATAAGATACTAACTCCTATTGTAGATCACAATTCCATTATAGATTTAATACTGTAGGTACCTGTATAAATATTGCAAATTGATATTATATGTTAGCAATATGGTTATGACTGAATATTTTTTAGACAGTGGGATATGCATGGGACTCTTCACAGATTATCAATCCCTTATTGTGTTGCAGTTCATTAAAACATTTATAATGTTGATGGCTTTGCTCTTTGCATCAATACTACAATAATTTCTTCAACTTCAAACTTTGCTCTATTATTTTTCCTTAAAAATATATGTGATTCAACTTTCCTATGCTCTGATAGATTGAGTTAAATTGGATCAGGACTGAATTTTCGTTTACTTGTTTCTCTTGAAAGCCATTTCAAAAAAGTAAAAGTATTTGAAGCATTCATAAAATCCTATCTCAGTGCTTCTGAGATAATGGTTAAACCTTAGTTATCATTCTAATGTTTTTTTATTTTGTCCTATGAGTAAAACTGATAGAAAACATACATGGTTTGAAGGGTTATACTTTTTTATATAGACATTGCAAAAATGGTGAAACTACTTTGTGTTTTGTCTCTTTCTTAATTGAAGAAACAATCCTCTCCATTACCAGTAGGAAACCATTTGTTAATATTTCCTAATTTTCTGTGATAAATAGCAAGAAGAGGTAAGTATTTTTTACACAAAACAGCCTATATTTGTTCATTTTGCTTCTCTGCATGTCAAATACTCTGGTATATTGTGGAAAAAGGTTTTAATTGTAAATGGTTGTTAATTGTTCTTCTTAAGATTGTTGTACTGTTAATATCATTAGATCCATATTGTTATAATTTTTATATAGAATACCTTTAAGTTTCATAGAAAAAACATAAAAAGATGATGGGAAGTATGGGTAAATGGAAAATATATTTCGATAATTACCTATCCGTATGAGGTTGCAAACATACATTGAGGCTTTTTGTTAAGTAAAATGTTTAAACTCGGGTGTTTTTAGTATTTTTAATTATTAAGAAAATTCTCATAAATGTCTATTGTAAAATAGAACACAAATGAGAAAGTAGCAAGTATGAATATAGCTAGGAAGGAAATACCATCTGCACCATCTGTTTTTCTTGCATTCTATTTTTCAAGGCTAATTTTGTGACAGATGCAAAGGTTTTTAGATATTGATATGGAGATATTTTGTACGAAGTGATGAAAGAAAATAGTTTTCTTAAATGCTCTGAAACCTTTTCAAATTTCAAACAGTTATATCCATCATTAAAAACAATTTGTTTGTACATTGTGTGATAAAATAAACAGTTTTGTGAAGTAGTGGTATTTTTTGTAAATTGTGAGTTTTGAAAATATTTTTTTTTTATCATCATCAAATTCATGCACATATTTTTCAAGTTGCTGTCATTTAGTAGAACTAGAGTTTTAGAAATGAGATCGAAGGGTTTAATTTTCATTAGAGAAATGATTTTTTAGCTGACTATCAAAATATTATTTGCATTAGCTGAATTTATTTTTGTTGTAAATATTAACTCGCAGTTCTTAAAAATATCATTTCAATGTTGGGAAGTTTTTTTTTTATTGCATTGGATCCAGAATATGTGATAAATATCTTAACTTGCATAAGGTTAATTAAAATTCTAATTCCTTTTCCTCTTGTGATTTTTTTTGTACCTCCTTGTTTTTTTTGGATAGAAAATACAAATTTACAATCATTTGTAAAATACCACAAATTATCATGAGAGCTATGTATGAACTTCCTAATAATTTGTTTCCAATAGCATCTTTAGTATGTATTGTAGATATAAATATCTTATTACCTATGTGCACGAAATGACACCAATCATCTTTATTATTTAACATATAATATTTCTATTTAGTAATTTTAATTAATGTAATCACTTTTGCAGATCGTATGAAAGTAACAGGAAACTTTGCTAACGGAAAACCACATAAGATGGAGTACAAGAGAGAAGGGTCGGAAATGTTTCTCTCTGTAAGTACAACAGTTATCTCCCTTTGACTGTCATCCTCTCTCTTTAAGTAAATGACAATTGCAGTTATACTATAATCGGTATATGATAAGCATGTTATTTCCATATTTTATGTAAAAAGATTTGCTATATATAATTTGTATTTATACATGGATTTTCAATGATTTTGATTTTTGTTATCATTTAAAAAAATTCAATTCATGATATGTAAAGATTTAATTTGCCTGAATAATGACTTTAGCTTTAGCTTTTGTTGAAGACCTCATAAAGTTTAGATTTGTTTTCACCTAACTTTACCCTTAGCATGTAATCCTACGTCAGCTTGTCTTTGTATATAGACTTTTGATAGCATCCTCTTGTATATAGACATCAAATAACGTTCTGTCCATCCTCCCCTCTGTTTGAATCACGTATGCTTGATTGTATAGTCTTTTGAAATTGGAGGAAAAATTTGGAAGTTTTCCCAATGTTTGGCTTTTGTTTGTGTTGAAAGTGTTTTGGTACCCGTACCATTTGTCTTGCATGACATCAAGTACTTGCTGATGAGTGTTTGAATAAAAGCTGCATGATAGAATCTAGCATGTTTTGGAATTAGAGAGATATCTAAACTGACAAATGTTTGGCCTATTTCTTTTTTCAATTGAAAATAATGATAAAATATTGATAATAGATAAAACCATTTGGCCCATAGCACAAAAACATTTCAGGTAACTTTTTTGCCATTATGCCCCATTGCCCAAAGGCTACTTAGTTTGTTATGCTTTAGGTTTTGTGCAGCATGATCTAAGCTGAAATTTAGGAAACTTATAGATTTACCAAGAATAAGAAATATTTTACCAAAAAAAATTAATGGTATCAAATTCATTGAGTATATTTATCCCCTACATGAGACAACCAATTTATAAGAGTAGTATCAAATCTATGTTTTTTAACCTAATCATAACAGAGTTAGATGCAAATGTATATACAGCTAAATTTTACAATCGATTTATTTGAAAGAATTGAAATCATTTACTATTTGATTGGTATAATATTGATTTGTTTTCAACAGTTATATCTCACAAATATGATTGATTTGAGTCAAAATGTGTCAAATAAAAAACTTCCAACTTTTTCATCAGACATTTTTTCCTTTTTGAGGTGCTCTCTGTTTGTCTCATCTTCAGCGGTGAAACAAAGACCTGAGATATGTCTCACTCACCGTACATATTTTTAAAAATGTAACTGATCTCTTGATCATGTTCTGATAACCACTTTGCTACCATCAAAATATGATGGAATTTATAACAAAATTTAGTTACAAATTGCACAAATATAAAAAAAATTAATATCATTTTGAAAAATTATCAATAAAATTCATCTCATTACTGAAAGGGAGAGCACTGAAAGTTCATTTTGTGTCCAAATTTGTAAACAACTAGACAAGAAAATTACAAAAATCAATTTCCTTTGAAATAGTGGCAGCTGCTTAATTTGTATTTAGTACCAAAGTTATTATTATTTTCCTTTATTCATCTTTCTTTTCATCATCTCATGTTATTTTCCCATAATTATTTCCCTTAAAACCACAACATATTCACCCAAGATAGCTAGCCCAAACCACAACTTCATAAATAAATGATTTTATTTGAATTAACATTGCTTTGATGACAACACAGGTTATCCCAATTGACAAAAATGGATTTCCGCTAGTAAGTACATCTGAACACCTACACTCTGACCTAGTTGAGTACTTAATGCAGCAAGCCCATCTCGCTTGTAATGACTGCGATGTTGCTTCGATATCCTCACTGGGTGAATGAATCAGATGACCCAGTGAAAGGGCAACCCTTGTGTCCGCTTTGTATGTCTGTCACATAAATGTTTGTTATCTCTTCCTATTGCTACACTTTGTCTATATTTATCCAACAAAAATTTGAGTTTTGTTTTTGTTTTTGAAAAGTTTGTAACTTTAACACTATTTTAGTTTAAAATGGTTATTTTAATTTTTTTTAGATAAATGATGTATGTATTCTGTGTCACAATGTCAGAATTGATTTTAGCAAAAAATAACTTGTCTTTTAAATGTGTTTCTAGTGTGTTTTTAAAAAAACATATGTTGGATATCTGTTTTGTTTATTTTCTTTTTGAGTGTTTTTTTAGATAAAGATTTTGGACTGCTATGATAAAAAGTATTGGAATAAACATATACATAATTGTTGACAGAATAAAAGTTTTAGACAAGTTTTGTCTATCACTGAGGTCAATGTTTCTGCGATAAACTTCCCACACTGCTTCAGCCTTCAAGCACATGTTCACTGTTTCTCTGTTTTAAAAAATTAATGAAACTTAAATAAGAAATTATAAAAAAAGAAAATATAAGTCAAACTTTTCAATTATTTTTGCGTTTAGCTCAGAAAGTAGTAGGAAAGGATTTTTGATGTTTGATCAAAGAAACCAAACTATCGTTTTATATTTGTTTTTTTATCAAAAGTTATTAATTGTTTTACAATTTGAAAATTAGTTAAAAGTATTTTGATTTTTATTATATAGATATATGTTGATTCAAGTGTCTTTGAAACATTTTCTAGAAGTGACGATTGTCTTCCCCTGACGCACATAACCGAAAGAGTTACTTTACTTGTTTCTCTGCAACCCACGTCCTCCTGACCCTCTTACTTTCACACCTCGCCTCGCCAACGCGCTTTCATCACATCTTCAACTTTTCTCCTAGATATGTATACTGTTGAGAAACTCAACTAAGCTTTAAGTAGAGGTATTTCAGACACTAGTGGCAGTATGAAGCATCATAGCTTATTAGTTTTTAGTCTTGATTGATCTTAAGAAAATGCATAACCAGTGTCATATTTACTTAATGTTCACATGTGCATATAAAATCTTAACCTTGAAATCCTTTGTCTGCACAATTAGTTTCATTATTTCTTCTGTGACCTATCATCTTTGATGTGGATTCTAACTTTGGAATAAATGGGTATTAAATTTTGAGACAAGATTGAGCAACTGACTCAAATAACTCAAGCAAATTTTTTGATAGTGACTCTTTTGATGATATTGATAAGAATAAAGACAAAACAATTGTTATTTGTTCTTTGTTATAGAATAAAGATATTCATGAGGTTAAATGTAAAATACTAAGCTTTGAATAGAAAATAACTTAGAAACCCTATCACAATCCATGTAAGATGATGGACAAACTAACAAATATCTTCTTTACAAACTTACTAACATTGGGTCTGCCAATGGTTTGGTGTGATTTATCATTCAACCACTTTCTGATGTCGGTGATGGGAGCTACATATATGTGAATATTTACATATGATTTAATTCTTTTATGCATACACATGATTCTCTATTCTTACAACAGATTTCACAATCAATCTGTTCCAAAATCATTGGTTTCAAGATTTAAGTTCAGTCTAATTTCATTATATCATATAAAAGTTAAAATCATATAGACATGAAACACATAAGGAGTATCATTCTTACGTTAATTTCTTTTCTTTTAAAATGAACATTGTTATAGATATCGACATCTTTCTGTTCTCAGCTAGACAAGAACTTATAAAGTGATTATTTATCATAGTAAAGCACATTTTTTTTTTTAAAATCACCAAACATATTATTAATAGAGAAATATATTCATTAGACAATTGACAGTGCATGATATCGACGTAATTCTATTCACAGATTGACGACATCAAAGAAGCTAAGTTTGGATACCCTGACTTTGATCTTGATGAAATTGACACAATATTCATCGGAGGAGTCAAAAACACATCGGACCTGTCAGGAATCAAGTATCAACTCGTTAATTTCACTGGAACTATTCTTAGTAAGTTTTCCAGAAGTTCAACTTCAGACCTGAAACCCTTGACAGATGAAAGTCTTTCTACTGGCTTTGGCTATTGGGATATCCTTTCAGCTCAGTTGGTTGGAGTGTTGGTCTCTCACTCAGTGTACAGTCGTTCAGGGTTCAAATTCTACTAGGAATGATTTTATTGAGAAAAAACTTCCAAAACACTCTCTACATTATGACTACGTGAGCAGATATTTGCATGTTAACTCCTAAAGCTTGACTAGGTGACTTTCTGAAAGGGTTTGTAGCAGTGATCTCTCTCACAATGAAAATGTTTCTGCTAGCTTTTGATTCTCACTTGAAGCCTTTATTTTAAATAAATGCACCAATAGGATCTGAGATGCATGATAACTTCCTCCCAAAAGATTCAAAATGAAGTGCCATTGTGTATTTACTCCTCTTGCTTCCCTCAGAAAATATTAAATCCCAAGGTTGCTACTATTGATGAGAAGAGGTCGGTAAGCATTAAGGTTGTTAAGCAATCACTCCCAACTACTGTCTGTCCCGTCTCTACACTCAAGTGGATCTCCATGCTGTCATCCCTGCCTGTTTTACACTAAAGGTCTTCATTAAAAGTAAGGTATTCTTGAGCTGTGATTGGGCGATGTGATGTTTCAGTGCCGTTGAAAACTCTACATTATACCCATATGGTTTATCATAAGCAGTGACATATTTTCAATATGAGCACATGTTCACATATCACTTTTACCTAGCAACGATTGTCTCAGTGCGGTTTACTGTATTTTGTCGTCTGTGACGTCATAAAACCATTGTTCATGACGTCAATGTAGCGGGCCGTCGCAAGGGAAGAAGGTGGTTTCTGAATATTTCAATGCGTTTTAGATGGAACAGAATCTGTAATAAAGAAACTATTACACTTGGAAGTGTGTCATATTACGTTTACGAAACTTTTGCAAAATTTGTGTACTCGCTCTCGCTCGGGTATTACCAAAATTAACACTTGTTTTGTAAACGTCATATGACACACTTCCCCGGGTAATAATCTCTTATTTACTTACAATGTATATTCCCTCATCCAGATGTGGTGTTCAAACCCAAGTCTGGCAGTGACGAGAAGATTGTTCCTCTGAAGGACTACTACAACAACAGGACTGGAACTAACGTCACTGGCAAGCTGGGCAAGTGCTCCGAGTCCCTCCTCAACAGTATCTACGTGACGGATCCTCCTCCCGTACCTGACATCACCTTCAAGCAGTATGAGGTGGGGATTGTTTCGTAGTCGGGTTAATCTCTTGTTCAGTCTTAGTAAAAAAAGTTAGTGAACAATTTACCTGCTAATAGAGGAATATTCTTTGATAACATGTCTGATGGCATTGCCAAGCCTTTGTTAATTTTGTTAATGTTGCCACTAAGAATACATCTGCATGGAAAATGACTTTTCATCACAATTTGTTTTGATAGCAAATTTTTTCTCAAAGGTTGCTCAAATTTTCAGTGATTATTCAAATGTGTGGTTATATGACGAAAAAAGTTTATTGCAAGATTACAAGTTGATGATCTGAATGTAAAATATCCTATCTCTGTATTTCAGACGTTGACGATGCCCCCGTGGGATGTGGGTAGAGCTTCTATGATTATCATAGGGAAGAGGATGATCCCATCCACTACCACTCCGACAACGACCCCAACCACCCCTCCCCTCACCAACCTCACCGCACCCGTCGTACAGGGCAAGATTGCAGATGATCTCACTGTTGGTAAGTATTCTGGAAAACCTCCCTACAACTGCCTGTGTAGCAAATCAGCAAGATGAAATAAAAATACCACCTTTGACTGGATGTAACAATTATCCCTCAGCATTCAACAGTGTCTACGGAATCTCTTAATGTATTCAAACCTATAGGGCACTGTACTTGCTGCATTGGTAAATGTTGGTAGATATTTTATCAGTATATGTACACCACCCCTGTTTTTGTATCAGAATATGACACAGTTATTGATTACATATTTCATAATAAAAAACATTTAAAAACTACCTCTCATTCTCTGCATACAGGTATAGCGGTTTCAATCATTGCCGCCCTCTTGATTCTGGCAATCATCATCGCGCTGCTTCTGTGTCGACAACGGAAGCGTCAGGACTATGACATGAAGAAAGAACAAGATATGGAGATGAAGCAACCGCTGAATCACAACCACTACAGCGTGCAACCCAGCCCAGTCCCACCTGACCATCTCGCTAAACTTGACGAGTTCAGCATGGTGTCTGCAACTCTCGGACCTAGGCGTATGTAGACATGCAACATCTTACATGTATATCTGTGATCTGAGGAACTTTTTGTTAGACTGCATGTTCTCCACAAAATTCGACCTAAATTTATTGATAAATAATGGCTGTCACCAACACCAAATAAAAGGACATTGTATAAAGTTCAACATTTCAAAATGAAATATTTGGAGCATAATTCTGAGGTGGTTTTCATCAGAGCAGTTGTCTGATGAAATAAAATTAAATGTACGAAAGGAAAATCAAGATTTTGAAATTGAATACAGTATTGGTTGTTATTGAATAATTTTTGTGCAATGGGATGATGACTAATCTGTTGCTGATCTATTCACCATCTCCATCTTTGCTTTCAGCTGTTAAGCGAGTGCCGCCTCCAGAGGTTCCAAACCGATTAAGTCAGGGCAGCTTCGTGAGTAGACAACGTTCATTTCATGTTCTATTTTCTCTTTGCATCATCTTCATCCATCTTTATCCATCTTCATCCCGGGTTGCGGTGATCTGTGCATCTAAAATAAGTTCTTGCAACTTGAAACCTAAGCCCCAGGTTCCCAATTATATTTCAGTGTTAGGCCTGTCTTACATGCTTATGACTGGATTAACACTGAGATAGCCTTTTATACCTGGGGTCATATCTTTAGTTTGTCCATGGTAAGCTCTCTGAATACCTGTTTCTTATGATTTCCATATACAGCATGGCCTTCAAGTTCTCAATTTACTGAGCAATTCCTAAATTCTTAATGAAGGACAAAATTATCTGTACACATTAAATGAAAGGTTGCAAGTTTACTAGAATCTTCAAAAGTTATTAATTATTTACTAAATTCACAAAAAATTTTAAATTCACCTGAATTAGTATTGACACAATTCACTGGGTTCCATTGCTTATTTGTTAACATCATCAAATAAATAACAAAACATGCCATTGCAGCTTCGCTTTTCCTAATAACTGCAAGAAATATGATTGAAGGTTAAAAATAATCTGAATGTTTTACTTGTTTCATTCGTTCTTTCATTCAACCTTTGGTATTTATTGGAAAATCATCATTTTTCCACCGAAAAAATTCTTTTTCAAGCAACATTGAAAGGAGAGCTTCAACTGACATATTTATTCATTTAATTCTTGGTTTATTGGTTGAGGTATTGAGCTAACAGGGTCAAACAGTAAGTTAGTAGCATCGACAAAAGAAACATAAAGAAATAGTTTTTAGCTTGAAACACAAAGCCCTTGATATAATGAGTCAAGAAAACAGAATAGGTAATAATAAACATTTATCTTTTTAATTTCAACTTTTAGAACAGCTTTACCCTTTTAAGTTAGTTTTAGAGAACAATATCATAGTGCAATTAAAACACAACTGGCCTACTGCTTGGCCCTGTTAGTTTGCTACCGAGCTTGACCCTTGACCTTTGCTCTAACCCGCTGCCCCCCGGCATGTCCCGACTATCACATGGTACCCTTCCTTCCTCCCCAGCCGTTGATGGATGAAGAGTTCCCTAACGTTATCTACAGTCGCAAGAAGAAGCGTCCAGCTTCATCTATATCAGAAGTTCTAGAAGAAATGGAGCGCCGTCAGAAGGCGAAAGGTAGACCTTGCATCCTCTAGTTGTACTGTGTAGCTTGACGATGGTAGACATGTATGGTCGTGTGTCTCCCTCTTTAGAGGTGTGTCGGTAGGTCTCTGGGCCATCTTCCCTAATACAACAAGCAGCGTTCGAATAATTGCCGAAATGTCACTATAATTTTGGATGATTGCAGTAAGAGGCAGTTGCAAAAGTGGCTACCAATCCCGTCTGACTTGTCATTTTTTTTGTTAATTAAATGTCATTGTATTACAGGACCACCAAGTTTTGGTGAAGGGCTGGTTGAATAGTCATAACACAAGCCTTGTTGACAGTTAAGATATGGAATCACCATACAAACTTAATTCACATCTGAAACTAAAATCTGTGAAAAGTTGTTAACCTTAAGATATAGAAAGCCCAAATCATATTTGAATGACTGGAAAAATAAATACTGCAAACCCTTTATATTCTTAGTAGGATAAGTAAAGTTGTTGACATTTCACCTCTTTTTGGTCTCTGCTCAAACTTATTTTACTGAAAGTATAGAATGCAATGATTTGATTTAATTAAGAGAAATCTTTGCAATTTGAGAATTGATGGTAGACCAAGAAAGGTGCTTGTAGTCTTGCTGCTTGTTGAAGTGGGAAGATGGTCAGTCAACATAAACAATTAGGATTAGAGTCTAGAGTATGAGAATGTTAATGAGAATTGACAAAAGAGTTATTGTACATAATTTTGAAAAAGATAAATTATGATTTTCATCTGATAAACCATTTTCTTTTGGTTTCACTTAACTGTTATGATTTAGAAAAATCGAATTTGTAGTTTTATATTTTTTCATGTGATATATAATTTTGGCTGATATTACCAGCTGCTGTGATGTTGCTGCTTATAATGTACTGCAAGATGTTGAAATAACTGCATGGCATTGTGTCTTGCCAATGTAAATCCTGTCCTGTTGAATTGTGTTGTGATTATCGATGCCATTCATCTCGAGACTATAATGGAACATGAACTGTTAAGGAATGCAAATAATCTGTCACATTTGACTCATCTGGTCAGTACCTGATCAAAATGAAAATGCAAGAAATATCACTCTAGAGCAAGAAATATTTTTAGAAAATTAATCACTGTTAACTTGTGTTTCACTTCTGTTTCAACATAATTTTCACTTTCACTGTCAAGTATAAAACTCTAACTTGAATTATTTAGCTACCTTCTAAGTAAATTCTAATATTTATCATGTATTTATGATTTAATCAAAGAAGGAATGTCATTATCGAAATCGGCAAATATTTGAATATGTATGTTTGGCTCTTATATATTTATTTACTTTGAGACCAGAAAAAGGAATATTTTTGAGAATCTGAATTTCTATAAACTTTGCAGATCAATTATGAAAATGTTCTCAGTATCTTTATTCATTCTTTTCTCTTTAGTATATCTGTAAGACTTGAATCCATGGCAGGCCTCAAATCTGTGGCGGATTTCCAAATCTGTAGCAGATTTCCGAAACTATCGCGGATTTTCAAATGCCAGACATTTGTACCTATTATTTTATTTTTCTGCAATGATTAACCAAACCTTACGCAAGACAAAATTGTTCGACAGAAATCCATAGTTATATAAGATAGTCTTTCAATATCTTAGGGCTAAGGAAGACAGACTCACCGAGTTTAAAATGATCCTACAAAATAAACACAATTGATGTGGCATGAAGCCGCAAATGTTTTACTTACATGTAAGGTATTGTTTAATGTACTTTTGTAATATTGGGAAATGGACTTTTGTTATTTTGTCGTTATCAATTTGCAATTACTCTCTGTGACTTCCCTAATTATTTCGCTAATGACGCAATTCAGCCTTACGACGGGAACAGTAAGCTATTATGATGTCATCGCACAATGACGTCACTTAGCATGACGTCATGAAACAGTCTAGCAATTAAACGCGCCACAGATAAGGAAATCCGCCATAGATTAGAGACCCGCCACAGATCTGAGTCCTACTTATATATCAGTTTTCAATCCAAAATTGGAAATAAAAGAGAAATAAAAAACATAACTTCCCTCAATTTCAACTCATTAACATTTCAACCTTGACCTTTAGAGCAGGGAATCGACCCTGATGCGGAATCCCCGGTCAAGTTTGAGAACCGGAACCATGGGGAGGGTGAACTAGACTGGGACCCCACCGCCGACACAACTCCACTCACCTGTGTAAGTACACCTGGCCAGGTAGGTCAAGGTCGACTGATGACCACAAGGTCATCTTTCAGGGTCATAATTATTCAAGTCACCTTTCTTTAGGTTTTTCACTGACCTTACCCGTATGACTGTTCACTTTCTGCAAAAACATCTTTCTTCAAGGTCATCTCCCTCATTTCTCTGGGGGTCATCTTATTAAAGGTCACCATCTTTGACCTCTTACCTGTAGTTCTATCCATTTTCTTTTGATCTATTTAGATTGGCTCTTCTGTTAAGTGCAAAGCTAGGTAATTTGTCATATGTTGGTCAAGCCATTTGCAAAAATAAAAAAAACTATTATAATACACCTAGTTACTCATTGAGAGGTCATCATGTAATATACAAAGACTTAAGACCTGATTCCGGAGCAAGTCTGACCTGAACTAAGTCACAGGCTGAAGGTGTCAGCTCCGAGAGTCTTTTTTTCATAGTAACTACAGCATAATTAATTTTTTTTTTTATCACATGGTGTGAACTGACGAATATTTTGCTGCAAATTTAAAGGAAAGTAAAAATACTGATTTATATAAAGGTTATTCTCCAGAGGAGGATTATCATCATTCAAATTTCACTGTTAATGGATTGTTTAACCACCCCTTACTTTTGAATATTAGTAATCTGAGTTGTTTGTTTGTGTTTGTTAACAACACTAAGGGCTAAACTAACCTAATGTTGTCTGTAAATAATTTGTGTCTACAGAGTGTTCAGGAACTATTTTTATGTTAAAAACTGCTGAATTTATGTCAATGATAACTCTTGATTTTTTTATCAATTGATTTGGAGTTATATATTTATTACTAACTAATATTGGTTATTAGTGAGATTTTGTAGGTAATATTATAAGAAATTACCACTTATTCTTCTTCTTGTTTTATTCATATATCACATCAGTTACTAACTATTACCCTCAATAGCTTTTACTAAAAAGTGATTTCCCATACATATGGATATTTTACACATTCATAATAACTTGAACTTATATAAACATCTGACAGTAAAGAATATTTTCATAATGATAGGATGTTTTAAGTTTGCATGACATTTTCATTGTAGGATAATTTTTAAAAGAAACACAGTGTTTATAAATAATTTGTTCACATCTTTCAATTTAAAAAATGTGTGCTTTTGTATTGTAAAGCTGGAATCACCTGCAATTTTATAATATAATTATGCAGAATTATTTTACAGAGCTTAATTCAGTTTTCCTTATGCTAAATCAGCTTTTCAATTACTTTGTTTTCATAAATTCCAATAAGTTGCAATTTTCACATTCTGGTGCAGTTGTTTGCCATGTCATGTTACCATGGTAAATGTACCATTGCACATACAACATTGTGAGTGTTCTCAAGTGATCCTGTCAAGGGGAATAAACTGAGCTGAACTAAAGATATTATTTGGTAATGTCCGCTCTTAGCAACGAAAAATTCATATGACTTTTAACGATGATAATTTTTATAAATTTTATTATGATAATTGAATGAATGAATGTAGTGTCATTTTTTATTGAGTAAAATTGCATGTTTTTTTTGTAAATAAAGCATGTATATAAATATATTCAAGGTCGGTTCATCTTTTGATGAAACATTTAAAAATGTACATACTTTTACTTTTATGAAAATGATCTTAAATTGTTAAGGATGCAGTGTTAGGTTCTTTGACTTCAGAATCGAATCAAGAGTTCTCGATTTTCTCTTTGACAGCAGTGGGGAACATACTTTTACAAATTTCAAATGAAGTTCCATACAGTACAACCAATATTAATAGCCATCTTGATATAGTCTTTGAAAATAAACACCATTATCACCAACGTTACCTCACCGTGTGTAGATATTAGAGAAAAAATTGTTTTTGATTGCATCATAAGGGTGGCATGAGACACTCACAATGATTATGTGACGGGCACGTGCTAACACTGTGGAGTGAGTGAGAGGTGCATGTCTCGACCACGACTGTACGCATGTGATTATATGCTCTCTATGTGACCTCTGTTTCCTTATAGGGTGATATTACGTTTTTCAACTCCCCCCTTTTGTTGACCATACCCGACGAAAACGAAGAGATACAAGAGTGTAGTACAACCCCTCCTAGTAGCCCAGAGGTTGGTATGAAAAGTGACGGCCATTTTGAATCTCAATGGGAGATCACTCTAATTGAAATGTATTATTATGGGTGACAACCCCATTTAATGTTTTACCCTCTTCAATGTTGTGAATTAATTTTTAGAATGATGAATGTTTTCCCAATGATGTTTATGTTTGATAATCAAATTATTTTTTTTTTCAGAAAAAAACATATGTAAAGACCCAATTCCCAATTCTAACAATTCCTCTGCCTAAATGCTTATGACCATATTAATTTCTATTTTTGAAGCTTCAACTTCTTCATTGTACAATAATATTGGAAAAGTTATTCTATTTACAACTGTTTAATATTTTTATTTATTTTGTTAATTCCTTCATGTCAAATGCATACTTATATATCTATTTTCCTTAAAAATGTGTGCAATGAAGAAATTAAGGCTTTGTTATATCTTATTCACCATCCTCCCTGCATTTTCTCCCTACCCTATTGTACATTGGGTTAGTGGGTTCCCCAGTTCAAAATCATTCACTCTTTTTTTTCTTGAGCAAACTGCACAAATCAAAGCAAACACATTTCAGTCTCTCAACAAATATTAATTATATTGATTTGCATTTTGTTTACCATTTGCATGCTTTCAATCTGCCCTTGTATACAGTATTTAAGCAAGATTGGTTTTAAGGCATGTTTTTAATTTATATTTAAGATGAAAACTGTAAAATTCTAAAATCCTCTTCTAGTAAATTACTTATAAAACTTATAATGTTGTAACATAGCCTCTTAACTACTGAAAGTATAGCATTCATCATCATCAAATTACATTGCAGTTACAAGCAGTTAAGAGGTTTGAAAAGATGAAAATAAACCCAAAATATTAACAAATAATTGTGTTTCAATAGAAACAAGACGAAGAAGAAGAAGAAGATTCCAAGTCTCCAGATGACTCCACTCACCAAACAAGCACCGAGTATAACGGAGACAGCGGATACGAGGCCGAGTCACGGCCCGAAAATACAGAGGAGGATGCCACGCCCGATTCCACAGTTGATATCCATACGCCCCCCAAAATGTACATGTACGACCTAACACCTCTAGATATGCAGGACTCCCCTAGTCTTAATGATCCTAGTCGCAGACTTCTACCATCAGAGCTGGAAACATGATGACGTCTGCTCAAAATGGCGTCTACTCATGTTTGCGTCTGCTTGAGCATTTGCTGATTTGCTTGTGTTAAAATTTGGAAGCACAATGAGGCATTTGTTAAAATGGACTCATAGAAGTGATTAAAAAGGATGGTAAAAGTCTACAAGCTTTTCCTTTTCCATCTTCTCTATGACAGTCTCCATTTCATTGATGCATTCCCAAAACAAAACTTACATTCTTTCAATGTTGAAAAGACGTCTATATTAAACATTGAGGAAGAATGGTGAATTGAATTTCCATCTGTCCAGCATTCCTCTGTTGTCCTCATTTGGTGAACTGGTGAAACTGGATGAACACAACACAAGTGGCTTCTGCTCAAGTATGGAGACAATGACAAAATGAGTGGCATCTGGAACAAAGTTCTGAAGCTGCAGAAGACAATTCAGAGACACTTAAAGTGCATGGTATTGTATGAACCAGAGCTTTACTGGATTCTCTCAAGGTTAACTCTGAGTTTGCACTATATTCATGTTTCCAAACTGAAATCGTCTTGCTTCAAAGGAAGGAGAACCTGTCATTTCTGCCTGCAAATGGAATCCTTGGATTTTACTGCCTGGTAATAGAATGATTTCTAGAAATTGACTGCCTGCCAGAAAATTCTTAGGAACTTAATGCCCAGTAACAGACTTATTCCTGATATTTATTTACTTCCCAGTAAAATATTCATTTACGGGAATCTCCTGTCCTGTAAAAGTGAACTCCCTGGGTATTTGTTGCCCAGTCAGAGACGTTATTCATGGAAAGAATTTAGGGGGAAGAGTTGAAGAATATGTTGCCACGTTCAGACCGAGTGGAGTTGTGTATGCTTGTGTCCTTATGTATTTGATATTTAGAGTAGCAAATTCATCAAAGAGATGATCTGATCATCAAAGTCTGTCCAGTAGCATATGATCAAATCAAATATGGCTGACAACTGCGATTCTTGTTTTAGTTGTCTTGCATTTGAAACATCTGAATCAAAGATGGCTGATTTAGGATTTCTTCATTTTCAGAAATGTTTATGTGACTTTCAAGTAATTTACAAACCTTTATGTGCTGAGACAGTCTGTTTATGTCACCATAAGATGGGTTATAGATATATTCCAGTAGAAGTGATATGGTGGGGTTTAATGCCATTTAAACAAATATAAGGTCACTCGTTCCTGTCCAGAGGATGAGCAAATGCTAGCTGTCGTCAACTTAATATTTGCAGTGAGTGTAAGTGAAAATGATTGTCGCAAATCGATTGATGTTTTCATTAATCTTATGGATCTGAGAACTAACTCATGTCATCCCTTGTCTTTAAGAAAAATAAATTCTAGTGATAGGATAGTGATTAAAGCAATTATTATTCAAATAATTGAATGAATTTGGTAATCAGGTCATATGTCTTGATTGATATTTTTGGAAAGCAAAGATAACGTTTTGCAGTAGATATTGACACGGCCATGGAGAGAGTGATGAAAGTATCTACTATCTCATATTAACATAAATAATTCTCAAAGCTTCTTTCGTCCATGCTACCAAGCAAATAGGTTTGGGTTTTTCTAGAGAGGTTACTTGGGTATGGTTACCTCAATTGAATAATTGTATTTGGTTTCATGAAGAGACAGATATTAGAATAGACTGCCAACTGTATGATATTTCTTTGAAACTTTACATAAGGTAATTAAGGAGGGTGAACTCACTGAGATCTGAACCCATTTCTTGGCTCGCCACCTACACTCTGATACTAATCTTACCTCATTGTAAACAGTATACTTCACCTACACGTAGGACAGGTAATTTATTCATCATCTGTGCTGAAGGCAATCATGCATATACCCAACTAGAAGATAAGGATCACATGAATTTTCAATATCGAAGTATTTATAGTTTATATACCAATTCATATGACACCTTAATGATGATTATTGTGTGATCCCTTACATTGTGTTGAGTATATTCTATATATCTGCCTAGCTTTCAAAGAAGGTATATAAAGGTTTATCAGTGCTTTACTTATCAAAATGGTCGTGATTCAGATCATTTCTTTTCCTACCCACAACGTATCTTATAGATATAATGTTACCGTAGATATATCATAATAAGGTTGAGGACACTAGTATCCCAAAAGTTTGATGTTTCGGAATAAGAATGCTGTTACTTAAAAAAAATTTCATAAAGAGCATGTTATGCTGAATTGATAAATTGAGGGGTTTCTTTTAGAAAAAGTGTAAATACTGGACAAAAGTTAGGGACATTGGATATTTTTAATAACATCTATTATCAGAGTGTTAGTGAATAAATAAATTATTATTCATTATTGCAAAATTAATCATATCCATTATATCCAACCACTTTTGCCCCAGAAACAACTGCATAGTTAAAAGCAAGGTTGGTTTCATGGCAAATGAATTCAAAAGGTCCTGTATGGAAGTTAAGTATCATTTAGATGTCAGGACCTCCTTCCACAAGGCCTTAAGGTGATCGTAAGTCCTGAAGGTAACCTTAGCGCAATGTTAAAGTATGGGAGTTAAGGTTAACCTTAGTTAAGGTTGCTTTGTGAAAGCAGGCCCAGATCAAATGTTTTTCTAATGGTTGTTGTTTGGAAACTTTGATAAGAATGTCCTTTCTCCCTGCAATAATACTAACATTAGTGATGTAAGTGAAATACTCTTGAAAGCGGCTTTAAACCCCAACTCACCTCACCTCTTATGGTTTCGTGAAGAAACTTTGATAAAGGTGAACTTTGATTATTCTGATGTTTATGATTGTGAGTTGATCAAGGTTTATGAATATAGAATAATTCAAAGGGAGTGGGTTGTCAAAGCTTTAATCAGGGTAGATCAAATCTTTTCTCTTGATAAATGATAACCTATTTCTTTAGAGAAGGCTGGTATCAGATCTTTCCGTAGAGTACACCAAATCATTGAATTTCATATTGGTTACTTCATCATCAAGACCCATGAATGGTGTTTATTGTTTCCCAGCCGATCTATAATGTTAAATTTTGGGAGTTTAGCCATCAACTGTGAAAACCATGAAATAGGGCCAGTTCACCAAACTAAAGCCTTACCACTTTTAACCAATTGGCAAATGTTGGTTGTTTCTCACACTAGCCTTGTAACAGAATGTTCAACTTAAAGGGAAGGTTGAGTCACTTCGAGGGGCATCCTCTTGGAACCATTCCTTTTATATGAATTAGAGAGAGAGAAGCTAGACATGCTTGTTGTGTTAGCATCACAAGCTGCTGTATGTTGAGCCTTGCCTGGTCAAACTGATTATGAGATCAGGAAATCTAAAAATCTTCTTAATTTTTAAGTATGTCAATGAAATGAACGCTGAAGCCTATACGTGTTCATCTCAGGATTTGAGTGAAATTGTGTCGGATATTTCCTCTTTTGAGCATCTAAAGACCAAATACTCATTAGAAAAGTTTTCCAGCACTTAATGGTTCATTTTTTTCCCCATACTATATTTCAACATTAAATTTGGTTTCTCCTTACCATTTGTGTGGACTCTATTCAACCATTCTACTGGTGGCCTCTTTTACCCAAAGAAATTATGTGAGAGTTTGCCTGTTCTCGAGTTTCAGTCGGCCATTTTGTTTTTTGGCATGACATTAAAAACGCGAGCTGAACTTCAATTAATTCGACAATAAAATAAAGATAAACTAAAAGTATTTATGTTATCTTTAAATTTACAAATAATTAATGATGATGCTTATCGCCAAATATTATTTTGACCAAATCTCAACCAATGGTTTTGACCAAGCTAGGCTGTAAACAAGTGCCTTTCTTACTACAGCTTGTGGTTTGTCCAATGACAGATAATTATATATATGTGTTCGATACAAGCTCCTCATTGGTTGATCTTGGCATTCGCACATTCAAGGTAATCAAGAACTGACATGTCCATCCAAATGTCAGAGGTTCCTTCTCAGCTACATATTCAAGTGGCAATATTTATAGTATTTAGTCATGTGTATTTATTTAAGTGTTCAAGTTTGTATTTAACTGTTTCTCATTCAAACTTCTTTTGTTATCAGTGCTTCTGTTTTTCAAAATATTTGTTTGTTGTGGTTTATCAAGGGCTTATCGTAAACACTTAACTTGAAACTTATGTCAAAATTTACAATTAAAATCATTGATATGCTTGACTTCAATACCTTTTCCATGTTTGTAAATTATTGTTGAATTGTTTGATTTGTTAGTAGTAATGCAATATCAAATTGTTGCTTTTAACTTGTTTCTGGATCACAGTAATATAGCTGTAATGTTGAGAGGTGTTGATATTATAATTCAATATGTTGAGATGTGTGCTTCATGTTTTAAGTCATTTATGCTTGATTTCAATCATCAACCCAGGACTCTTAACATTCTTAGCGCTAAGACAGTTTGTCTCTAATGACAGTCAAACAATATTAGCACTAAGAAAGCTAAGAAAATCTTAGGCAAGGTGTGTAGTTTCTACATTGATGAGTGAAATTAAGTTTAAACCTCACACCTCAACTAGATTGCCTTTGTGTTGAATATATTTATGAACATGGAACAATCCCCCCCTCCCCCTCCCCCTCTCCTGCTATAGTTGCCACTGCCAGTATGCTGATGAGATTACCAAGCGCTTGTATAAATGTATAAAACAAAAAATGAAACAAGAATTGTGCAGTTTATCTGTCACTCCCCGTCAAGTGGTGTTACTGTCTGTATTCTGTGTTTTTTACTGTCTCATTTTGTACAAAGAATCCATTTGTTGACAAGATTAACAATAATTGCTTCCTTAAGAATGATTTTGCCTGAGAAAATTTTGTTAATATGAGAATTTCTGTATTACATCATTGAACTGCCAGAATGATTTAGTGGTGATGTCAGGTTTTAGCAGCAACATATAATGTTAGAAATACATGCTATTTAGATATTGTTACACATCAAGAAATAATTTAATTAAAACAATTAGAAAATCAAAAACTAATTTTTAAAATTGCATTAAATCATGTCGTCCTAAGACACTGTGATGTTATTCTTGCAGTATATAAAATAAAGTTGTTGCTTAACTTTATTTCTTGAGTATATGATATTTTGGCTCAAAGTTGTCCCACCTACCGGTATGTATAAACTATGGAATTGTACAATTGTCTGCTTGTACAGTCTATGTGAAGATTATTTATCTGATTTGTAGAGTTGCAGATTTTTTTTCTGCTAAATGGTTTCATCTTCATATTTTGTATTTTAAAGATCATTCTGTCAAACTCATTCATCCATCGCTACTCTTCACAATCATAATGCTATCTTAAAAGTATTCATCAAATTAATAAACTGCAATAATTCTTTGATAGTTCTCACAAAATTTTAACTCATATTTGTAAATCATTCATTTCTGTATGCGTTTGAATTCTATTTTAAGTAGAAAATGACCTAGGATAGAGTCAACTGCTTTTTATTAGAACTATGTTACCTTAAGATAGTTATGTTTGGGTATGCAAACAGTATTGAATTTAGCCAAGGAAGATGATCAAACAGAATGGTGAATGTGCTACAGTGCGATTCAGGGATGCAACTTTTTCTTTACAATTAGCATTCTTTTGTTTTGTCATGTTGTCATTTCAAAAATACGTTGAATTAAAGAATATTTAAATGAATGTGAGTTTTTGATTGTTTCATCTATGGAAGGGGAACTTGGTACATGATAGAGACACAATTTAAACTATATTTTCAATATTTACAGGAATATGGATGACAAACCATAAGATATTTGGATCGTAACTGCCACGCTGAAACATTATACTGCAAGGCTTTTCATCAACACAATAAATTAGTCATGAAAAAAGATAAGAAAACACTGAATAAAATAGATATTTATATAATAAAATATGTAATATAAAAAATCTTGATATGTATCGAGTAAACATCCAAAAGTTTTGGTCCCTCAGCCCACAAAAAAGATACATGCAATAACACTGACATGATTTCTTCTGAAAAAAACCTGTTCAATTGACAAACACATTTTACGTTGCCAGGAGTACATTTAAATCTTTGAAGATATTGTGTTCTTGACAAACACCTTTTTCTTTCATCCAGAGAGGTAGAAAGAAATTGCTTTCACGATTGATGCAGTTACGAGTGATATTATTTAGATATTCTACCTCACAAGGTGAGATAGACAAGGTCAATGTCAAGACATTTACAATATGATCAACTCAACATTTTTACTATGACCTCTTTGAGAGACATTAAGAAGTTGGCGTGATGAATAGAGAACAAGTTCTATGGATTTATAACTTCTTTATTGCAGGATTGCAGCAATTCTAACATCGTTAACAAACAGGTGTTCGTATCTACACCGAAACATCACAATCCTGTAATGAAGTTGTAAATCTATAGATCTTGTTCTCTATTCATTTTTACTTTGAGTCAGCTGAGGACTAAGCTATTGGCTCGGCAACAATAAGACGTCATGAACGTATCATTTCCATAAGCATTGCTTGATGACACCACTAGTAACTGAAAACATGATCTCAAGTTATTTAAAAAGTTATTGATAACATTGTTCACTTTCATTGTGATCAATAATCATCATCATGAGACCTAAACTTTCCTATGACTCGTATCAGAATGTAAAGTAAGCTTGAAAACTCTCCAAATTTACAATGGTCAATTTTACTATCAAATCCCATCGAGTTACAAGTTAGTGCTGGTCAGACGTATATTTCTTTTCACACTGTACATATTATGATCTTCTGTACGAGTCTTGTAAGAAAATTGCACAGAATGTTACATACACAAATATAAGTACCATCCTATGGTCTTATATTATTACATAACTTTGGTTAAGTTATAGTGTTTATACTTTTAAAGCAAGGGATTGATTTTGTCATAAGAAAAAATATTCACAACGAATATGCAAAAAGTGGTAAACGTGATGTTATGCAAATTCATTTTCATATGACATCATCAATCTAGTATAATTCAGCAACATACACAGGACACTAAGCTCATCACACTTAGCATATCACACTTAGCATGATTTAAAATCTTACAAATCCAGAACTGCTAATAGGATTAAATTATTCAATGAATCCTCACAAAATATATATTTATCATAAGGTCAAATTTATATGTTAAAATGTTTCAGTAATGGTAATTCTTAATAGTCTTCACTGGCAAGCAGAGCTGCTGGTTAAATTATCAACTCGCCTTATCCAAACTTCAAGGCCCCGCGATGCATTGACACTGTAGAATAAATTCTCACAAGCCAAGCAGACTGGCTGGCCTCTAGACAGACTGACACCATTTGAAATCAACCATCAGTGTGTGGACATTGACAACCTAAAACAATGGGTCTGGAACATTTTCTTCTTATGAGGAAGAACAATAAAAGTTTTTAGGGAGCGACCCCTATGACTCGCACATTGTGACTTCAATCCACACATTTTCATACATCTATACTCAAAAAGTTCCAAATCACAAAGCACATATTCTTTACCAATGCATTCTGCTAAATCAGCGTATATTAATCCACTCCCGCTCCTTCCTAATACCCTGATCTGTTTCAAGCCAAAAGCCTAGTATTGCTAGCTATCTAACCAGCCAATAAGACTACTCGCATTCAGCAACAACGGCACAACCCAGGTGAAAAATCCGTTGACTTTAAGATAGTGGCTCCTTGCATAACAACATTTCATTGGCTGAAATAATAACAGATGAACAAAGTCATGAATATCAAGCTGGTCCAGCCATACGAGGGATTTGGCCCAAAAGAGATCAGGGTATTAGGAAGGAGTGAGAGCGGATTCATATATGCTGATTTAGCGGGATGTGACTAATGATCAATGCTTTTTGTGAATACCCTCCCACACATTCTTACACACGTACCCTAAACAATAATGTCTGACGTCCTGGCCCCAGAGTCCAACTTGTCCCTGCCTACACGTATAACTCTTGATCTTAATCTGTTTCTCGTTGTAGCGGTGCCTCATGGGAGTTGTGTACATAGCATAGAGCACCTGTTCGTCTGTATTGGCCAGTCCGTCCTTCAGGAGAGTCTCAACTGTCCACCTATACTGCTTGATAAAGCCCTGTAGAGTGCTGTTGATCCCGAGAATGAACCCCCCAGATACCCACACCAGGTTACTTCTCATAACGACACTAGTATCAATGTTTGGATCGTGAGGCCATGCTTGTGTAAACCCCACCTTCTCCACGTTAAACTTTTCAGGAGGGAGAAGCTTAAATGGACCACCATCGTCTGTTAAGAGTTTAAAATAACTTATATCCATCCAAGCAAATGCTGGTGTTTTGAATGGATTTAAGTCAAGTGCTCTTTGTAACAAGTCATATTTTGCATGAGTTAGACTAAGAAATTCAGGGTAAGCTGTATTTGGGTAATGTTTTGGGTAATTAGGTTTCATCACAATCTCCCGAATGTCATTCAGAAGTCTAAAAGCCCAGAGTTCGTCTCTTTTAAGTTTGATAATTTGTGTAAGAGAACTTGGCAAGCATGATCGGACTTGGCTGAAATATGCGATGTCCTCATCCTCCTCTATGAAAGCTAATACAGGGTTTGTCATCTTTCCAAGAGGCTGCATCCACTTCTTGTAAATGTATGGAGTCCTGTAAGTGCCAAATTTCTGTCCTTTTTTAAACATTCCCAAGTTAACATAAGCTGTGACTATGGTAATCTCATCAGGCTCTTTCTGCAGCATGTAGTCGGGGATGTCTTCAGAATTGCACCATCGACTCTGAAATATGGAATTTGGTAAACCTGTGACAGTGATATTAATAGTAATCCATTCTAGCGCATTCTTTTCCCACTCATAACTTCTCATGTAACTTGGGTGCATATTTCTAATTTTTTATTCAAACTCCTAAAATTATGAAAATTTAAAACACAAAAAGTATCATTTGTTTTATCTAATCAAAATAATCTTCCATTCCCAACTGACTTCTCTAGTAATCAATGAGTGCATTGCACAGGTGATGTCCACCTTAGATTGGAACATGCAACATTTAACCAATCTCTACATTTTCATTCTCATCATGCAAATCAAGAAGTTTGCATTAACATCATAGTTCATAATGATATGCCAAAGGAACTTTGCCAACTTACCAAGTATGGATTCCCAAACATATAGCCATGAGACTTCAAAATAGAATCTGTAAGGATAAAACATAGCAAAATGAATAAAGAATTCATCCCAATATCATCTTCCCACTTACCACTTCACAGCATGTGATAAGTTTTACAAAAACGTAAGCAAATAATTTAACCAAAAAATACTTAGACAGGGATTGGAATGGAAACAGAACCTGAAATATGATAGCTTGTTCCCCTTTCTCTCTTCTTCAACAGTCATCATTTGATTAACATAGTCCTGATAGAACATAGCAATATGCAGGCTTTTCTAAAAAGTAATTCAACTTAAATATCAAACTGTTACCTACATATTATGTACATCACCAGAAAGATGATAAATACTACTGCAGCACGGACATATTTCTTTGGTCTCTGCTGAATGATGAGCTGCACGGACTGAGCGATGGTGCGACCTAGCTCCATGGCTGACTGCAGGAAGTGTTTATCTGGATCTTCATCAGTCGACACTAACCGGCTCCAGTCATTCGCAGGCGAGTCTTCTCCTAGCCGCCTGTGAAATGAACAAATAGAGAATTAAGTTTCAAACATTTACATGTTCGAGAAATATCCCCCAAAAAGTGCTTATACAGTCAGTACAACCAAGCAACTTTCATTTGATTTGATTGAAACATATTTTATTCATTCAAGAAATGGATTGGGCACAAGTTTTATTTAACTTAGAAAAGCCCTCTCCAACTTTCATTGCTTGTGCCAGTCACAACCACTGACTGGTTTAGATTTTAAGCGCCAAAATTGGTTTTTTGAGTGTAGCATCCTCTTTGGTAAATAGTGATGTCTTCATAACATTCTCATTGAGCTCCACCGCAGAAAGCAAGCATAGAATACTTTTGGAACTGTAGCAAGGCTTGAATTACGGTGACCAGTCATTCGAGCTGGCACAATTCATGAAACTAGAGCCAATGGCTCTGTATCTCATCGATTTCTTAAATTTCTATTGTATTTGGTCGAAGACTAAGGATGGGTATTGGTCCTCTTTTCCATATTGCAATATATTACGATACAAAGAAGCGGATTGCAATATGTATTGCAATAATGGTACTTTTCATATTTTCGCTTTTCCATGTTCATTTGTCTAAATAACAGCCATTAGAACAGTGATCAATGCTCTACTGGACATCGTTTTGTAAAGAGAGATAAATCAGTTACCGGTTTCGTACTTTTAACATGTCTGTGCTATTTCCACTTTGCACGTTTACACTTTGTTTACCACTTTCATTAAAATAATAGCGTGTTTTTGTTGCTTTTTCTGCAATTTTACACAGAAAGTGTTAATTCTAAAACCTCTGATATATTGGATATTTTCAGAAGACTATACCGGTTCGTATTGTGGTATTTTTGTATTGCAATATACCGATAATACCACGCACACTTATCGAAGACTAGCATAGAAAAAAACCCAGATGTACTTATAACATGGATTGAATTTATACAAAACATAAAATAATCATAATTTTTTTAAAAGTAAAGTCTGTCTACTCAAGTTTTCAGCCCCAAGTGCTTATCCTTCAAAAGGCTTTTAGTACAAAACTTATTTGACTCACAAACAGTGGCTAATTTTAAAAAAATGGTTAGCTTTTTTCATTTGAAACTCTGCAATGCTATATGAACCCCTGCCACACTTTTATTTGTGGTTGTTGGACAATAAAATTGACACATCTTTGTCTAAAACCTTCAAGTGATATTCTCAAAATTTTAAATCCTTATAGCTAATATCTGAAAAAAAGCCTAAAGAATATTTCAGGGTGGGTTCCCTGTCATTTCCGATGTTATGATTTTTTATAGATTTGAAACTGTTTCCTGAAGTATACTTGATAATTTTTGTGCGAGCGTGTTTCTTTACCGAACATACCCTTTGTGTAAAAATACCTGACACAGCTGTAGCACCACAAAATTTCAGTTTTAGGAGCGCAGCACTAGAGAAGTTGAAAATGTGAAAAATTTATGAATAAGTGACATGTGACAGGTCTGATTAGTGTATTTATAACAATGGTTTCATATGTGTTGAATGTGACACCATTCACAAATGTAAATGTTTTTTTGCCACGAAATTAGGTTTACCTCCATATAATCATAATGGTCACTGGTCATATATTGTAATATTAAATGATCAGTAACAAGTGACAGATTTAGTGATTCATTAAATAGGACTGTCCCTGACTCACCTACTGCCTTGACATTGATTTATGAAGACACTTAGACCTGTAAACTGAAATCTTTTGTTTTGAATAGTTTCAAACTAGTCTTATCACAATCGTTACAGATTTAGCATACAAAGGACACTTCTTTACTTACAGTATTGTAAAGAAAGATTAAGCGATAAATTCAGATTCTAATGGCATTTAACAAAACAAACCTGCGCCAAATGGAACCGGACATGTCTTCTCTATTATCTCCCTTTGCTTATCAAGGGCGCACAACTCTTGCAGGAATATTATGATTTTGGAGGAGATACATTCTTAGCATTTCATAGTTAGTTCTTATCGCTTGTTCGATATAATTTTGAATCGAAGGTATTCTTTTTGTTAAAGTTTGACTTGAAGATTAATAATTATAAAAATATTCTAAGCTATAATTGATGTGTATTATATTATTTTTAATAAAGATATTTACCGGTTTGAGGGTTTTGGGACATCGTAAGAACAAAATGTAGGTCTAGTTTTTAATGTAACCTAGTCCTGCTTCATGACTGTGTATTTAAAGGAGCCTTTTATACAGCCTAGGTCCACATTCAGCAAGTCTAGATTGACTGAATACACATGAAATAAGGAGCCCAAAGAAAAAAAATATTATGGATGAAGGAACAGTAAATTATCAAAATTTTTCATAGACTAAATTTAATTTAGTCTAAATGTAACTTATATTAAGTAATGTTATTATTTTACTAATATTGAGTGATAAAGGAAATATATATATATCAAATTATATGAGAGAGAGAGAGCTTACTGCGTGTCATATCGTTATTGGAAGATCGATAAATTTAAGATATGTGACAAAACTCCTTATCTCGTTATCTTCCTTCATATTCAACTGTATTCTGTTCCTGTTTCTATCTCTCTCTTTTGCCATTTTTTCCGCCTTTCTCTCTTTCCCCCCATTCTTTTGTATCATTTAATGACATTTGTTTACCAAAATGAAATATCAATAATTCATTCATATTCCAATGAATCCGATCATTAAGCCTTCTTTGAATCGTGACGTTTGATAGAAACGATTTGATATTCTACCACTTCCTTTCTCCATTTTCTTCTTATCAAGAAACAATATACGTCACACGGACAACACGATAACCCTCATCGGTATGTTATGGGTCGGTCAGACAAACATATCCTAAACTTGTATCGTGAAGACATTTCGACACGGCTAGCACAAAACTTGACAAAAGCATGCGTGGCATTTACATTTACTGCAAATACACGGAACTGATATTGCTGTTTCATTTGATAACTTTATAACTGTTGTCTCTGTGTTGATTTTCAATATTGTAAGATTTGATAATTATGTTTAAAGGTTACAAGTTGTTCTGCATTGCATAAACAATGTACCTTTTACGACTGCTTCATTGAATCACGACCAGTCGAAATGATACTTTTTATATTCATTTTCCATATCGGGCAGCAAATTCAACAGAACTTCAATCATTGACTGTTTCATTGAAGTACAGTGAGCTCGAATGTAAATTAGTAATACCTTCTTTTTCTTCTCTTGTTGCATATGTTCGTATATTTTTTTGTTTCAGATTTAAATCAAATTCTTCAAAGGCATTTAGAAGTTGGTGTAATAATGCTAGACAAATTCTTATTGATAACAAGTTCTTTATTTGATATCTCACGACGTTTCTGGGCTACTTCTTGCCCCTTCTTCAGGTGAATGTACAGTGATAAAGATTTAAATCGACCTAATTATTTGACTAATAAAGTTATTCACATTCCTTGAAAACGATTCATGTTCATTAATTTGGTGATGAATTTTAAAATTGACATGTTGATAAGAGACAGGACACTTCATAATAGCCGAAATTATATATGTTTTCTTCCACCATCAAGGGTCCGCATTCTCTTGATATTTATACATACTGTACCAAAATCAATATTTATTATTTTTGCTTAGAAAAAGCCAAAGCTTGAAGAAAGATATCAGATTACATACGTATCTATTCACTGTGTAACACATAAACAAGGTGTTGCAGATTCGGTCTGCTATATGACAGGAAATTGAAACTGGGATCTGTCTACGAATCTAACAAAGCGTAATTGATCGAGAAAACCAACTCTATCGTTTCCATCATTCAACAGAACCGATCGTGTCACATCTCAATAAAATGTTATACAGATGGGCAATACCTACATTATATATCTTTACTAAGATCTATAGGTTCTGTGGATTTAATAGTCAATGATCCAGTTTCTTAAATAAGCTCGAAATAAAGTCAACATTGTTCAAAGTGTAATTTTGGTCCCGTAATTTTGTCCCTTTGAAATACAAATGTAATGAAGAACCGAACAATGTTTTCATAGCAGTTAAAAAATTACCGGTCTATTTGATGTCGGATGGATCTTCTTCAGTTATTACATAACCTCTGATGGAACAATTAACCTGATAAGTGAGGGACCTTACTGTCCTTATTGAAGATACTCAATTCTTGGTTGATCTTTTGCCTCTAGAGTCCTTATCTAAAAATGTCTAGCTTTTTACCACGTTCTAACCTTCACAATAAGAACAACAACACGTCCATGACTGCTTCAGTGATGTTTATTGCTAGTTCAATTAATGTATATAAAAGTTACTTATAGTGAGAAACTCTTACAAGAACATCTCCAAACAATTCAAATACACAAACAGCTCCCGCTAGCCAACCAAGGGTTAAAAGTCTCTACGATGAAAATAAAACATGAAATTAAATAATTAAATATTCAAAATATTCAAAAATGAATTAGAAGAGAACGCTTGTTAATTAAGTTTGAAAAAACAAATTTGCATTTTAACAACATGATAGAGTTACAATTTCATGTTCGTCTCTAGTTAATAGTAGGCCTACTTTATTATGTGAGAGTTTAGCAGGCCTACTTTGTATAGTGTAACATTTTAGTAGGCCTACGGTGGCTTATCGTGTTTGAGGAAACATTTCCATGTACACACAAAATAGATTCACCCTTTAATATTTTAATTTCAAGTTGTAGCATTTCGTTTAACATAACTTTTTATTTCATCATGTATTAAAAGAAATGAAGAAATATTGCAGGAATAAATAGAAGATCAAGCATCTTGTCATGTAACCTTGCCATTGAAAGTATGTTACGCTTTAGAGCGACTGGGGCAGTTTTAAGAAGGCGAAATGCGAAGCAATTACCACGATTGATAATATAAGTTACATTAGTGTTGCATGATAAAAACCCAGTCCGTTTGCAACATTTCAGTTTGGATATTTTTCGGACTTACAAAACCAACCTGATCGCACTGCAACTTTAAGAGTATTACTTCCTCGTCCATTATGATTAGGTAAAATAACTAGTTCGCTCAAATGTTAACGATCTCACGTCGCTTAATAACTTTTGGACTCTGAAACAAGTCAAATACCTATATTCTAACTCGTACGTTAGTTAAGTAAAATGTCTTAATTGATAATAAAACATATTCTACAAATTACCTTATCATCACGTGAATTGAGTACTTTTTAATCATAAAGTACTTGCGATCTAAAGTTCATGAATTGTAAATTCTGTGATTATTACCTAATAATGCAAACACATGAAATATAGATGTACCTAATCCAACCAATCCAAGTAAATGATTGTTTTATATAAAAACAGTATCACGATAAAACCAAAATATTGTAGAAACATCTAGGCTTATGTTAATATCTAGTGTATATATAAAATAAGCTATAGATAATGAGATATATACCGATTCAAGAAAGTAAAGCAACACTGACAATTTATTCATAATAAGTGAGAGTCATTTCAGCCTTTGTGCAAATTTCAACCAATTGCGGCATATTAAATCTAAGGTTTTGGTTATTTAAACGAGTGTTGCTTAACTTTCCTCATTCAGTATATTTGGGTATGCAATGAAAAGCAACATGCGAGTAAGAGAAAACGTGGCGCGAACCATGGTCGAGGGTGCATAATTGTGATTAAAAAGGAGATAAAATTCAATAAACAAGACTTTGAGACAAAGATAATTATTTTTCAAACAGTTTACTACAATCAGTTTAACACAATCATTATGAACACTCTTTGTGTATTTCAAAAAGACTTTCAATTCAAAGCGAAAAAAAAGGTCGTAATATATGGTAAACAATAGTAAAACTGTATGTTTGAACTGAAAAGGAAAACTTAAAAGACGATTCGTAAATGTAATTTAATTGACAGAGTTAAACTTGTAGCTGACGTGAAATCTTTAATACCTGAGTTATTAAGGATGATTAATATTGTTATAACGGTAATGATAATACATAAACTTAAACTACATCACAAACTGTATACATTACCCGAATATAACATAACATATCGTAATACTCTTTATCAGTTCACAAACATCTATTTGAATCCGTTTAGTTGAAATAAAATTAAATTATTAAATTATGAATAAGGGTTTGCATGTTTGATTCTGCTCATCACTGTTTTAATGAGACCTTTGAATGGGAACTAAACTTTCAGTGTTGATATGACATTGGCACCTTGACAAACGAAACAACGTTAATAACTCGTACCATACAAACTCATGAACATGTTAAAAATGTGGAAAATGTAAAAGTATAAAGAAACACCGCAATAAACAATATTCACTTGTATATTTCTTCCTATTCTGCATGTGAACGGTTGTGCCAGCACAAACAATACGTAAACATGTAGAAATTCACAGCTAATATGATGTAGCGTCACTGAGTGGCAAAAGAAGAAAAACATGACGTTTGAAATGGCAACGGTTCTTAACACACTTCCTCAAAGTTGTCGGGGATGTGAAACACGCGGCTTTATTTAGAGCCGTTTTGACACTGTAGATTAACATACATGAGACAAGGCATGAACATTCGCATTTTCAGGGTTAAGAAATCTTAGTAACACCGATTAGTAGCCATAGCAACACTTGAAGTTTGTCTAGGTGTCCACAGGGTAATATGCACAGCCCTGTACACTTTAGGAGCCAGCTTAAGAAATAATTTTCTAAGATTTTGGATACAAAAATTGTAATTAATGTTTCAGTTCAATTAATGAAATTTGCGTCCTCAATTTATTATGAAAATAGATGACTAAAATGGAATGCTAGAATATATTATTAAAATAGTCATCATGTTACGTCCCTCTTCCTGATATACCATCATTTTTCATTACTGGAACAGACCTCTATTTGTCTGTTTCTCGTCTCTATGCATACGCCACAATGATCCTATCCTCTCGTTAGCTCTCCATTATCTCTCCAATGTAAACTGCCCATCAAACCATGTTTTTCGCCATTCTGCCATATCTTCTTCCGCGTCATATTTTCAAGTGCTGCACTCAGTGACGTGTATCTTGGTTACAGGTGATATTGGTGTATATATACAACATAATATATACACACCTGTGTCATTTAACTTGCTTTCATGTATATTAACATATGAACATATTCAATATGAATAAGTGAGAAGTAATGCTATGGATGGCAGTATTCGTAAAGTGGTAAGCAAAGAAAAATAACACTTATTTAGATGAAACACACCGATAGACGAGGGAGAAAGAATGATTTAATAGTGGGAAGGAACATGTACACTGTACACAGATTTGTACACCTAGCAACTAGGATGAAGCTAGACCTAATATAGATACAACATACACAGCCACCTTCTCAGCTGTCACAACACCTTCTGTGATTAAGAGACGCCTGCGACGTCACTTCCGGTCAGTCGACGTACGCTCAATGTTGTACTATACCAACTAGATCACATCTTTTGGTTGCAATTGAAACCATGTGACGTCAGCAGCACCAACAGTCCCATAATCCATCTGGCAGATGACTTCCTGTCATCAGCATGACTAGACAATGGCGGATCCAAGTATCCTCTGTCCACCAATTTTGACCTCTTGACTTACAGGTCAAGGTCAAGCCAAACAAAGGCACGAGGGCCAACCAACAATGCCGCTAAGCATTTGACCTTAATTTGGGTAAAGGTCAACAAAATTTGAACCGCATTTTCCCCTATAGTGTTCAGACCGCTACAGTCTCCTGTTCAATGTTAGGATTGCGGTAAGCAGACGACTCCAAGTTCTCGGGCATCTCCATCTTAGTTGTGTCGGCAAGTCCACTGGGGACATTGTCTCTCGAAGTCACTGACGTCTGACGGCAGAAGGAGGGAAGATCCTGACTGATCAGACGACTGTTCGTCCATTGATAAGGTGCCTTCATTTCCCGACGTGCCTTTCTGCGCATGCGCCTCTCTTCCATCATCATCTGCAGCTGACGGACCTTCCCTCGTAGGGCGTTGTCCTCTGGTTTGGAATTGTGGCATATATTCTTTGGTGCACCTGAAACAATGACAAATAATTCAAAGGAACTGGGAAGAGAAATAGAATATATCTAAGGATACTTGAGTATATATATACGTATATAAGCAGCTCTGTGATATCCAAACATTTCTAAGTGTTACATACTTATTGAGACACAGAGAGACACAATAGCTCATGTTGATTGATAATCTGAAATGATATACCCACATTAAATCTGTCTTGAAATATACTATTTCGCATCGCTGATTTTATGAGAGCTTCATTTTGAAGAGCTTTACTCACCTGTAAACTCTCGTGGTGAGGGAGGCCTTCTCGGGGTCGGGTGCTGAACAAGAAAGGGGCGACAACTGTGATAGTGAGGGGAGGCTCCGAGAAGGTCGTTAAGTATATGTACAATCGTTCCGATGTCTTTCCTAGGTTTGCCTTCCACATCTTGTAGAGTGGGGTCCAAGGTACCTGTAGTTCAGAATAAAAACCTTATCTACACGGTAGATTCTAAATACATGAGAAAAAGCCTTTGATTTTTTTAGTGTGCACCATGTTCTCTGCACCATGTAGACCATGGTCTAGTTTAGACTTTTATGTGTTTTTTTAACTGCAAAATGGTATTTAGTGAGAAAAAAAGAAAGAATGTTCCCGGACTTAAACGCACTAGTGCACACCGATATTTCTTTAACACAACGAATGCACAGATACTGCATATCTCTCGATATTATTCAAGAACCTCACTCAAATAATCTACCTCGTAAGTTATTTAACGAATATTTACGTATTCAGGTAGTAAAGTTGATTTTTGAAGACCGGAAGTATTTAATGTTACGGTACAATAAATCCGCATGAACTACGATATCGGAAATATTAAGATTTTGCTTATAACCAAAAAAGCGGAAACGGCAGCCGCTTTGGTCAATCTAATAGCAATGCTAATGCTGTGTTATTAAGTCGGTTTATTTAAAACATTGCTTTCATAAAACATAATTTATTATTTGTTCTCAGTTCAGAGTTTAGGTAAATTCAACAGCTGCACATAATAAGTGTTCAGCCGCTTTCAACTGTCTATAATTTATCCGTTTAGTGCACAGCTAACCTTAGATTTGTTATATGTCCAAGCCGACAGCGGCTGCCTAAATTTTTTCATTGTTGATTGCAGGTCAATTGCAAAGAATTTTAAGTCTTTCATTGCATCGATAGAAAGCTTAAGTGATTGCATAAGTCCTCTTAAACCTTAAAATAGCCAATTTAAACCGTAAAAGCGTGCACTAGTGCCTTAAGCAAGTGCTCCCGCTACCATTTACAAGGGAGACAACTCTGTAAGGCAACTCACCAGAGAAAGTCCCAGAGTAGACGCCTTGACCGAGATGGTGCATGCTATCGATGACTGCGCCTTGGTTTGAGCAGGTGGGTGAGGGAGGGGGAGACGCCACGGGGGTAGGAGGAGTGGGGACTCGGGAGGATACCGTCACCTGGGCAGACTCGCCCACCTGTAAATGGAAATACGATGTTAACTTAAAGTGTGACAAATACAACAGGTCATTAAAGTTTTGAATGATATTTTTATTCGTGGATTGATGAAAATTCATTCATTATACGGTAGAGTTTATTCTTTGACAGGCCACAGAGACAGATAGACATCCATATAGTGCATGCATATTCTCGAATCAAGGCACTTCTGTAGTCAAACCCAGAAACTATCTTAGTAAACTTTTAGTTGTATCCAGAGACTGTAGTTTAGATAATTTTATGCCAAACAATTCACCCGAGGCTGAACGATATCCTCTTAAAAAGCAAGTCTAGATTTGGGAAGAAGAATAAATGTTTAGAGAATTGAATGTTACTTTAGTCACCTTGGTGTGTCCTGTGAGTCTGGTGAGATCCCTCAGTTTCTGGGAGAGGTTTCGACTCGCCTCGGCCAGGGAGGCAGGGCTGACGGCTCCTGAGTGGGGGAAGACTGCGTTGGGGGATGTCGGAGTGGAGGGGGAGGGGCCTGGGTGAGCACGTGACCGCCTGTTGACACACTGAGTGGTTGATAGCTGAAGCTGGACGAACATCATGTGGTCTCCCAACCTCATCGCTAACAGGAGTGGAGCCCGACCAGACAGGAAGTCGTTGACCTGTACAATTGAAATATAAATTATTTGAACTTTTGTCACAAAATGTTAAAAAGACGTGGAATTAAGTAAATGAATAATTGCTAGATGTGTAGCAGGCACGCATTTGATGAATTGTAAACACGTGTTGCTTGTAGAGATTTATGTTCTGAAAGATTTTGGGAGGTCTCAAGTTGATTTTAATAATGTGAAATAACGGCTATTATCAATTATGTATAAGCTAAGAATAGAAATAAATCATGACGACTATATATAAATGTTCATTGTTTTTTTCAGGAAAGTTGATTTAAGTGAAAATGGTGTGAGGGTCTCTAACGAAAAGTTGTTGTTGTGAAGAAGCTGACTATCTAGGGCTTCTTAGCAACATGTCAACGCGAGGGTCCCATTTCAAATACTTAATGTCAAACATAAAAACACGTTTATTCAATAGAAAGATTATCATTTATGGAAAGAAACATTTTTTGAATAAGACAATACTTACTTGTGATTCTGATAGATTTTCTAACGCTTGCATCACACTGTTTTCCGGTCTCTGGAACTAAAAACATACATCCTGTCAATATCTACGTACTCATACGTCTACAAAAGATTAACATTATCAGGGTTTTGTAACCCCTGTTCACATTTAAAACACAAGTATTTATATGGTTTGAAATATTTTATATATATATATATATATATATATATATATATATATATATATATATATATATATATATATAAAATTAAAAAATATTTTGAAACCTGAGTTAATGTTAATTTGTACACAATTCACTTTGTCTTAAGTTGATATGTTAAATACAGAAATTACTTCGAGTTTATGCATTTTATTGTCGAACCCATCCTATAAATCTTATATCGCGGGATAAACAGAGCAATAAATATGAATCTATGAATGCAACATAAATCTCTATTCAGAACTAACAGTTAACAAACATTGCTGATCAGGTGATTGCGGTTTTTATTCGCCAATGCCCATACTAAGTAATACAAACATGACATCTGATATAGGTATAAACTATATACGGGCTGACCTAGAAAGTAAGGTTATGTCACAACACATGTGACTGATCGCGACTTTACTAGGTCGCATTCCTTTCCATATGTCCATATAAGGCTAAAGTCCACCTTGCCACTGCGCGGCTCATGTACGCCATAGCGGTTATTGATCGCGTATTGCATTGTTCGTGTGTTTACATTGCTGATGTTTATAACAAACCTATGCATTATTTCAGATATTTTCCTTTCTAAATAAACGGTTATATGTAGATAGTTCTCTCTGAAACCACGAATTACGATACCTTCTACCTGGATTCAGCTGTATTTTATACCTACATAAGTAAATGATGTTGTTATGTTCACCTATATTAAATAATTAATTAGTTTACGCAATCCAGGTGGATGAATGGGATTACCAACGGAAGAGTGATTGATTAAGTGTATTGAATATTCTTAAATAGGAATGATGTACTCAGCGGTAATCAACTTAATTCATAAACATTCTCAACACAGTGAATACACTAATAAATCCACAACATGAATGGCAACTTTCGCTCTTTGAATTTCCATATATGGAAATGTTAGACTGACGTTCATTATGAAACACATCTCGTCTTTCAATGAAACTTCAATGAAACTGTTCTTATTGTAGAGTCATATTCAGACATCTGAACTAGCTGGCGATATTGTAGACTTTACACAAGTCTCTTCAATAATTTGATTTACTACTCAACGCCATATAAACCATACGGTAAGTGAATCTTATTCAACGTTAATAGATTAGTAAAATAAGATATGTTTCCACAAAACGAAATAAAGTAGACCTAACATTGAAAATTGAAATTAAAATTTTGTTTTATAATGAATTCGAATTGAAATATACATCAGTACTTACTGTCATCCCACTCGTCATGTTAGGCAGCAGAGTAAGCCTGGTCTCTGAAGTAATCTGGTTCTCAGCTAATGTTCCATCTTTCAGAATTCTGTAAACAGAGAATAACAATTTTAGAAACAAATGTAAACAAATAACGTTATAATATAACGCTTAGTATACAAATAGATCAAGAATAGAACATTTAGTAAACAAATGAATAAGAGGTAGAAATATTAACAAACAATTGAATAAGAAGAACACCTGTTGTAAACATATATATAAAGAATAAAATATATAGAAACCAATTTATTCACTCCATGATTTACTCATTCATTTACGCAAGGCCTAATTTTTAGAGGAGCAACTGGTCGGTGAAATGAATGGCGCTTTGTTTGGCTTCGATCAGAGGGTATCAAAGATCCCTAGGTACAAACTCTACTAAGACTTCCTTAATTTGTAAACATGTTCTTTTTTAATCATTTGTGTTGACATTCATTGATTAATTCACATTTCAAATCCTCCCTCCAAACATGCATACATTCATGAGGTGCAGCTTTGAACAAGGAAGTATATACACGTGTCCCTTTTATCACGGAATACTTGCAAAATATCTTTCACCCTTATATAGAAGATACATCAAGAATAACTACTGCGTAAGGTTCTAGGAAGGAGGCAAGGATCGGCGCATAGCTTGATTTGATTGGATGTTTCAAAGAAACCGTTGTGGGTATTTCACCTTAATTCCAAATTAAGTTGAGATGATATTATTTCGCAATTTTTAATTGACGCAGCGTAAACAATTATATTTACATACAAACAATAAATCTAGGTAAAGTTAGTTAAACTTTAGTTTGGTTGAATACAATTTAGTTTACTAAGAAACTAAGAAATATTTGTACACGAGTAAAGGGCCACACCAATATTCAATTTCAAATATCTTAGTATGAACCATGAAGTACTTCAATTTGGAAAATAGGGAGTTTTTTCATTTGTTCTTGAGTAATTTTACGTTAAATTTAGTAAAACCGTAAACAAAACCTTTCTGTATTTTTTCATTCTGACCGAACATTTTCATTTTAGTTTAAAGTTAACAAATGAATCTAAAAATTCGGGGCAGATGCAGTAAATATTCGAGTAAGTGTGCATTAACAACGCAATATGTTATATAAAACCCAATCCAGTGGTAATAACTCGCGTTATGTAACACGAACACGTACATTGGCCTCGTTCTGAGACCGGGCCAAACTTTCAATGACGTCAATGATAAATATAGCAAGATCAATATGAGCTATTTTATACCCCTGTTGAGTGCTTGAAGGTTCTTAGTAATTGATTCCATAATCCATGAAACAAAATCAATAAAATTAAATCAATAGGTGTAAAAATTTCCAGATAGTATCGTTATACATCCGAGTTGTAATTAAGCAAAGATCATTTTATACATGCAAGAATGTAATAAATTTGGTTAATGCATTGAGAGCTGAAGTAAAGCAAGATAAAACCTCATGGGCATATATAAATATCTCGACATGTAGCTGATAAGTATATATTTCCGATTTGCGGTAAGAAATCTGACTCCCACGCCAATGACCCGGACCTAACTCGTATTGACCTGTAGTGACCCGTAGTGACCTGCACACTTATCTTGCTTCTAAACGTCGCTACCTGTGGGTGTACAATTTTATCCTGTATGGGTATCACACAAAGAGTGTCCTAGTTAAATCGCATCTATTTCAGACTTATTGTGTTAATTTCAATACTTATACACTATGGAATATGCATTGGTTACTGAATCTACATTGCCCAAAAATTAAAATTCTTACCATTACTGCATAATTACTTTTTAGTAAGAAAACAAAATAAGCCAAACTGAATATTTCATTAAAACTAGCATTTGTAAAGCTTAGTAAAATACGGGCATCAAAAATCTACAAAAGGGACAACTTAAAAGATACTAAATCACAAACCCTACTCAAGAGCTATAAACGGTTTAGAACATAAAGATGGAGCCCAAAGAAAGTCTACCTCACATTAATGTATCTGTAACCAAGCGCACCGACTATACGCCTATTGATTGGAGTCACGAGATTGATCGTACCTTAACCCCCTCCCCCACATTTCACCCCTGTCATGTGCTTCTCAGCTGACAGGCCCAGGCCCGAACTCTTCTTAACCCAGAGCAAACTGCATTGTATGTGACCTAATAAACTGCTGACACCTTAATGCTGTGCAAAATATTAAAACTTTTTTAAGTTAAAAAGCAAACTCACATGTTCCTCATGTTCACAATTCTTTCTTTTCTAATACTATGTACAATTGCAATCATACCTAAATTCACTGGTACGATTTTACTTCTGGTATTTAAAATGGTGCTTCTTATTCCACTTATCATCTTCAATTTCATCAAGCATATATGTTAATATATTGGTCTTTCCTTAATATCAGTATCAGTGATTCATACATTATTCAAAAGAACAAGATATATCCCTGATGATAAGAAACTCTTTCTGTTTTTCCTTCCCCAATATTCAACATATTTCCTATATATGTACACACAGTGAGTCATGTTTGATCAATAAGGTCACCTTTCATTTGTGACTAAAAGTGTTTTAAATGTGACATCGTCTGTAATTCGATTCGTGATTTTGTAATTTGTTTTAATATTTTTCACAAAATTGACGAGGTCCGAAAATGTTGACATTGTATATCCTAGACATATACATATATATATATATATATATATATATCCATGAAACATAAGTATATACATTTCAAAACAATGACTCACCGCAGTTGAATTTTAAAAGATCCAAAATGAAGTTGGATTTCATCAAATTGTAACTTATTTACAGGGAGTATTTATTATCTATCAAATATAGTTTTTCTGGGGACTAGATCTTTCCTTATTGATTAATGTTAATCGGTTCGATTGATCATATTCAAGTCAATGTAAAAAATTCTTTCAAATCTAAAGCCTTTGCTCGAAATAAGACAAAATCGCATGAATATTGATTCAACGGTGGCTTGGATTCGAGTAGTAATACGGAAGTCAGAGTACAAGAAAGCAAAGGAATGAAATCTGCCTACAACATAAATGTTATCCCCATTAACCTTTTATCAACAACATATACAATGAATCCGTCTTCTTTTATATACTCTGACGTCATCCAATACTTACTTCTTGTAAAGGATTCCTGAATCATCCAGGGAATCAACCAAACATATTTGTTATGATGCTCAGAGGTTTAAATGACTAGATTACAACCTACATATATACGTATGTGCTTTGACGCAAAGCTTGAACCTACGTTGAAGAAATTTGAAATTTGACACTTCGCCTTTTGATTGCGTATTTGGAATATGATAATAATTAACAAAACATAACAAGCTGAGATGGGGTGATGTAATTTTTCATCAAACTTACTTAAAGTTTAAAATGAAAAGTTAAACAGTCGACGTCACAGTTGCTTGTTCTCTAAATTGACTTTTACATTTCTCATTTTTGTATTTAACACACAATAATTTTCATGAAACTATCACTCCAACACAGCGTTAGATTATAAGATTATGCAAATCCGTGTTAAGCCTACAATCATACAAGAATGATTTTCACCAATACACTTTTAGCAGCGTTGGAATCATACTGCCTTTCGATTGATGTTAATGTAAATATGTGGTATACACACTTTAATGTAGACTGTATAACATCTCTTATTAGTAAAGTTTAGTTAAACAATCTGTGTAGTGAAACATCTAACCTTGACGTTAATTAGTGGTAGAGAAGTTAGAATCAACATTAACATGAATATTGACAAGAGAATTTGGGCCAGTCTACATTCAGACTTTTTGCAGTCTCTTGAATGGTTTACAAACAAAATATAACCCAAATATCGACAGTTTACAACATGTAGGGATTACAATAACAGAGAGACTTGATAAATATACTGACTGCGAGACAGTCTAGATTGTGTGGGAAGGGAAACAACAGCTTGGCCAAAGATGAATAACAGAGGTACAATTAGGCTCCATAGTAACAGACATATCCTCAATTAGGGCTGGTAAATGGTGCCGCGTTACCCAGCATCTGGATAGGTCATCATGGAAAGATTGATACCTCGACGTATTCTCAATCAGGGCTGGTAATTAAAGTAATGTTGATTGAATCCTGAATATGTATTCTTAAAGGATTGATACCCTGACTCAGACATAGCTTGTAAGAGTGATTGTGCCACTAATCATTTTCCCATAGAGATTTGTTTGCTACACGACATAATTTTAACAGATCTGTATTCTGTAGAGTTGTCACCTTCAAGATAATTATTAATGCTTGATAATAACAAATGGACGAACGGAAACATTGATCAACAGTTATATAATGACGTCGAACGAATGAGAGTAGGCCCATTATTCATGAAATGTCTCATCAGCGTATATACCTCTATAACCTTGTAACGAAATTAATTAGCAAATTAGCAACAAACGTTAAAAGCATGTCAATTATGTGACTTGTGAGCACAAGAAATCAATTCAAATAAACAAATATTCTTTAATATAACAGAAAGGTTTATGTTAATTTATTTCACTACTGACCTAAAATGTATTTCAAAAACCTTCGTTATCAGCTCGAAACAACAATCGAATACTAAAATGTAAGGAAGTAAGAAACTACGGGATTAAAATCAATGCCTTACGATTGAGCATTGTCCCTTCCAATACAATGATTCATAAAGCTCCTCGATGAAAGACAACAAGTTAAGTCACACTTTCAAGAAGTTACATTTTTCACTTTAAAGAATTTAGTCTGACCCAACATTCAGCGATCAACAATCATTATCATCAACTCCCGAAACGACTCAATGTTAGGCTTATCTTATAACCTGGAAGGAAAAACATTTTCCATGAATTAAACTTTAAAAAAATTTAACATCGATAACAATGCAATGCGATTGCCGAAACTCCCGGCTACATGACTGTCACCTTCATACAACGAGGTCAAACTTAAAATCCTCGCTATAAGACTGTCCCTTTATACAACGAGGTCAAACTTAAAATCCTCGCTATAAGACTGTCCCTTTATACAACGAGGTCAAACTTTAAACTCCTCGCTATAAGACTGTCCCTTTATACAACCAGGTCAAACTTTAAAATCCTCGCTATACGACTGTCCCTTTATACAACCAAATCAAACTTTACTCTCCTCGCTATAAGACTGTCCCTTTATACAACCAGGTCAAACTGGAAATATAAAGAATCAGGAAGTAACATATTACACGGTCTAAAATAAGATGAGCTCATTCAGTTTGATACAGATTCCTAACTTTTTAGGTCCCGACACCATTGGCCAACCTATCCACTCCCCATCCATTAACTATAGATTATCATTACGGGAGTGATGTTTTCACGCTTTGGAATGATGCACGCACTAAATGCCCTTTACGCGAATCATAGGATGGGGGTGTAATGAGAGAATTGGGTACAGTCTGATCATTCTTAGAAGTGTTTGTCATCCTTTTAGTAATATTGATTAGCATTGATGAGGCATTGGCCCCGTTACGCGTGAAACACAACTACATTCCTTTTGGTGATTATTTGTAAGTTAAGAACTGAACATTAGTCGGTCTATTAGCACTTCAACAGGTAGAACAGAAGATTGATGTAATAACTACCATTTCCATGTTTCACACAGAGAACGTGTATTAACAGTTTGATTCTGTATCTCATAAAGCGTGCCGAAAGTGGAACTAGCGAATCATTGGCTAATGGTGCTGATTCAAATAGTCATTGTACCAAACCTAACTCCTTTTAGAAAAGGATTCGAAATCGAACCTGTTTGAGCCACTGCATCAGGATAGTAAATCATTGCCCAGGAGGCATATTCAAGAATAAGTGTACTGAGGTCTATTCTAGTGATATATTATTCATGGAACACGCTGACAGTACTTTGTATTGTGAACTCAAAAAAGAGCATCAACATTGTATGTCAGTCAACATTAATGTGACTATATAAGTGGCAGTCCCACCAGTCAAACAGGACCACCAACAATGAAGTCAAAATAATAAATAGAGTGAATAGATGCATTAGGTACAAAGCCAAATGCTTGATGCATTAAGAACAAAACCCTACGTATTCTTTCCAAATTATACCCAACTAGTGTTATGTGAAAACGTGTAATTTGAGAGTGTCATTTTGATCAAATGACTTTAAACGTCTTTATAAACGCGGACCATTTCAAATACTGGGAAACGTTAATAGTGCACACGGATTCTTAACTGCAGAAAAGTAGACCCCCAATGACCATTATTCAGTATAATGTCAAAGATATGTGTTGTCTTTCTTATTATTCACTAGTTCACTATGCAACATTTTGTGCCTATCTAAATATGGATCTTTTATCATCTAGCAAACTGTCCAAAATGTGTGACGTCTTTGTAAACAAATGTGTACTCGTTTGACTGACCGATTTATCATGGGTGTGGTTACGACATGCATCGATATGATACCATATACAGCTGGTTCATGCTTCACTGACGTCTCTTTATGGGGTTTCATACATACGTAGGGCCTAGCAACAAAACACAGGAAAACTAAGCTTCTCGGTCAGACAGTCTGGAATGGGGCGCTCGTCACTGCCAACAGAGGGTGGGTTGTTTGGATGGGAGGGTTGTTATCCCATTTCCGTACCCAGGAGTATCGGTCAATGCCCCCGTACTGAAATATATTCTGTCTGTTTGGAGTACCATTTAAGGCCACGTGACCATGTATTATTTAACATGTTTACCTCTATGGCATCATATATATAATTCCTATAAAAAAAACTACGTTCAAGTTATTGTCAGGTTCGTAAAATGTGTTACTTAAGTTGACCACATGTGAAGGCAACGTTGGCAGAAATACTCTCAGTGTAAGGATATTGATTAATAAATCTGTCAATCAAACTTTAAAACTGATACATCAGGACATCGTGACATTGTTCACGAGTTTTTTTAAAAGTTGAAGTCCTACCGGGCCCTATGGTGTTCAATTTAAACTGGAAGAAACGTTGATTTCGCTTATAAGACACGGAAGTGATTTCGATATTTAGCCTAGGGACAATTTCCATAATATAGCTCTTATTAATTTTTAGCAGCGCGGGTTGAAATGTCCCAAATGGTTTGAATCAGTGGTTTTGCACGTAATTTGACAACTCTTTGTTTCAGACGATGACGTCAAAGCCTTCCTCTGAATAATGACAACAGTGTACCAATTACCAACCGACATCGATTTGATCTTTCCCATCGGAGTTGAAATCAAACAACTTTGACTGGACGCCGTAAACTAACCCACATGTCTTAATTAGTCATACGGGTAGTTACTAAAAATCAATTTTCATTTACAGCTTTCTGTTAAGAAACTGTCGTGACCTCTAGGTAAGTGTTCATACGTAGTGTGGGATGAAGGGCGGTCAATAGTGATCGGTATTAGTTCCTACACTTCACACGAACTGTCGTTATCATCTCTATACACTGGTTAGCCTTTGACCTTGGTTTGTAATTGCCATCTCGATATTGTAAATAAATCCAGAGACGAATTGATGTCTTGCATTTTTTATCATACACCTGTTTTTAATCAAAGCACAATATTATATACTGCAAAACATATATAAATTAGATTCAAAATTTTGGTTTTAACTTCTACAAAATAAAATAGATTGAAACTTTTGGTCTTAATGCTTATAGATCTAAACTTTTTGGTTTTAATGTCTACTATTGAAATTAGGTTGAAACTTTTGGTTTCAATGTCAACAGTTTGAAATTAGATTTAAACTTTTGGTTTTAATGGTTACAGATTTGAATTACATTGAGACTTGTGGTCTTAATTACGTAAAGCAAGTAAATAAGAGAACTGCTATATTCCAATACAGATCTGAAACTGTTGTCAGTTACAGGAAATAAATTGCATTTAATAATCAAATTCATCAAAGGTTTCTCCCTTCTCGTATTGTATAGGAAGAAGTGAAAGATTTGGCAGTTATTACAAACAATGCATAGTCACCACAGCAGTTTGACAAGAAGTTGTGAAATCATAGCTGTGTGGGCATAAGGTCGTTGCTAAGTCGTTGTTGATGTTGACAACGTGTTTATGTTTGAGACAGAAAGCATTCTTTAGCTGCAAGCCTGGTGCCTATCACCCCTAGCCTCTGCATATCAATTAGCTTGTAGATTTCACAATTTCTGCCCAGGCGCGTGGAGACCACGTGACGAGGTTGTCAATACCACCGTCTTAATAGCATCATGTACTTACAGAAATTAGTGTAAGCTGACATAGACTTGATAAAAACATGGATGTTTTGTTTCACTCTCAACATTCCAGTTCAACACCTCTGGAAGTATACGGTCACCAAGTTGCACCCTGATTCAATGTTATATTGCAAGTGAAACTGGTTCTGATTATAATCCAAAAGTTCATAATTATTGGTAATTCCTAACGCCTTAAAGAAAATGACCCACAATGAAAAAAAATCACTCGTTAAAATACATATAGCAAGAAAAATGATGACGTCATGAATACGTGTGAGTTGATCGCAGCCTAGATGTCTATTATACAGCCAGTTTCTCTACCTCTGTACACGTGTTTGTGTTTATTTCGTTAGCGTTCTAATATCATTGACCGCCCCACGAATAGCTGGTGCAGACATTAATATTGTTTTCATGCAAGCTAAAGGTGGCAGTCGCGTGAATGACGCACATGGCCCCTGGGAACGAGAAATGTCAATCAAATACAGAATAAACCAGAACTGCTAACTCTCACTGCATCCAGTTTGTGTCATTCTCTAGCTTGTGTCTATTTTATAATGCTGTAAAGCTATGATATTCTAAATTTCTTAATTGCATGAAAGATAAAATTATTTCATTCTAAATATGTGGTAAAAAATGAATGTTCAAATATTTCAAGATATAATGAATTCTGCATAATAACATAAAATAATCAATAAGTATTATATGGATGATGTAAATGGAAGTAAATAACGGTAATAAATATAAATGAAAGAATATAACGATGTGATTATTTTGCAATATCAAAATAAAGGGAACATGTATAAACAAAGTCAACCTTGCTTTTTTTTTTTAAATTTCCAAAGTTCCCTAAAGGTTTCTCAATTGAAATTGGCCCGGGCCCAGTTGTGTGAGTGCTGTAGCTCTCCTCCAAAGTACAATATACGAGTTCGGCGATTGATCAGAATAGGCCACATTACGAAACTTCCATGACAAATACACAATTCATCGCTCACGGTTTTATTCCACACCAATGGATGTGACCCACATTTTAGCTGACCTACTTCAGTTGATTCTTGACTTAATACAGTCTCCTAACAGTACATTTTCTAGAAAGCGGAACGTTTATTATTGATACAGATAATTTCTTCTATTCTCAAACTAACTAAAATCATATCCATTCAGTCTTCAGGTGATCCTAAAGAATTGAGTTGGACTGCAACAAGTAACTCAAGTCTGTAATTGAGACAGGCCGCTAAAGCCAGGGTTATGTAAAGAATAAAGGTCGAGCTACTTCCCACACAGTATAGATAGATATATTTGTGGGGGGTGCGCACTTAGTGTTTATGCCCTTCCACCCACGGTAACCCAAATTAGGAGCCCACAGTATTTCTCCACTATCAGGCCCGGACTGAGCACTATCTAGGTCATGCGAACTGACAAACTAACGAAATATAGTCCAATGTTAATTTTCTAAGTTTTGCTTTCTATTCTTCTTATTCTGCTCAGGGACATTTGTGTTCGTTGAGCATTAAGGGGGTTAAAATTCTTTTAAACAGTTTTCAGTTTTTAATGAGATTATAGGAACAAAATATACATTCTACACGAAAACTACATGTAATGTTTAGTAGACAGTTTTGAAATTGAAATGCAATGCACTTGCAACAACTTCGCTTAAACCATTTACTTTTTAAGAGCAAAACTAAAGATTAAGTAGACAATCTTCGAAATGAAATGTACTTTATTTGCTGCAATCTAAACAAAATCTAATCAGCTTTTGGTTTAGGCGATCTTGCACTCGCACAAATAACCTCTTTTGTTTTGTTTATATTCGGAGCAAAGAAACCAGCCCCAACCAGTTGTACAAATTACCATGCTAACCGATGAGATTCCATACAGGAGATATTTGTCACTTCCTGAACCTGACAAGCACACATACTTCACGCTGAACCCACTCCGTGATCGGCCGACCAGAGTAACTTAACAACCGTAGTTGCTCTAACTGATGCAGGACTGTCAAGAATATCAGTCTCCGGTAACGGCGGTCTTCCGTGATTTACAGACCGCCTAACTCGACACCGTATTTATTGCAACAGACGCATCTTTCTAGCGAATGCTAGACCCTGAAGACCATGGTCTCCAAAAAAGGCCTGAGCTATGGTACTATGGATGTGATTTACAGACCACAAAACCTACACGACCGTAGTTACTCTTATAGCCGCAGGACTCCGCCGAACGTTGGCCGAAACAGTACAACCTAGACTTACAAATACTATAGTCTGCTAGGATGAGACCCGGGCGTAAAATTGAGGAAAGCTGTCTCTGCGTGCAGTTTTATTAGTTACCGAACTCTAGCATGACCTGTGTAATAGATAGCTGCCGATGTATGACGACAACACTCCGTAGAGACAGGGAGAAAACGCCGCTCTAACTCAGCACCAGGACCATTACGGAAGGACCGAGATCGTAAACAAAATGCAAATATGAGGTTCACATGCATATAGGACATCAAGCTAATAGCTCCTACTTTTTAAGTACACATGTAATACTGGCCTTGACATGATAATAAACATCCTCGCCTACAGCTTGCCAGCTAGTCAAAGCAAGGAGTTGAGGCATCATGAAAAGGATACCCCCCCCCCCCCCCCCCCCCCCCCCCCCCCCCCCCCCCCAAACACACACACACATGCATACATTCCCCTCCTCTAGCCAACCTATGATTAGCTTCATTACACACACCTTGACATAGTGTAAATATAAGGGCCAAGTCTTCAAAGTAGGTCTGACTATTGAACGGGTAGAACCTCCCCCCCCCCCATGAGACCTATCTTTCTCTACCAGCGTCACGTCCGACCAAGACCTAACAAAGGCAGATACTTCTGGCACTAGTGCGTGCACTGTACTATTGATTCAGCGAGTACATCGAAACAGGCTGGCCCCGCCAACGCGCGATGAGATCATCGTATCGAACCATGATACCTCGAACTGCTATGCCGATTATTATTGATCTGCATGTCCGTAATTACTCTGCCTTCGGTAATGATCGCCGATGCGTCCGATCTGTAAAATCATAGTCATGTAAAGCTAAAGCCGTTGAGTGGACCTGCTGTGCAAATCTTATTTAGTCTGACACATTGTTTTTAAAGTGAAGCGGGTGCACGTAAATCATTGACAAAATGGTTTAGAGTTGGTCGAATTAAATTTTGACTTAGGATCTATTACTAAATCGAGGGAAGCAAAGCTCTTCGATGGCGTTTGACCTGGACGTTGCGTAACATAAGATAGTTAGATCTGATAGGTTAAATAGTACCTTCGTTGTATCAATATCTTAGAGGATAATAGGTTTATTTGCAAAGCGAAGGCAACTCTTGTGTTACATGAAATATTATAGAACCATCGCCTATTAAGGTAGGCCTAGACATATTGTTGATTGTTATTGCAGTTTTGTTGAAAGAAAAATAAATAAATAAGGGAATAAATCTTAAATGCTTCATCGTCATCTGAGTTCTATTCAGAGCTAAATGTACAGTATTCCTGGCAATTAGATGGATCAATGATCAAGCCGAGGGGAACGCCAACATCCAATTGTACCTCAACGCTCTACATTATTCTCAAACATCAACAAAACGGAGTTGATTGATGAAAAACGTCTACTTCGATTTCACTTTAGGCATTCCTATCACACACCGGCAAATGAATGCCTCAGCCCCTAAGAACGCCAATACTCTAATGAAGCAGCCCCTGAGGTGTAACACCGACATGTCGGTGAGGACTTGAGGAATCAGAGGACCTTGCTTCCATGGCACGAGGTCTTGGACACACCTGACTTGAATGCTTGGTAGGAACGGTAGGAATTTGTATTCTTTAACTTTACAAATGCTATTTGGCGAATAAAATATAATTCATGTGTGTATTTGCAAACACATGACACAATCATTTCAATGTCTGTATTCTAAGAAGTAGTCATGGCTATCAGTGAATTCGAATCCTAAGAAACATTCATAAGTCAATGGCGTCATCACATTGAAATATACACCCCCGTCGTCCTTAAAAGAAAATCAACTATTTATAAGTATGAATGTATCTTTTAATAATTTCATCATGGCACATTCTCTTGCAACAATGCACGGATTTAGGTTTATTGCTACTTAACCAATACATATGAGCTATTAGCGACAGCCAAGGTAGAAGTCGGACTGAATTATTAAATCAATGACGTCAAGTCGTCAAGGCTAAAGATAATCATCTAGAACTATTAAACCAGTCCCGGCCGCAGGCTGCATGAGTCACCAGCTAGGTCCATCAGTCATAATACACTTACTTACTTAGTTGGATGTACCGGAACGCTCCCACCTGTTGCTATTGTTTGATTTGTTGAAAACCAAGGTGATGCAGTTGGCAATTGTGGCAGAACAAAGTTTGACTGTACAAATTAATCTGAACATGTCAGAAGGATACGAACGATAATCTAGCCTTTAACCCTTAATCTCTATTTAGCGGGTTACATAAAGTTACACATGCATAGGGCATAATGGACAGGGATGTGACATCTCCAATTATATCAGATGAAAGAAGTAAATCAATGACGTCATCGACCAAAAACTTAGCAACACAATGTAGTCTTGAAAGAAAAATAAACTTTAAGGTAAGGTCAGAGTAAAAATCACGTGAGGAACAAGTTGTGACAGTTTTAATCATGCAAGGTTGAATTATTAAGTCAATGACGTCACGGCGGCAAGGGCAAGCACTAGAAGTGGTCACCTGAGTCTGCGATCTGGACATTGCGGCAACGCGGAAGGTTCAGCATTGCAACAAAAAGGTCAAATTCCAGCGTGTTTACGTCAATGGTTCGACGATCAATATCCTGGGACAAAGCGAGGCCCTGGACAGAGAAACAGGTCAATGGCTGGTCACACGGAGAGGTAGGATGGACAATGCAAGGTAATCACGCCAATTGACCGCTGACCCTTGGTCAAAGAACCAGCGCTACTTCAATAAAAGTCTAGGCGTCCTTTGGAAACAAGACTCTCATTAACGCTTCAAGATTCCCTTTCCTAAAAGGCACCCACGTTAAGACCTAATGTATTGGCATTAGTCATGAAATTACCATGTCGAATCATATATGAAATAATTCATGCTCTACCCTTTACAGACATATCTTAATATTTTCTTTAGCACAACATATCATTGGAAAGTATGATTTAATATGAGCACTGCGGGAAAATAGAACTTCCGTGTCAAAATATATCGTAAACAATTACTGGAAAAGCATTAATGATGACGGGCGTTAATCTTTTTCTACTTTCAATTCATTCATTTTTTTCTCATGACGCACAAACAACAGCTCACGTGTCAAACAGACGTATAGTAATTGAACTTTTTAAACTCCAAGGTTAACGCCGCATTGTTCTGACGCAAGTCGCCTCCGAACAGAACCCATCAATCTTCTTTGTAAAATCATTTGACTTTTTTTTAATCACCAAATGTCTCAAACTACGTATAACAAATGAAAAACGGCATCTTTTCATATTTTTGAATGAAAAGCTTTCTTCGTTCAAATATCAATGCTTCTACATAGGAACCAACTTAACACCCCTCGAATTCTTTGAGAATAGACTCGCCCATGTCGTTATCGTCATATGAATGAAGCTAGTACAAAGACCAGGATTCCGTTGTAAGCTTCAACGCAGACCACACAGCCGAGTCGTGTGTCGTTCAGGCCTCTGAACAAAGAAAGGTGCTGGCAATGGCGCCATTTGAACTATTTAACAAACGAAGTAGGATCAGATTTCTTAAAATTAATCAATTCTACAGAATGTTTGCAATTAAACTTCATATTGAACAAGCTTGGAGAAGAATGGCTTTAGATGCGTAAAGTCAATGAATTCGAGATCACGAATTCGTTATATCTCCAAGACTAAATATATTCATTCAAAAAAACATTTACGTTTATTCCGCCTATTATTACCCCCTCCATGTGAGTTATGGTCAACAGAAAATGATAGAGTCATAGAGAGAGAGAGAGAGAGAGAGAGAGAGAGAGAGAGAGAGAGAGAGAGAGAGAGAGAGAGAGAGAGAGAGAGAGAGAGAGAGAGAGAGAGAGAGAGAGAGAGAGAGAGAGAGAGAGAGACACACACACACACACACACACACACAAACACACACACAGACACACAGTCAGAGACTGATAGAGATAGAGATAGAGACAGTGACAGAGAGAGGAACAGAGACAGAGAGTCAGACAAAAGACCTGACGTCCCACCTCGCCCGATCTGTCGTTCTAGGTCACTATTGACGTAATGGGCGGCCTACTAAGCGCTCCTGATTTGAGACAAATTATCGGGGAATCTGAACGCCTCTCTTTGTCTCTCTACAGCCTAGTCCCGTCATAGCCAGTACAACCACACTACAGTTACATTAAGTATTGAGAAGCGTTATCAAGTACAATTGCAGTCAGAAACTCAGTTACTGGGATTCAATATTCAGTGAGAGGGCTTCAAGATTAAACCACAACAGGTCAAGAGAAATGCAAAGAGCTGGTGGTTGGGTCCACTTGCTGTCAACATTCCTCCCTTTTAGGTTATTGCAGTAAATATTGGGTAGTACAACAGCAACATGCGAATATACGAAATAACAGATGTTATTTTGCTCCAAAATGATAATTGTTTCATGAATACTACGCACAACTACTCAAACAAGAACTCTTCACCATCTGTTCATTCAGTTTTTATCTTTCTTTCAGAAAAAATATCCTTGAAATATATATCCATGCAAACAACGATAAAACCACAATAGCAATTTCTACATACATTCCACAAACAAAACGTTCTTACTTAATACCAAAGTGCGATTATATGCGGCATTTAAAATTTGTACTGTAGATTCCATTAACAAAACGCTCCTACTACTTTCCGCAACTACTATCATACGGCACTAGTGGTTTTAGCGGTGCTCCACGTGAGCAGAGAAGTCGTTCTTATCGCCCTGGGACACTGCCAGCCTGAGACTGCCTGCACCGAGTGAGTACGTCACGTCATACACACAGTTCAAGCAACCTGGGCGCCTACTCCCACTCACCACAAATATTCCCTGCCCCCTCCTGGGATGCCCTCCCCCTTTCCCCGAATACTTCCCTGAGCGATCAGAAGTCTACATACCTACATATCAACAACCACGCAAACCAGTGAAACGCCGACCTTTACCCTGCTTGCAATGCGTGATACAATCACTGTTCTTAGCATAGTTGGTGGTTTGTTGTTTCTATTAACTTCAGTATGATTTTGTATTGTGTACCCAATGAAATGTTGTCAGCAAGGAGATAGTAAAAGTTGATTAACAACTTCCAGAGTCGACACAGGGATAGATATTGCATTGTTTGAAAACGTCAATGGTTCATGGTAAAGTAATAAAAGTGTATTGTGCGCTCCAGCATATGGTTTAATCATTGAACCTGTAGGTTCATAGGTCGTATTCATTTACTATGTTGTGCACTGTGTATTCATATACACATTGAAATTGAAAGCTTGGTTATTTGTGTGCATGTATCAATGGTATGAAATGGTAGAATTTCGTGAATCAATTGTTCTTTAATACATGAATCAATCACATTTTACGATGCTATTTAAGCATACGTCGAGAGATTAAATGATACATGTAGTTATGCTGCGCCAATCATGCCAAATTTGAATTCAAAACTTCACTTTTGGGTTTTAAAACATCATCTAAAAGAATATTTTAGTGATATATCTGCAATCTCTGCTTCAAGTCGCTACGGGAAATGAAGTATCTGGGATTTTTTTCCTTTGACGTCACTGTTGTACTGATAACGTCAATATTAAAAAGCTGGCAAGCAAATGCTGACACCAAATCGACATTCTTCCCAGCGAACGGTCATGAATAATAAAACAGACTATAGTTCCAAGCTCATCAATGAAGCCCTGAAAAGCGTTGACGTCAGAGCGAGTCTAGAGGCTCTACAGCAGTGGTGGTATGACAGACAACAACAACAACAACAACCTTCTTAGTACTGACATCTTGTGTCCCCCGAGCTAGTCATACTCGTTGCAAAATGGTTTGCGATCCGATTTGTCTTCAACAACATCATGTTTGTCCATTCAAAACATGTTCATGTATTTAAAGCTTCGTAAAACATGCTGTTTAGTGCGCTCTATGAAATAGACCGTATTCACTTGTACATACAACCAAAATATGTTATTGCATCTCAATGTTCAGTAAAATTTGTTGATTGTCGTAAAATCGGGCAAAACATATTTATGTTGAATCGTTTCTGGTTCATTCTGTATGGAAATTAAAATAGGTCACACAGCAACCTTCGAATTTAAGGAAATAGGTCAGCAATATTTGATATTCAGAACGTTTCAACCGTTAGCCATTATTGTCTTTTAAGCATAAGGTATTTTAATCCAATAGCGTAATCAAAGATGTTAAATTAGGAACATCCCTTATTTCCCCATATATACATGATGAACTGTAGCATGATATGCACGGCAATCATTTAGTAAATGGATACAATTACCATTGAAATAATGCATCGTGTTTTAGAATAGTTTTTTAGTTAACGTTTCACCTTGTACTCGAATGCATGGAATTTGAAATGCCTTAAGAAATAAGTTAGGTCATTTTTCATTTGAATTCTTTGTCGCGAAACCTTATAATGTATGTCGCCGCTTCAATGTACATCATGATAAAACACTGCCTGTATGCTTTTAATGAATGAACTTGTCAATGGGACACGTGATGCCCATATAAGGATATGAAATACAAGCACATACTTACATTTCATTTATATAGTTTCACATTTCAGGCATATATTGGTGAAGTCATTTTAGGTAAAAAAAAATCAGGAATATCGTTATTGGCTAATAACAACATATAAATAAAAAATTCAATGTTTTTGTCCCATCATTTTTTTGGTTTAGAATTTAAGAAACGTGAAAGTTTAAAATTTTAATTAGATGTTTATAATCCTTATATACATTGCCTTCTAAATTTTGAAAGTTTATGTACCGGCAACGCGGAAACTCGTAACGGCTTAAACTTAACACTATAACAGCAACATCGTGAGACAGTATTAGTTTTGTTTCGCTAACCGCAAATATCCGGAGCGAACACGTATAACCACAATGGACATTTGCCAAATCGTTCTGCTTAGCGTCACGTTTCTGATACAAAAATAGCAAGCCCTAGTCCTGACGGGTTGAAACCCTATGCATTAATATCAACTTTAAATATGTAATTATATTTTATTTATAACAAAATGGTTGAACGGTATTCAGCTTCTACAGTCGGTGGTCCAGGGAACAGTAAACTAATCGATCTCAGCATTAATTAAGACCTATTTTTGTCAATGTTTTAAAGATGAGCTAACGATTGTTTGCAGACAAAAGATCAGATAGTGTATCGACTTTAAGCACCCCAGTCTCCTTATCGCTACCTTGCCTAGCGTCCAAACTGACCCAACACAACGGTTAACTGTGTCAACAGGTGGGAAGCGTCCCTACGCCTCATCCCAGGTGAAACAGTGCGTTAATACTTGGTCACGATACGCCCGTTTGCATCTGACATACCTGTTAATTACAGGTATTGATGGATAGGTAATTAACAATGTACGACAGGCTGTGTTCATCATCAAACCTATGTTTTTAAACTATTATAGAAAAGGAAGAAGAAGAAGAAGTATAAGATGAAGAATCTATTTTGAACATGTTTCATATATTTTAAGTGGGCACTTTTAATTCTGCTTTTCATGCTTTAAATAATTCTTTAGAACACCATCATAAGGTTGTCATTTTCAAGGGTAGCAGTAAGTCTTTTTGCAGGAGGACCACATAATCATTGCGGATTTGTTTTGCAGTAAAGGTCTATTCGTTATCAATTAAATAACTATTACTGTTTACTGACTAACTAATAACTGTTTACTGTTTGTGAGCTATTGATAACGATTGACCTGTTCAAAATTCAATCAAAACTTTCTCGCCAATCCAATTGGTACTTTGGACGACATTGACATAAGTTAACAAGGAGTTATTTGCAACACATCATTTTGCTATGATATAGGTTTAATCATGATATTCGAAGTGGACATTCTATATCCTTCACTTATAAATACCAAGCATTGAAGACCAACACCTTTCATTCTTGGCTATACGTAGAGAGACGTATGTCGAGCCTTTATTATAAATGTAAGATGAAATGCGTAACCAAGGAATGAGTAACCTCTGTTAACTAACACATGAACTTGGCTTTTAAATTTATGATACAACAGAATTAGAAAGACGGTAGTGATCAACGGCCGAAACAGTGCTTTCACACGACGTCAGTGCAACAAGGCCACGATACAAGTACACTGCTTTCGTCTGTGAGAAAAGTCCCTTCACGCCCGTTGGTTCTCTTAACCCAAAAGTCACGTTTAAGTTGGATTTTTATTCATTACTTAAATTCCAGCCATCCCCGTGCAGATTTCATATATTTTTTAAGTTCAATCTATTATCTCTCCAGCTTATAGCATGTTCTAAGAAAATTTCATTCATAAAGTCAAAAAATTTTATTTAGAAAAATTCCCACACCTTGAATATTCCATTCATAAAGTTAAAACAGTTCTCTGTTTAGACCACATTCCCTGCGAGCGCGTTTCATTCATCACTTAAAACAGGCCTCTGATATATCTTCAAATATGGAGCAAGTTTCATTCACAAAAGTTAAAATAGTCAAGTTTAAATTCAGAAATAAGCTCCTTTACTCCACTCCCACCATTTCCATTCTCAGAACGTCTTTTCTTTTCATTCAAGCTCGGCATCGACTAATAACGTCATTATACCATGAAAGATCGGCTCTGCTGTAAATAGCCGCCATTCAGCGAGACAATAACTACGTAACCTGTCCACACCTTGAGCTGCACATCGCATTGTTATCTTTGTCTTCTGAATATAGTCCTGACCCATATTCAGAGATATTCTGCTTAAGTCAGAGCCACATATGTTCAGTCCGTTTCTAAATAGCTATTAGAAGAACATCCAAAATAGTTTCGAGCACAATGAGATTATTTTTACATCAGGAAATATTCAGTCAAGTAAATCAGTTTTCTAAATGTGGATTGAATCTAAATGAGAGCTAACGAAAGTGGACCATTTTTTACGGATTGAGAAGCGGGAGCGTCATTAATTCCGACAACTAGAGTACCCATATGGACTACTCGACTATAATATGTCATTATATGTGTCTGTTGGTGACATAACTTCCTTTTTGTCACTGAAGATCTTTCAAAGAGCTAATTCTGTAACTTTCATCTTAAAATGACTTTTTACTGAGATGAACCAATAAATCGTTCTACTGTGTGGCCTTGAAGAATGGACGTGTTCTCTTTGGAAATGTATTTCAAAACCTTGAACTTCTCAGTCTAAAATCGATGACGTAGTTTGGAGGAAGACAGCTGGAAGGACTATGGCAGAAAGAAGCGTTGTGTATGAGGCAAAAGTGGAAGCGTTGGCAGCATTAATGTCTTTGATTCTTGGCAGCAGCCAATCAGAATCTTCGTCCAAAACTCAATTATCTGAGATGGACATTTCCCGAGGTTGTTTTCACTTGATTTTACGACATCCGATAATTAAGTTGGACGTTATAGATTTCTACGCATCTTAACCAGTCGTTTATAATTTGAGTTATTCTTTAAGATTTAAGTCTTCTTAATTATTTTCAATAATTCGTTAAGGCGATACAGCCAAAGTAGGCTAATTAGATTTTCTTATAAACGATAATCCATCCGACGCTGTACGTCTTTTTTTCAGTACTTACAAAAAGATTTAAAATTTTGATAGGATATTAATGTCATCATAATGCATTCAACTTCTATTATAAGTAAATCAACCGACATTATTGATAAAGTTATGCCGATGTGTTTTGTCGTTAGTCTCGGTTTATAAAGTTTTTTTTGGTATATTCAGTTATACCAAGGTATGTAATGCAAAACCGCAAAAGCTGCTTACTATCTGTAAATAATCTTGACAAAGTTGAACACAAGAACAGGTTCTTGAAAAAAACAAAGCGCCTTCAAGTTTCTTGGCGTATAATTTAAGCTGAGTTTGCGTTCACCAAAGTTAAGACGCCTCTCAAGCAAGTACCACCCTACTGCACTTAAGGAGCAAACTTTTAAAGAGCTCCCACCCTTTACAAATTACTCCGCCCAAGTGATGCGTTTCGCTAGACAATGTACTTCCGAGCAAGAAATGAGCCCTACATCAAAGGCAGGGACTGGGCAAACAACAGCAAACTCCCCATGTTCACTGTAAGGTGCACCGAATACGAGGCGAAGGTAGAGAGGGGGAGGGGGTGATAGAGGAAAGGGAGGGGGCATTTGTTGGGGAGGGGGGGGGGGGGGGGAGAGATAGACTCTGTCTGTCTTTAACATGGTGTTATGCTCATGTTAAGTTCCCGTGCTCGACAGAAGGATAACGGCGCCGTTTTTTGGGGGTTTTTTTTGGGGGGGGGGGGGGGGGACTCGTGTTCCTCAGGTGAGACATGTGTACGTAAGGTAACCCTTGCCGATAAAAAAAGTCAGTTACCTGTCGAGACTTCCCACGGTTACATTGCACCTGAAACGGCGCCCATCTGCATTCTCCTAGGCGGACAAGTGCTCTTTAGAGCGGCAGGGTCGAGAATAGAAGCGTGCCACTTACTGAGAGGCTTCACCCCTACGAGATACAATACTGCAGAGGATGATGAGAAAGCTTTCTATGCAAGGTGGCCTGTAACCAATAGTGGGACGTCTGTAAATCATTATATTCAGGTAACAAGCGTTGCAGAGGATGACAGATGACACTGCGCCTTTAGTAACGGTTGGTAAAACACCTTTTAAATGACAGAGGTCCTGATGGCCAGATGCCAGTACAACGCTTTCCCACGCGGTTGACCATCACTTGGTCACTGTGGTGAATTCACCAATGTCCTGCGGTCAACCATGGTGCGCATCCTGAAGGGGAGGGGTACTACCATGAGGTGGGGGTGAGGTGGGATATGAGTGTTTGTACCAGGTAGGGGAGAGGAAGTCGGCAGATAAGCTGACAGTTTGTATCTGCGGGTGACATTTCTACAGGTCAGACACCGTTACACACAAAGAGGGGCGCCATCGGTCGCGGGGGGGATTATAAAATTAGGGGAAAGGGTAGCGTTATTTGAATCTCATGTGAAATAGGCTGATGCCTCAAGTTTTTAAGGACTTTTTGTTATGAATGCATTGTGTAGTCGAGAGATAAACGGATGAGGAGATGGATACTAGTTTTTCAGGAAAAAGTCTGTAGGAGTACTGGGAATCTAAAATGATCGGAAAAGTCAAAATGACAATTTTTAAAAAGTTTTCAAGTACTGGAAGTAACAGTTGCATTTTGAGGAGTCAGTCATAAATGTTACAAGGAGAGGTGACATCCGGACAGACAAGCACGCAGTAGTAGGTTGGGACAGAAGGATTTAGGCTATCGGTAACTGACACACAGATAGGCGCATATCGCTGTGGATGAGGAGGTCCCGTTAAGAGTTTTCCTGTTGTTTATCTTTCATCCTCAGCTGCTTAACAATTCACCACAATCGGTACACACGTGCAATTCCTTCTGTATCATTGTTCACCTCTTACGCAAGTTGGCGTATAAGAAATTCGGGGAAGAGTGTTCGGCAGCCAAGGTTATACATCTACAAATATCATAGATCAGAAACAGGGGCATGAAAAAATGGCGTGGGTTTGCAGCGAATGTATTTTGGGACTCGCCCACCTTGAAGATTAACACCTGTGCCGCTTGCAGACTACGTGAGAACAGCAAATCGAGCACGCAACGATGTAACAGCAGTGTCTTACAGAGGGAAATCGTGTCGATAGTCTTAAACAAGATTCGGCCTTTGTTTAAAAGCTGTCCCGAATTAGATTAAGGCACCTCTCTCGGCGTTGGGCTAACAAACGCCCCCTCCTGGCTTGCATTTGCTGATGCCTAACTTGCTCATGTAGGCCAATTCTGAATCAAGGCCCTCTCTTTGCTTTTTGAGCTCAACCCTTCCCTCCTCGCGACGTCTCACTATCCGACCATGTGACCAACCTTGAACGTTGCCGTGCCAAGTGTGGACCGGGCACTCATTATTAGGCCGCAAGCAAGGAGATATCGCCATCCTCAAGTAATGAGTGCAGTCATTACTTAGAACAGATTGTAGTTTGTCACGTTTTCAGGGTTATGACCAGTTCTAAGAGGTCAGTTGACACAATGTATGTGCGATGAATGAACATATTCCAGTGTAAAATGCACTCAAATTGAATCTTCTAGAAATGGACGATCTGAATGAATGAATGTTTTGTGAATGATCCTCCGTAATTGATCAAATATAGAGTTGCCTCGCTCTAGCTGCAATTCCGCTGTCAAGGGTTCTCTCCCCTTGAGGCATCACGGTTTGCACTGAAAACCTCTCAAACTGCAACATTAGCGCACCAGCGTGAAAAGTTGTTTCCAAGTGAACGAACAGGAAAGACATGTAATCTGCAAAACCGTGAGAGCTTGAGTCCATTCACAATCATTCAATTGACATTTAAAACCAATGACCACTGAGTTAGAAATTTTATAAGCCAAAATGTCAACCAAAAGAAAAATATGTGCCAACAACGGGTTTTCGAATCCTCTAGGGGCCAATATCACATAGCTATTTCATACTGAGGATTTACTGAGCCATTCGAACTCAATGTGACAATATTTGACAATATTTCTTTAATAAACGTTTATATAGACTTATTCAACATATTGAGCAGAAACAATAATTTCATGTACCATTAGTCCCCATGTTTGACAATCTATTTCAATTAAATCACAATCTGACATGATACTATAATTATAATATAACCCCATGCACACCGTTATGTTTCCTAAGTAACGGGACCAAGCGCTGTATTCGACGTACGATAACCCTCACGCTGCCCGATTCGTAGTCGTGTCTTACTTATACAGGAGATCGTGACTTCCGTGCAACAGTTTATCTAAGGGGAGGTCAACCAAACCCTTTATAAGATTATTTCGGTCTACGTCAGTCGCCAACCGCAGGTATATTGAAATGATTCCACGGCGCAATAATCTGTATAGTTCATGTACATGTATAAGTAATGTGTGCGCTGGAGTATAAAGTGTCACGCCGCGGTTGCTTATAGGACTCGTGACTCAGTCCAACGCTAAATAAACTTTATTAACTGCTATTTATGTTAAACTTGTATAGAACCATCACGAAATAGGATATTAAAATAAATCTATGAATACGTGCAAACAAGGTTTACACTGAATCGAGTTTGATCAATCGACCAAATTTTCATGCGTTATATATAAAAGCCTTTTGGATGTATATTGTCTGCTGATGTGAATTTGTTGACCAGAGTTATCCCTTCACGACATATATAATCTTCTGAATATATGACATTTTCCTTCTTAGCTGCAGCTTCTCTGAATATTCAACATTTGAAGTAACTGTATACAGATTATGTGCTTCTTTTATCTTGAAATTACATGGATTGTTAAAGTACTTCCCCCTTAAGAACGCCACTCAAGGAAACTCATCATCGTCTGAAATATTGCGGTGTTGGGGGGGAATCAGACAGCCTTTATTCATTCACGTCGTCATAGACTGCGTTTTTGTTGTTGATCTCATACATTAATCTGTTAATAAAATATTAACTTTTTCACACGGTTTTTAGATGCGATTGATAATCGGAGAGGGTCTTTTCATGCTCTTAGGAACTGTGTTTCGAGGTTATCTCGTCAAGCCCCACGCCATTTTCGCCAAACCGCGTTCCATATAAAAGCGTTGCCCCTGACTGGTGTAGGTAGGGCTAATCTGCTACTTGGACTCAGTCGACCTAGATACGTGTCCCACATAAGGAAGTATGTATATCAACGTGTGACCACCCCACACCTCTGGAGCCACCCACTTAGGGAGATGGTGTTTGGCCTCAGATGAAGAGGTTTGGGATTCGAATCCCATTTGCACAACACGTGCAGACCTCGACCCCAGGGAATAGCGTTTATCATAAGTCAAATACTTCCCCAAGCGGTCGATGACAGTGTATGTCTCCTATTTACATGTGTCGATTAGCTGACGTCATAGTTTACATGGTAACTTAAACCAAGACATTACCAGGAGGTAGGACACTCTCTTCGCCTTCCTGGTCACATTTCATCTAAGACTGGCAACTCGTGTGAACCGGCTCAATTTCAGGAAACAATAGAACAAAGACGTTCAAGAATCGCTTCTGATCTCAGTTCAAGAAGTCCCGTTATCTCAGCCTCGAAAGATACACAAGCCCTAAGTAATTTCCCAGTAAAAGGAAATGTTCATAGAGGTGCAGCATTCGAGATACATATTTCATGAGGCAAAAATCTCTTATACGTATTGCTAACGGCTTGTTTGATTACAAAAATAAACTGTATTTGAATGACATAAACTTGCCAGTCTATTTGCCTTATTGGGACAGAGATAAATAGTAAGGGTAACAGTTGCTGGAACAGCCTGCGTAATGCGCAATTAGACGAATATGAGAAAGGCAAATATGCTAGACACCACCGACTCGCTTCACGGTACTGCCGTCACACCCAGCTGAGCGCGTCAGACATCAGGTCAACGTACTACACTCGGAAGACTTCGTTATCAACATGCCTACTGCGTAGTTCCTTGTGTCAACCTATGAGCCTACCCAACTACCGCCTTCATCACCCTACCCTATCTCGTAGAAGGACGTAAGAAAGAATAGCCCTACCCAGCTACCAATAGACCAACCTAGACTGTATGAGGCTGTTAAGCTGTTGCTTGTATTATGCAATGAGAGATGAGAGTCCTGGAAAGAGGCATACGTTTTTGAACTTGAAAAGCAAGTCAAGTCCATGGACATATTTGATACATATTTTTAAAATTATTCAGAGTATCTTTTAGAGTTACATTCAGCGGAATAGTGACTGCTGGTGAACTTTATCTGGAGTGTTTCTCAAATTATGGCATATGTCTCTATTTGTCATTAGGTGTCGGTCGATGGAAAACTCAAACACTTTTCGTGACCTAGTTCAATAAAATAATCGAACATCAATCAGCTGTACATTTCTTTCATCAATTTCAATTGATGGAAGAGGTCAAACATCGAAACTAATGAAAGCTTTACATGTGTTGAAATAAAGTACCTCAATAATAAATTGAGTTTAAGAAAATGACACCACACCCTTTTAATTATCCCGCAATATATTGACGAGGATGCATTTTATATTCATAAGGCTAATTGCTTTATCGGGTAACACGTGTTTTATCAGTTATGAAATATAAATGTTACAACCCTTGCCTTATCTCTTCGATATACCGCATGTGCCAAGTAACATCTGCATCGAACATTGCTCCAGAGACCCTCGCTATAACGCTATCTTATCAGGACATCGCAGTACTAACTCAATCAGTGACGACCAAGCGGTAACTTTATACCTTAGGTTTCACAATCACATGCGATACGATATCTTGTGGTTTCCTTCGATGCGATTTCTTCAGCAAGAAAAGTGATTAAAGATAGAGAGGACAAATAGTCACCCGTGGATTGAAAAGATCGAATGAACGCCTGATTGTATAAGCATCGATGATAACTATCGATTAAATCGAGTAAGCCAATACTCACAGGTACGAAATAAACAAGGTCACCATAAACTCTCGCGTATGACGTCAGAGCTATCACGTTTCTTTTATTACCTCTATTTGCAAAAATACAATCGATATATTTGATCCAGTTGTATAAGCGTGATCTGGGCGACGAATGGGACGTTTGATACGGAAACAGCTGAGCCTGTCATAACCTTTAGCTTATTGAAACTAACAGTGTGATAGTACTTGCCATGCATAGTGAGTGGAGTGGATATCTGCGTGACATGTGACTCAAAGCCACACACCAAACAAGACACACTATTGTCACTCACAGATGCGACCCCTTCTCCTCCTCCTCCTCCCCCTCCCCGAGGAGCGACCCCCTCCCATGCATGTCATGAGAGGGAGGGGCTGCACAGCGCTCTATAGCTTCGCCCTAACAAAACATAGCCTTGCGCAGCGTGGCAGATTCCCGTTTCGTTGCCAAATTCTCTCGTCCCCCTGATTCTGCAAATAGTGCAGAAATCAGAGCTGGTTGTTTGCTTCCAGGTTTAGGGGGGGGGGGGGGGAGAGAATATTCCCCCGTCGTCTAAGACGCTTTGTGTAGGGAGCTCAGAACGCAGTAGAATGAATGAAAGCCCCCTCATTGATTTCTCAGCGTTACTACTATTCCAAGCATCGTAGTAAAATACGCTGCCTGGGGTACGTGCACAGACAACTCAGAACAATTGCTGCAAGTTTGTTTCCTTAAAACAAACAAGACTTTCCCAAAAGCTACACACAAACACGCCCATGCACGAGAGTATGGACAGGGGGCGGCCCGGGGTCAGAGGCCGAGCTAACCGCAAATTTAGACATGGGTGCATGCATACGATGGTTCAATGACATACATTAATGGACATACCTGTTGTTGATGAGCAGAGTAATCCTATCACACGGGATCCTTAGTTTCCTCGATATGGCAATCTTCAACCCCTGTACTGTGTCTTGGGGTGACACAATGAGTCTCACTGTCCCTCCTGTAGTTGGGCAAATATGCAACTTGATCTGAGTTGGGCGAGGGGTTTGGTTCCTGGAGGGTGCCAACCCTTTAACCCGCACGTCTTCTTCTGCCATAATTCCGTTTAGAGTTCCTGGAATTTATGTAAGTGTGAGGATAGACCCTATTTGTATTAAGTAAACACGCTAAAGGGAGCTTCACACACCCGCCCCCTTTCACATACAAGCGTTGGACGCCTAACGTAAAATTCACTCAGCGATCCTTATATAGCGCGCTCTCAGCCAATCAACGTTGGGCGAGTTCACTTGCCTCTGCGTGGGTCTCCATGTACTGTTACAAGGCTACGGTATAAACTTTCATTTTCCCCTAAAATTTTAAATTTGTTTTAAAGTTTATGGCGATTCTTGATGCCACTTCCTCAAAGATGTGTTTTTGTAATATCTTCCTGTTTTTTCTTGTTTGTTTTAGCTGTTTACATTAGTGTACAACTGATGATAATAAACCTCGGATCTGAAATGCATGCTAGTTAATTTTGAACAATTGGTAAATAATAGAGAAATTCAATTCTTATATCGTCGCCTTACTTTGGTTACCATTAAGATAATTACATCGGGTCTGAAATGCATGCTAGTTAATTTTTAACAGTTGGTAAATAATAGAGAAATTCAATTCTTATATCGTCGCCTTACTTTGGGTACCATTAAGATAATTACATCGGGTCTGAAATGCATGCTAGTTAATTTTTAACAGTTGGTAAATAATAGAGAAATTCAATTCTTATATCGTCGGCTTACTTTGGGTACCATTAAGATAATTACATCGGGTCTGAAATGCATGCTAGTTAATTTTTAACAGTTGGTAAATAATAGAGAAATTCAATTCATATATCGTCGCCTTACTTTTTTCAGACATCTCACATGCAGTTTTGTTAACTTTATGCAAACATAATTACACAATGAAGCGAACTCCCCACAGCATGACAGTTCACTTAATACAGATGGCCGTATGTATCAAATATTTTAGTATCGGTAGATAAAATAACCTTTGACCTCAAATCGCCCGTTGATATTGCATGTATGATCTTTGATATCAACTGGTAACTGCATATGTAGAACCTCAATTATCATCTTGCAATTTTCGATTTCAAATAGTAACTAGTAAACGTGTGATCCAAAAATTAACTCGATGAAGAAATGTATATGACCCAAATATTGATTTGATGTATAAAAGGATGAATCAAACGTGAATAATGCTGAGTATATGACTCAGTAAACGTTAATGCAAAGTACGACTTTAAATATAAACTTTTAATGGTTGGCATTAACTCATTACTGGCTTCGCATATTTAAACCATAACATATATTCTATTTTCTTGATATTGAAACGCATGACATTGAATATATTCTTGAGCATGAAATGCATGAGCGTGGACATCATCTTGATACTGAAATACATTACACTGAATATCTTCTTGATACTAAAATACATTACACTGAACATCATCTTGATATTGAAATACATTACACTGAATATCTTCTTGATACTGAAATGCATGACATTGAACATCATCTTGATACTGAAATACATTACATTGAACATCATCTTGATATTGAAATGCATGACATTGATTATCTTCGTGATACTGAAATGCATGACATTGAACATCATCTTGATATTATTGAAATGAATGAATGGCATTATATATCATCTTGATATTGAAATACATGACACTAAACATCATCTTGATACTGAAATACATTACATTGAACATCATCTTGATATTGAAAAGCATGACACTGAACATCTTCTTGATATTGAAATGCATGACACTGAACATCATCTTGATATTGAAATGCATGACACTGAACATCTTCTTGATATTGAAATGCATGACATTGAATATCTTCTTGATACTGAAATGCATGCATGGCATTATATATCATCTTGATACTTAAATTCATGACATTGAATACCTTCTTGATATTATTTAAATGTATGCATGATATTATATATCACCTTGATACTGAAATGCATGACATTGAATATTTTTTTATATTATTTAAATGCATGCATGGCATTATATATCATCTTGATACTGAAATGCATGACATTTCAATCTTTTTGATATTATTTAAATTTTTAGTTGTTTTTTTAAATTCCTGTTATCTTACATCTTGATACATCATTTTAGGCATATAGCCTATAGTATTATCGATAACAGGTGTTTTCTAGAAAGTACATAAGAAAATATAAAATAAAAAGAAAGAAAGTTAAAAATAAGAAATTTTATTCACTCACTGAAACATACTCATTCATTCCTTATTGTGTAACTACTCCATAACAAGTTTTAAATACATTGTCCATTTCCCCACAAATTCATCAAACTTAAACATATTCCAATATCTGAATTTTTCTATATAGTAATAATACTTTAATTCTTTCTTCCTCAACTTACATTTATAAATATGATATTTTGCTAAAAGTAAAGTATTTAAATGCATGCATGGCATTATATATTCTTTTGAAATGTATGACCTCAAATCTCAAGTGCATGACCTCGTATGATATCTCCATACTTAGATGATTGACCAGCAATATGACCCAAAACATCAATCACGTAAGCAAAATTTATTTAAGCGTAAACAATTCAAAGCATGTGTTGATAGCATGATTTAGATTGACGCATGAGACGTTGTTATACGGGAAATCTTTTTCAATTTGGAAGGAAATCTTCCGTTTTCCATTGTGGAAAATTAAACACATAACCTCATTGAAAGCGAATGGAGTAGCCTGCGTTCATAAATAACGCGATTTGTTTCCAGTGCATCATTTAGAATACATGATGTGGTATTCAGACACATTTTCAAGTAACATAAGATATGGACATTTTGAGGTCATGTCCTAGCCACTTCTCCTATAATACTAAACTTCGATTGGTGTAGAACCGCATTTATAGTAACTAGGTACTAGTAATACATTATGGTCACTGTGACACTAAACAGTCTTGACAAACACATTTAGATAAATTAACATCTCCACTCCATCATACGACCAATGTGAATTGTGTATGCGATCCATTGTATACAGATAGTTGAAGTGGTTCAAAGTTCATCAATGGCCGAGGTGTAATTTATAAACGGCATAAAGGAGTCTATGATACGGTTATGCCAGGACTGTTTGCATGTTACCAAGACATACAACCTATAACCCCTCTGCGAATGTGTTTTACGGTGAAGTCTATGGACATGTCGTTGACCTAACTGTTCATCTGTATAGCACAGAATTACTTTGTCTCACATCAAACTTCTCGTTGGAGCTCTACTTCTAACATTGACCATGTCAGCCTCTATGGTTGGATTCGAACTCCGAACACTGGTTGGCTTAATTTGAGCTTCATATTTTAATAGTTCGACGTCATATTCATAAGTAGCTGGACACTGCTGTTAATACTTATCAGTCTATACGCGTACCCTCACGATCTGTCATGCAGCAACCAGGTCAAGTCCACTGTAACAATGGACCCTCCTCGGTCGACTTGCTCACGTATAGATATACTTACATGTTGCGTACCTTAGCACTTATATTGCAGCCACGCCCTGTGCGATGAAAGCATAACAAACAGGATATGTAAACTTTATTTACATATCACGGGGACAAATGTGCATTTGAGATATAACGCACCGTTATCATTATAATAAACGAGAAAATGCATTATACTGACCGTCAATTTCAAACAGGTAGACCACTGTGTCTTGAAACACCTGCAAGTTTCTAAAACAATTGCCGGTTGTAAAAGAGCTGTAAAAACGTAAGCACTGGGTATATTAAAAATAAAGATTAGCCCTTATTAGTGAAAATACGGTGAACGGTAAAGTTTAGTTTTATCCCGAGTTACTGTCAACGCCCAATTTACTAAAGCATGGTTGCAAGTCATTTTGAATCGTGGCATACTCGCAGTTATAGGTGTGCTTAAAAGGTTCATGATAGTATCAATAGTTGTGGATTCGATATTCAGTATATCACTCTCAGATAATGAAGGGTGGTGTCTAGACCTGCAAATATAGGGTGTATCTATTGATCAATGCTTTTATCAGCAGACCTGTTAATGATACTAATTTCAACGACAAATAGCAATTATTTATATAGACTGTATGTTATAAATGGTTAAATACATAACGGTCAGTTATATATTTCATTTATATTCGCCTTTGTAATTATATTTGGAATAAATATACACTGATGACGATAGTATGTACGTATGTTGAATTTCAGTGCAAGTATGCAGTGTTCAGGATCTTACCAACATTGAATATGTAAAGGGTATCATACTATATTACGTCGTTATACGAGATGCTTTTGAATAAATACTATACTAGATGCCAACCCCCCAGCCTTTGCCCTATCAAACCACCACACACTTCTGTTCATAAATTTGCAACAGCTGAATTGTTAGCCAACCTTGATTATACAGTGTTCTAGACTGTGAATAAGACACACGCTGCTTAACCAGTTATACCGTGTAACGTTCCATTGACGTTTCTTAAGTGAGTGCACCTGAAAGTCTTATGTGCAAATTTATCTCAGGCTTAGCAGATATATGGATTTTAAATATAGTTCATCTATAGAGCATGAACCCACCAACCCATCAGCCACTGTTGCCGAAACAGAAATAGTTTGAAGTCTGAAATCGAAGGCAGGAGATTATATTTGGTATTCCATACGATGTCTTCTAAAATTCTCAAACCCAAGATTAATGCATTTGTAGTTAGCCAACCGTGACTATTTGTTCACAAACAAGGTAAAATAATGTTTCCACACGACAGACGACCAAGGGGTGAAAGCCATACGACAAAGACATTGAACTTAGTTTCAAGACCATGAACTTTGACTCTGGACATGCGATCCGTTAGGCGGGTCCCCTACCCCCGGTACATTGATGGGGTGGAGATTAAGGGGTCGGGAGGGGTGAGGGGATGTAGAGGGGGCGATAACCGCTTTAAATGAACCCCTCTCGCTCTAGATCTGAGATACCACATAATTAACCCTCTACAAAGACGATCAAATCAGTGGTTTATTTTCAAATAAAGAATAGCTGTCCGGCTTTGGATGAAGAGTCCCAGGGTAGGATTCCGATGTAAAAGACCATTAGAAAATAGCGTTTGTGTGCAACACTATAAACTAGCAATTAGTATAACCCACACTGTAGTTCATGATATCTTTACTTCATATTCACAAGACCCCGAAAAAGCCTCTAAAAAAAGCCTAGCAGCTGATTTGGGATGAACAACATGAAAATCACATCTCTCTGCGGCTCCTTCGAATATTTGAAAATAATTGTCATTTCATATCATTTGCATTCGGTATAAGGTTCGAATCTCGAATTAGATTGCTGTTCAACATGAACGCTTAAGTGCAAAGCCACATCATCATTGAGTGCCGACCATGTTTTAATAGTATTTACTTGTTCCTTCAGCAGCTTGCAGGTTTTCAGAACATTGTTTCGTATCAATCACGTGAAAGTTTTCTCTCGGGAAATAAATAAGTTCCTTCTAAACAGCAGTGAAAGTGATGTTCCTCTTTTAAAACTTCAAACATAAAACTTTTCCCTAATTTCTTAAAAAGTTTTAGATATCAATGTGCAGTGAAAAGTGCAGGAACAGGATACAGCAGTAAAAATTAAAAAAATACAGTTTTAGTAGGGATTGTTGTGGTCAGGACATTTCTTGAACACTAAACATGTGATGAACATGTTTTATTTCGTTCTCAGTGGACCAGTTATATCAATATGAACACAAATAGATACAGATAGGACACCGATACAGTGATATGTCAATATTCCATTTGAAACATCTTTTTGTGAACTGGACAAATATATACGGGATCCAGTAATGCAACGATGTTTATTTGAAACTGAACTGACTGGAACGTTTTCAAGCCAATAACTCGACCAAATATTTGCACACAATTAACAACACAATATTTCTTTTTTGCGGGGGGTAATCATTTGAATTAATTGTTTAGGAAATAAAATTAGTGCATGTATACAAAATAAAATATCATCATCGTTAACAACATAATTCAGAAAGAGGATATTCAAAATCAGTCTACGATAAAGTCGGGACATTTCATAGAAAGTTTTTAAGTTGCAATTCAAAGTCTTTTATAGCTTGGGCCCTATAGTTTTATTGCAGAAAGATTCGGACCAGATACTAGTGTAGCTCATGGTGGTAGTTTATGGATTTACCGAAAGCGAAACCTAATCTGGTCTTTGCTCGTAATTTCAATAGAAATAAGGATAGAGAAGACACACGTTTCATGATAACCCATATCGAAGGTGCAACTAAAGTAATTTTTTAAAAAAGTTTGACACATCTTTTTAGCGATTCATCAAACTTTCGTTACTTATTTCTCTTATAATTCATTTTGAACCGAAGCATACTATTATCCTAAAGTTTTTAGTATTTTATAAAAAAAATGAACCTAAAAGCTAACATCTTTTAAGAGAAGGAGAACCCACCTATGACTGTCAGTATTTCTCTGACTGATTTATAATGGTAGGTTGCTATGGAGTAAGTCTATATTTCAACCAGATGGTCCATTTGGGACTCCATACTGCATTAAAACATAGTTTTTCATCTGTTAGAAAACATTTAGAACTTTTAAATGCAACAAGGTCAAGATTACATATCGAAAATTTGACTTATTGAACTTTGATTAAGTACAAAAAAGGAATAATTTTCAAAGCTTTGCTTCTGTCGCCGTTATAGATTACACGATGTTTTATGTTACTCAATAGACTCTGAATACCCGGAAGCACTCACGAAAGGTTAAAGGTCACAGGAGGAAAGACAAGAAATCAATTTCTTTCGCAAGACATGCACATAAAGACATCTGGGGGACATAATATTTGTTGACGAGCCGGGTTAACATCAAGCAAGGGTCCAATGGTATTTCAAAAGGTGAATGTTCTTTAGGTCGAACACTAGGCTCGCCATGCGTCTCTTAATCGTTTCAGTTGTGAGCTTCCTATAGCTGTTTGTTCCAGAGATGAGGGACAATACCACTCCATCTTTATGAATTTAGAGATAAACGTATAGACTATTTCATGGAAACATGGAGTTTATGAATGTTAAATTTTTATTTCCTCTTAATATGCTTTTTAATTGATATATTCAAGGCTATTAGTCTGTTGTAGTAGTTAATCCTTTCAAAAAGTGCTCCACGTGTGATATTTCGGCATTTTGACATCAATACTTTCTTTTAATGTGAAAGTGGAGAATCAAAACTGAACATGATGACTGTTAATAAAACTGAATATATTAAAAATGCTACAAGAAGGAATTAAAGATTGTGAAAACGTTGTATTATCTGCATCCAGACTTGCTTTTGGAATACCAGTACTACAGAAAATGGTTCCTGAATGTTAATGGGAATGCAGGGTAAGTTTATAAGTTTGTTTAGTCGTTTATGATACGAAAACGAGCCATTTTCATTGAAATAGGTACATGATTTCCTTAAGAACTTTTATATGAATACGTCTGTTGTCACAAAGAATGAAAGCTGTTATTTAAATCAAAACTATTATTCAATACACACATTGAAAAAGATATCTAAATTCTCATAAAATCGTCTAGACTACTGATATAACAGAGAATGAAACTGAAACAGGAGATAATTATCAAGACTAAATTTAATTCTGCTATAGCCTAAACTGTGCAAATGTAACTTAATGATGGCAATACAAAGAAATAAAAAATGAGAAAAGGATATTGTCAAGCAGGCCCGTACATATATCTTCTATAGCTGCAACTGCGTTTGCATGATAGTCCAGCATTGTTACATCAAGGCTTACAAGTGATAACCGCAGATAAAGAGAAAAAAATCTGAAATGGCTCCCTGTTGTGTCAGAAATTGTAAAAGTTTGTATTAGTTGTAAAAGCTGCGAAAAGGAGCCCGATGTTGCTGTATCTCACATAGACTTGCTTCTCTGGTTGGTGAAGTTTGTTTATGTAACCTTGATGGATCAGTACTGCTTTAGGAGACTGTTGCACAGCTTACTTGACCTCTCATAGACTGAGAATCGACCTCGTCCTACAATGCTGATAAGGATCACAACGATTCTTATATTGACTCTCTAGGCTTGCCGTACATGCATGCATCTTTGAAAGAGAATGTGTGAACCTAGACTAAATAAAAACTAGATGTCTATGATACATCAGTTACGGTACGATGCCAATCTCTATTAAACTATTATCATTGAATATTCTACGAAAAGAAGCACTGATGCATCAAAACGGTCGATATATCATCTGGACATGTTTGGCAGAAAATTCAGGTGTTGCAAACAATAATTGTGATAGTGTGGACTGTTCTTCAGTCTAGAAGCGCGGGAGCAAGACGAGAGTGCTGAGGGGTGAGACCGTGCGTCATACTCTGCTCCGTGTAGGAAGTCAATCCATACGCCTCATCATAACAACATTGCTTATTGTTTTCACCGATACTTATCCAGCTTCCAGGCCACGTGGATTTGAATAAGAGTCTTGATCGAGTGTTATTGACATTTTTTTCCGATTTTGATGCTAACAATGTTACTTTCATTTTAATTGTAATAAGTGGGATTAACGTTGATTTTACTTATGAAATGCAGGTTAAATGATGCTTTGGTGACGTCCATCAAGACCTTTGTCCTTTATAAACAGGTCATGGACCTGATATGAGGACATCATGCGTCTTGTGACTTGTTAACCCCCTTTCTGTCCGTGCACAGTTTTGGGTCATATATGGGTCGAGACCGAAACAAGTGGGAGTAAGCTATTAAACTTATTAATCGAATAAATTCGTAGTTATACAATTTCCTTCCTTTTATATTCCTTGTTGCACTTTTATATCCGATAATTGAGATTGCTGAATGATAACATGAACAGTATGCAAGACTCATTTAAAGCTTTAAGGGGGGGGGGGGGGGGGTCGTTACTTAAAAATTTAAGAAAATTTTGCAATTTCTTTACATTCCTCATATCACAATTACAGTAATATTTGAGCATCTGCGCAGATGTACTTTGCAAATCTAGGTTGACGTGCTTCTGAAACCTGAAACCAAACAAAGACATTAGTACTTTGTAATCATGATTTTGTGAAAAATACAGCTATCATGAAAATAATTTTAGCAAAAGTACTCAAAGGAAGAAGAAATACCAGATATATCAGGTACACCATCTGGTAACATATCATATACCATATATTACCATACCATGCCAAATCATACGTATCTTACCGATATCAAAACATGCCATGCGTTATCCAATTCATACCCTTATGAATCGGCACCATTACATTCCGTTTCATTAGCTTTATACCAGAATAAAGCAATACAACACCACACCACACCGAACCACAACCCACCATACAAAGCTATACCATACTTGTCATACCATAACTTGTCACATAGTATGTGCTTCTCATATTAATTTAATACAGTTCCAAGTCATTCCATAATCGTTTCCTATCCATATACGCTACAATAACGAAGACTTCTACCACTTTATTTCCGGGATATGGATCTTTCTTTCTGATAAGCTGCAATATATCGCACCATCTTCATAATCATGACATTTAGTGAGAACCTCCATGGGGGCCAACGATAAATCATCATATGAGTCCCGGGCGTTGACCCCGGTAAGAGATTATCAATCTTTATCATATGCTATAGGAAACTGATGCAAAATTTGATATGTTATCTTCATTTTACTATCAAACCTGAACCATGACTTTGCATTTAATTTACTAGCATTTTGTACGATGAAGTAGAAACTATACATGTTGTAAATATCAGATGCATGTGTACCGTATTGATGTCATTTAGTTTTTGCCCACATTTGAGTCTATAAAGAGGAAATTGCCAGTACATGCCAAAGCAATTTACAATTTTGATATACAATGTATCAAGTCCTGTACATAATTATGTAGCACATGCAATCGAAAACCATGATGTGGCTTGAGATAGTTATTCCTTCACCAAATATGTTCATTCCATGCAGAAGTCGTTAACAGTTTGTACAGGTAAGAAGGATAAACATGCATAAGCACCACTCTATCCCAGTCCGAACATCGACCCTGTACGTAGATAGTAGACGGTCAGTACACATGTACAGTGTTGTACGACGTGCAGACTGGGCAATCGACTACGTTTTACACCTTAGTCATTACTATATCGGTGCATGACTATAGGAGTCCTTATGCAGTTTGTCACCTCAACAAAGGTAATGGTATAGCTTTGTTACTATATCTCTGCCCTCACATAGACCCCGTGAGGTGATAACGATCATATCGTTTATATACAGTATCCCACGTGTATTGCACTCTACTCTATGCACAACCCAAAGTGGTGCTTGTACATATCACTCCTACACCTATTTGCACATTGCATTATACAGGAGTCGTGTATGCAGTTAAAGATATCACATTAACGACATCACGCTTATATCACCTCTGTCCATGCACTGACCCTGTTAAAGTTCATGTTCATAACGGTAATACACTTGTTCTACGTCGTTGGCATTACATACCAGCACCGTCGAATATGATGCTTTTACATATCACATAAAATTCATAGACCATGTACATGTTTAACTACGTATCGATATTGGGAAGGGTGTATTCTAAGGTTACTACCCCTTAACAATAACATTTTACTGCGTAAGGGGAACATGGGCCTACATTTCAACGAAATGTGTATAGAAAAAAGTGAGATATATTATGTTTGCCAATTAAAAAAATCATTCTCAATAGCTATATACTTAATAACGACTTATGTACAATTTCAGAAATATAATGAAATGAAAGACTTTCTCCACTATCAATTTAATCCTGACCCAACCAGGGGATTATGGCACATATGCAGCGTTTGGAGACCTTTCTGTTACTTACAACTCGAGGCAAATGGATGCTCTCTGTACAAACACTTATACGGGAAATACATTATCAATGCAAATCGGAAGCAGGCTGTATAACCATGACGTTATGCATGAATTCATAAACGAATCGTTGTGTCAAATAAAAAATGCCGACGCTACTACTCCAACCTAGACTAATGAATATGCACAGATACAAACATTCAAACTAACATGAAAAGAGGCAGTATTAGATTGAGATTATAATGTTAATACGTGTTCTGTATTGATATTATGAATACATAAATACACATTTAAACCATAATGTAAATATAAAGAGCATTCCATAGCTAGGGCGTATATTTACACTAACACAAACAAAACCTGTAGATGGAAACGCTGTAATATCATACAAAAATTCGAATACAACGTCACAACAGTATCACCAATAATATATAGTTTATGATATTTAAACATCATTTAACCTCAAGAAAAGCAAGTCTGGATTAGGTATGATCAACAGAAAATCCCTTCTCTGAGGCTTCTTTCTTGTATTGATAAAATAATTATTTAAGAATTCCTTCTTAAAGACTGAGAGTGAATCAAACCTCTGAAGGACTGTGAATCTATAGTTTCATCCATGAACGTAGAGTGACCCTTAAGTTAGCTCAACTATATTCTGCTAATGCCCATCACCCGTGTCATCGCTTTCCCTGGTCGATGCATCCGCCGTGCAGTGTGTATCGGTTCAACGTTGAGCGGGATCAATAAGTGAATCCGCCATTGGTGCCAAATTGGTAAATTCTGTAGAAGTCTGCTGGCTGGCACCATCTGGCGTTTCTATGAATATCCTGGTATCAGATGGCCGGTCTCAAACAGGAAGGGAAATGTAGCCGGGTCTGAAAATAATGCTTGAATATTCATGACGGTTGTTCAAGTAATTGATTTTGGAAATTCTTCCAAATATGTAAATCTTAGATAACTTTGATGTATATGGCCTGAATAGTGTGAGAATTCCTCATATTTTCCAATTTGATAAATCCCCCCCCCCCCTTCCCCCTCCACCCGAATGTTCGGCAAAACTTCCCGACAGTTTACTTCATGTTTTTTTGTTTATATGGGTGTTTTTCGTCAATTCAATTTTTGTTATTGTTAACAAAATGCAATTGGTCATCAACAGTACGTATAGAAAAACACTTGATATTTTTTTATTTGTTTTCACCGACTGTCTTCGAGCCTGCCTTGACCTATTGCTTTAAGAACGACGTCATAGCGATACCGTTCTGTTTGTAAACATCGCCGACAACTGATACATAACATGAAAGCCAGTCTCTCGAGAATATGGGGAAATCCCTATACCTCGAGCTCCAAGCATCACCTTGTCCAATGCCAAGTATTGATCAAACCTACATTCGCTGTACGGAGCTTAAATGACTGAGTGCATTTGTTTTCCAATGACGTCAATGCGGACTTGGCATTGATTTGTGCAATTGTCAAGCGAATAATTACATCATCCAATGCGATTACATTTCCCCATCGGTTACTTCCCTTCCTTGATACATTGTATTGTGCTATTACGTATTGAAAGAGTAACAACTAACACTTATATTCAGGCCATTGCTCGGATATTTGCAGCCATTTCTTCCTTGGTAAAAATTTTAATTGACACTCTCCTCAATTCATTCACACACTAGATTTATACGGAAGGTCCTGTTTGCTAGTAATTATTCACAAAGTAAATCAAACGATGGAATACAATTTCCCGATTGCAAAATTAGCATGTACACCAACGCTTGAGAAGCCAAAATTGATTTATCACTTGTTTCCAAAAACTCATGTTTTGCTTTGCTTCAGATGGACGTCTTGTTAACAAAATCGAAGGTGGCGAAGGAAACTCGAATTACTGATTTCAAATAGGAAAATAGAGCGCTGTGTATTCACTGGTGTCCTAATGCAAGTTGTAAATATGTGTAGCTGTGAAACAATTCTCTGTTGAATTGAAGAATTTGTTCTTGTTTTATTTTATACATATGTTTTGAGACGTACACCAGTTGGCGGTAAATCGAAGCAAGTGTAACATAAAAGATGAAAAATCTTACTACTTTATTAATGCTCATTCTTTATTTTTCAATACTTTTTAAAAATGAAACAAAGATCAACCTTGCCTCGATTCGGGATCCATATCCCAAGCACATCCAATGGGTGACCAAACTTCAAATGTAAAATCAAAATAATTTAAGTTGAAAGTGACTTACTAATAACAACATTCAGAACGGACGTCTGGTCGTCTTAGTATATAAACTGAATTTTAACTCTTTTCTTTTATGCTGGTGATGTTTATGATGAAAAGTACATCCTCTCAATTCGTTCCCAAATGCATTTTAAATTCTCCAGTTTGCAGGGATAATAGGTGCGGTATATGTTTCAGAGATGATATTATATTAGAGTTTTTGATAAAGTTAGTTTTCAATATAAGAAAATTGATAAATGCATTTTAGGAAGCTGGTGGTACTTACGAAGGGAGGTTGATAGATAATGTCGATCGATTTTAGATGCATTTATAAATCTTTATATTCGAGTCTATGTTTAACAATATGTTTTAAAGTTAACTATATAAATGCATTATTTTAACTCAAATGGATATATATATATATATATATATATATATATATATATATATATACTATTGCTAATAATTGCTGTAACATCCCTAACTATTACACGATATTCCATAGCGTGCAATGAAATTGTGATTTCTATTATTAAATTATCAATTATTGAAAAAAATTTCTACGGAAATGTCATGATGGCTAACTACGTATTTCACGTGCACATTGTCAAAATCGTAACAAATGTAACAAAAGGCCTCAACGCAGCACAACACCGTTGTCTTTCTGACCTGGCGTTGAAGAGTCCTTTCTTAGTCTTTTGATTCATTCACCAATCGCCACGTAATTGCTCTCTCTAATTTTAGTGTAAAAATGTTGAGAACGTCTGTTAATACGTTTTGCGAGACTCCATTGACGTTTATCCAATTTCCGAGGGGAAGATCGAGGCTGCAATTAACATTCCAATGTTGAGTCAATTGAAAGATGACTCCAACATTGATACAACATGGATGTAATGATTAATGATAAAACAACCGTTAAGGTACCATTTAGACAACATAGTCGTTCTGTTACACCTATTTGGTCACGTCATATTTACTGATGAATCTTGCTTCCATTTTCTCGTGTAGATAGAAGAATTGCATGGAACAATATGGCTGTTTTTAATGTAAACACACTTAAATCGATATTACCTGCTTAATATGAATAAGTCAAGTTCTCATTTTTCTCAGTTCTCTTTCTAATTCAATTTCAAAATAGATAGTTTGACAGAAATATTCCAAAATGTCTTAGCATCGTCAAATGAACACTGGTCAGTAAGGGGTAATCTAAGTCGATGAATCACCGGCGTTGGAGCTGCACATTTCCTAACTTCCTCACACTGATGGGTGCGTAAAGTGCCCGTCTAGAGCTCTGACAATGTTCTCCAGACACTTTATCGTCTCTCTGTTGTCTTGTCGAGCAGACAACCACAGAAACTAGAATAATAGTGGGGGTTCATGTGTGCATTGACTGCCTTCAGGCGAGTTCAGCAACAGCGGGCGCGGTTCATCACGGGTCGGGTTGCCCATTTAATGGTTTATTGATCTGAGATAAGATATAAGCCATAAGGTGAACTAAGCTTACTTCAAGGCACTTTTCCACATATTTTCGCGCTCAACATAGCTATTTTAAGGCATGAGAGGACATATGCACTCACTTTATTTTCTATTGATGAACTTAAATATTTCTTTTTCTTCATAACTAACCTGCATCCAATAATGAAAAAGTTAACGCGGCTTAGTTCACGAATGCGTGTAAAAAATCTTAAGTGTTTATTTCTTACAATTCGGAAATACGGAAATATTGATTGTTGAAAACGGGGTACTAGGAATATGGTCAGCTTTTGAATAAAGCAACGTTGCATTAAATACTTCCGGAATTATTTAATTACCTTTTTAGCTTGCATACATGCGTTTTTGCCAAATAACTTATATGGTAGATTACCTGAATGCGGGTCATTATTAATATCGAGATGTATGTTGATTTCTTTTATATTTATACGAAATATTATCAAGCACTAGTGCCTTTAACTTCTAACAAAGCAAAAATCGTTGTTGCCATAAGAGAGTTGCAGTGCAAAACTATAGCAATATACGAAATATTATCAAGCACTAGTGCCTTTAACTTCTAACAAAGCAAAAATCGTTGTTGCCATAAGAGAGTTGCAGTGCAAAATTATAGCAATTTTGTGAATTTCTTATTATTTTACAAATTGCTATGCTTTGTAACTAGTCATTTCTTAGGTCAAACAGAGTATTTTAAATGTTAAATAAACTTGGTGGATTGAAATGTAGCCAAACTGCAAGGTGTCTTGTGTTGAAATTGCTTGTCGAAAGTTACAATTTTTATCTTTCAAATTCCAAAATTATGATACATGTATTTCATATTTTCGCTTATAATTAAAAAAACCCCAGCCATATAAATGTTAAAATTTCGAAATTTTGCTTTACATTTACATGTTTATTATTTGAAAGATCTATTTAGCACTTCCAATCTAAATTTGTCTTTGTGATTGGTGTAGATAAGTTTCCAACAATACGTGTAAATCTTTGGCGCACCATTATTCTGTTTTCGATAATAAATCTCGACATTAAACGTACTAGTGCACACCAATATTTCGTTAACACAACGAATGCACAGATACTGCATATCTCTCGATATTACCCACTATCCTCACTCAAGTTATCTACCTCTTAAATTTTTTAACAAATATTTACGTATTCAGGTAGTGAAGTTGATTTGTAAAGACCGGAAGTATTTAATGAATGGTAACATTAAATCCACATGAACTACGATATCGGAAATATTACAATTTTGCCCATAAACAGAAAAGCGGAAACGGCAGTCACTTTGGTCAATATAATAACAATGCCAGTGCTGTGTTATTAAATCGGTTTATTTACAACATTGCTTTCATAAAACATATTTCATTCTTTGTTCTCAGTTCAGAGTTTAGGTAAATTCAATAGCTGCACATAATACTAGTTCAGCCGCGTTCAACTGACCATGATTTATCCGTTTTGTGCACAGCTAACCATAGATTTTTTATATGTCCAAGCCGACAGCTGCTGTCTAAAGTTTGTCATTGTTGATTGCAGGTAAACTGTAAAGAATTTTAAGTATTTCTTTGCATCGATAGAAAGCATAAGTGAATGCATAAGTCCACTTAAACATCAAAATAGCCAATTTAAACCGTAAAAGCGTGCACTAGTGCCTTTAACCTGTTTATTGTCACTATGCTGGCCTGGATAAGATGCTAATTTTGAGAAACAACCACTACTTCTCAATCACATAAATACCACCATGCTTTTTTCTTGCAAATACACCAGCCTTCGGGATATAGGTAGAAACCTTTTTAAAAAAGCATAAATACCATTTACCCACAACCCGAAAATGATCGAACTGTTCCTAAATAAGCACATTATGTAATTTTTAAAAAATTACCGTTTATGTATTGCAGCAGTTGTTAACAGATATTTCTAAAGCGTTGGCGGGTCTTTTTCGGGTATGGCCCACCTGAAGTGCTCCTCATTCACCCAGTGACCCAGACAATTAGCCTTGCCTGCCGTAACTGCTGAACCTAAAACGCATAGAATCAGTTTTTTTCTTGTAACCAACAATCATCGCCTATAAGAACACAACAAAATCTAACCTATCTTGCCAAGTTTCGAAAATTTCCAGGAAGATAACAAGAGCCTGATAAAACTTTGCTCAACTAAGATTTCTAGTCTTGTTATGTATTTGATTGATCTGTAGTGTATCATGTACTGTAGGTTTCTGGACGACTATCTTCGGCTTATGAGACTGTAAGATCTGCTACGTCGTTATGGCTGTAACTTATAAAGCGTCTCATTGGCTATGTTTGTGTGATACCAGCAAGTCTCTATAACAAACCATCGTAGTGAATGGCCATGAAGCTTACTTATCACATCTTACGTTATCACAGGTTCACTGCTTATCATCATCATCATCATCATCATCATCAGCATCAGCATCAGCATCAGCATCATCATCATCATTATAACCATCGTCACAATCCTCTTAAAATTATATCAACCATCGCAGCACAATCATCACGTACAAATAAACACGATATAACCAGTACGTTCTTCTTTACCTTTACTATCACCACTTGTTTCACCTAATGTTTCATACTCATTATAATTACCATTACGCTCATCATCGTTACCAGCACCCGGTCGTACTACCATCATGTTCGTCATTATAACTATCATGCTTGCCATAATTACCAATACGCTCATCACCATTACTTAAACGATGATCATCATAACCAACATGCACAACATCATTACCTTCATGCTCGTCATAATTACCAACATGCTCGTCATAGTTACCAACATGCTTGTAATGATAACCATCATGTGTGTCATCACTACCATCATGCTCATCATAATTACCATCATGCTTGTAATCATAATCATCATGCTTGTCATCATTACCATTAAGCTCGTCATCATTACCATCATGCTCGTCATAATTACCAACATGCACAACATCATTACCATCATGCTCATCATAATTACCATCTTGCTTGTAATCATTACCATCATGCTCGTCATAATTACCATCATGCTTGTAATCATTACAATCATGTTCGTCATAATTACCAACATGCTCGTCATAATTACCATCATGCTCGTCATAATAACCATCATGCTTGTCATCATAACTATCATGCTCGTCATCATTACCATCATGCTTGTCATCATAACTATCATGCTTGTCATCATTACCATCACGTGTGTCATCATTACCAACATGCACAACATCATTACCTTCATGCTCGTCATAATTACCAACATGCTCGTCATAGTTACCAACATGCTTGTAATAATAACCATCATGCTTGTCATCATTACCATCATGCTCGTTATCATTACCATCACGCTCGTCATCATTACCATCATGCTCGTCATAATTACCATCATGCTCGTCATAATTACCATCACGCTCGTCATCATTACCGTCACGCTCGTCATCATTACCATCATGCTCGTCATAATTACCATCATGCTCGTCATAATTACCATCACGCTCGTCATCATTACCATCATGCTTGTCATCATTACAATCATGCTCGTCATCATTACCGTCATGCTCGTAATAATTACCATCATGCTCGTCATAATAACCATCATGCTTGTCATCATTACCACCATGCTCGTTATCATTACCATCACGCTTGTCATCATTACCATCACGTGTGTCATCATTACCATCATGCTCGTCATAATTACCATCTTGCTTGTAATCATAATCATCATGCTTGTCATCATTACCATTAAGCTCGTCATCATTACCATCATGCTCGTCATCATTACCTTCATGCTCGTCATCATTACCACCATGCTCGTTATCATTACCATCACGCTTGTCATCATTACCATCACGTGTGTCATCATTACCATCATGCTCGTCATAATTACCATCTTGCTTGTAATCATAATCATCATGCTTGTCATCATTACCATTAAGCTCGTCATCATTACCATCATGCTCGTCATCATTACCAACATGCACAACATCATTACCATCATGCTCGTCATCATTACCAACATGCACAACATCATTACCATCATGCGCGTCATCATTACCATCATGCTCGTCATAATTACCATCTTGCTTGTGATCATTACCATCATGTTCGTCATAATTACCAACATGCTCGTCATAATTACCATCATGCTTGTAATAATAACCATCATGTTTGTCATCATTACCATCATGCTGTCATCATTACCATTATGCTTGTCATCATTACCATCATGCTCGTCATAATTACCATCATCCCATCACCCTTTCCATTATGCTAAACAAAAATAATATTTTGCTCCTTAGCATTACCATTGTATTTATCAAGATGAAAATGGAAACCCTTTGTATTAGCAATCCATCAGTTAACCCATTAGTAATCCCATCAGTCAAACATTTAGGAGAACTTATCACAAGACCTTCACCCCGTTAACATAATCACCAAATGTGGATCCTTTAACAGAGGCAGGTATAAAAACCAAACCCATCAATTTGAAGCAACATAAGAACTGCTCATAATCATTATATCAACATGAAGTATAAGGGAAATGTCTTAGTTATGTAAAGTAACAAGACCAAGGTCACAGTACGTGATTTTCGTCAAAGTTTTATGTGTTTCTTAATCTAAAAGCAATGTTTCAAGAGCCAAATTTCTCATTTAGCACAGCCCAACATGTCACTAACATCAGGATTCTGATATCAAACAAAATTACTCATTCGCTTTTCCCATCAATGCCATTGTATAATTAATGTTTACACATTACATTGTAATTGCTTGAAAGCCATACATGTGCACTAATTTTCTTAAAAATATAGGCTGATTTTCTTTTTAGTAACATGCAAACCGTTATTGTAATCAATAAAATTGTGCCCTTCGCATTAGGTGGTAGTCACAATATCGTATTGACCAGTCCCACGTGGGCACTGTATTTAGAAACCACTATCTTTAAGCCTGGTCAGTGACATAAATTGCGATTACAGTAAAAGTTTGTATTCACAATTCAAATTATTTTCTATCATCACAGAGAACAACATTCTTTCACAAGAAAACCCGGATCATTTGGATTTGTGCTTGTGTTATAATAACGTAGACTTTAGACTAAACTCTGTCCAGTCTTTTTTCAATTTATTCGCGTATACGAAGAAGGATTCACCGTTAACAGTCAGTTAAGGTCAGTTGTCTGTTGCACCTGTCTACAGGTGTCTCTCAGGTGTGTCATCACTAGTTACCTGAGCGTCTCTACCAGCAGATAATGACTATCAAGGATTCAGGTAAAAGACGACGGGAGATTTAGCGTCCTGCCTCTGGCGGCGTTCCAAGATGTGACAGACAGATATTGTTTTCAGAAATATAGGTCACATGGCGTATGTTACAATGTTGTTGATAAGAAAAACTAGGCGACTGGTTCCACACTTTATTTTGTTGTTGTCAACATTTTGGCATAACTCAAGGATGTGATATTTTAACTTCAAAATAGAGACTGGTTAATACGGATGCAGAATGACAAACTGGAAAGGAAACATGAATATATCACTGCCTGTGGGTAAGTTTGAGTACGTAGTGCCCAACCCACCATCAACACTCGCGACCCACACAGGATTATGTACTATAGCAGGGGCCGAAATAGAAATACAATGCGTGTTGACGTACATACTTGAAATTTCTATACTACCAACTTTTGTTTTGTTATTCTTTTCTTGTTTTTGTCATTTCTCTGAAATTATGAGATAAAAAGGGGAGAAAATGATGTAAATATGAATATTTTAAAAGTCAAAACGACGTTTATTATGCAAGCCATATATAGTATAGACATGGAAAGAAATATTGCAGAAACGCAGCGAGGGACAAGATTCGAGCTGGTTTCAATGAGATTGCTGAAGGTCTCTCCTACTGTGCAAATATTTAGCATTTTACTCGTCATAATTAAGGCATGTGGAAATGCACATGCCAGATGCAAAATTACATATCTTGATCGAATGATATCCCCCTGTCCATTTCATTGCTATATCCATGAGTACCTGGGGATGTAGCACGTTATTTTGAAATATTTCTTTCTTCAAATTTTCCCATTAATTAGTTTCTTCAGAAAGTTAAAACATCCTCTTACTCAACCGCTAAACCGTGCTCGTAGAGGAAATAACCAAGTCTCAAACAATAACCGAGTGCAACCATTTTCACGTGAACACCATTTAGTCATTAAAAGTAGGGAATTTATTATCATAGCTTAACCGATAATAATTAAAACTGCTTCTTTTGATTAAAAAACCTTGTTTTTAAATTGGATACAATAATTTTCGATTTCACGTTTTCAAGCGTTTTATCTTAAATATCTTGTTACTGCCCTTTTCAGTAAATCACGTGCATAGAGCATTGGAGCAAATGACCTTTAAACAATATTATCAGTAACAAGCACACAATGTGGAATTTCAACATAGATATGGGATTTCCCCTTTCTGTACCTTTTGAAAGGCAGCACTTACTAAAAAATGATATATTACATTCTGAGACAAATTACTTCCGCCTGTACCACATCTATCTGATATCATTGATAAAATATCTTGTCTTGATGTTATGCTCTTTTTAAATGCATAATTGATTAAAAACACTCCGACCACTATAAAAAGATGAGTCATTATGTGTATATAAGTTGATTATTTGTATACATGATCTCGTTTAAGAAAGATGTGAAGAGATATTACATCGACATTTTTTTTCAAAACGTTCATTTTGGGGACGAGATTACAATACCATTTTAAACAGATTTTAATTGCTACACTATTTATCGTAGATCTGTTCACGTTATATAACGAGTCAAGCATGGAAGCAACAACACCCATCCTTTATGTCTTATGGTGGGCGACCGAGAATCGAACTTCGGTCTTCTAGGTGACGAGCAGTAACCTAACACACAGGGCTACAATATAGAAACATGAGAAAAGGGATCTCATGATTTGAAAATTATAGGCCAAAAAAAAGTTTAAATAAGTAATTTTTTATCTATTACCGTTGTTTAGAGGCGGTAATTTTAATTAGGTGCTTGAGAGTAAGGTGCTTCTTAAGCACCTGTTTACCGTTCACGTTGTTAATGTTGTAGTACGACATCCTGATAATTTTCGATTCTTGAAAGTGTTTCTTTTATGTGTCTTATATTTTATAAGCAGATATGACATTATGCATTAAATGTGATTAAATTCTTTAAAAAGTATTATGGCCTCTTCACAGATGATGATGTCAAAAAGGGGAATTCTGTCAAAATAAACAATCCATGAGAAAACTGAAACTGGCGCGTTTTCGGATTTTTATTGTACTTTAATTACATTTCAATCATTCCGGTCTTTCTCCAACATTTAAGAAGGAATATAAAGATGAATGTATGTTGTTATTCGAAATCAGGTAGGCTTTTCCGAATGTTGTTTGAATGCAAATCTCTTAAAAATTCAAACTCATCCAAAACTAATCACACAGATGCACTACAAATAGAGTAAACTTTAGATCGGGTATAATATTACCTCGGGTATGGAATATTTAATGAACTACATGTTAGACACCAAGTTTTGCTTTCGTTCCCGCTCAGTTTTAATTTTCTCTGGTCTATCGATCCCTAGCATTATCTCAAAGTCGTGTATCATCCTAAGAAAACTTATTGTGTGCCACAACATGTAGATCTAACGTTTGTCACCAGGGGCTCCTGACGCTAAGCAACATCATCTAAGGTTAACCTAGACCGCACTTAAACGCACTAAGTTAACTTTAGTGACTCATCCTAATGTCAGTGCTTTGTGAAACGCGGTGAACTACACCCTACGTTACAATAAATGGTTTGCTAAAAATGCTATGCGTTGAAGTGAGAAAAAACCTTTAAATGAACAGTTCGATATATGATGAACATATCACCGTGTACCTGTCAGTCGAACAGCAGGTGATAATGAGATAAACGTGATCTGACCTGACATGTACTTTGGGCCGGTGGCGCATGGAGGGGGCGGAAAACCAGAACAATATATATGGTAATTATAATTGCCTGCATAAACCTTGGAGCGAAAAAATCTTTGAAAAATTGTTGTTGTCACATGGATCAGGATATTATTATCTAGCGGCAACAGCTTGTATATTCACATAGTATCTCCCTGGCTTTCCGAAGCTATTTTATATACTGTTCTGCTAAGGACCATTGAATGTATCTTTATATTATTCTACACAATGCACCTAACATGTTCAATTATATTAGGACTTATTTGAACAACTTAGGCCTACACATTTGATGAAATATTGATTACACTTTTCAGAGAAAGTTCGCTGTCACCACACTGAATAAACAACCGAGGAATACCAATGTAAATACAGATGAAGATAACAAAAGGTCAAAAGCGACGATTACCAAGCCCATAACGAGTCAATAACGACTCAATTACGTGTATGTGAGTCTTTAGCACGCACTGAAGCTTGACATCGTCTTCTCATGAATCTGCTGTTGTTGGAGACTGTCCATTTCCTCCACTTGTACCCTTCCGAGTTCCTGTTAGCTTGGTTTACCAACACAGTCTAGCTATGCTTTTGGGAGAAAGTTCTAGACATGTTCTATTGGATTAAGTTCCGGCGAACGAGCAGGTCACTCCATCGAACACCACTGGCCTCAAGTCATAAGAAGCCCACTGTCGAAGTGCACGACGGTGAACTGGAGTTAAGAGGATTCGAACACATGGTCGACTTGCATGCAAACCGTTCTCATGCAGTCGTCTACGCACAGTTTTGTTTAGAAAAGTTGACCCCACACGTAGTACAGAGATCGGATCTCGAATCTCATCTAGGTGGCATTCTGGTGCTCTGTCGCAGAGTTTGCAGTAGGAGAAAATGGTCATCACGCGACGTTGTGGTCTTTCAAGACCGCCAGCATGTCGCCTGTCAACAGTACAATATTTTTGGAAACGATTCGAAGACCTGTTTATGAATTTGTGGCTTACACCGAGTTATCCGCCAACTTCAAGCTATGGGGCCCCTCTTTCCAACATTTCAATTCCTCTAGACAATCTTTCAGTGGTCAAATGTTTCCATTCTAGATCGACATCGACATCGTAGATTCCTCATTTTAGCTAAATAAGGTTTTAGAAATGTTGAAAATTTCTACTAAGTCGTAACAAAGGTCGTTCCATGCAGCATGCAATGATAACCCTTAGATGAAATTGTCTGATGCACGTGCTTTCCATGGTGTGCATGACTGTTTCGAACACTATAAAACTGTGAGTGTTGGTCACTCATTTCGTTTCATATTTTCATATGTACATTGAAGATAATATGTCTTGATAAAAAAAGATCATATGGTCCTTAACAAAAGTTGATCAGTAACAGTACCCAAAGACTTTTTAATTTTGAGCCCATAAAAGATTCCTACTGTATAGCTAAGACAGCTTCTAAAATATAGACCGGAGGTTATATCCGAAAACACCAAAGTGCAATTTTGTTTGAATCTAGGATTACTTGAATAAATTTCGCTTTGAAAAATAAACCTGAAAACTGGTTTCTATAGAAAATAAGTACTGGATAGAAGTTCAAACAAAAAGGACCGTCCACTTTCAGAATAGAATAAAGCTCATATTTGCACCTTTCAGCGCAACGGAATCCTATTAGATTTAAAGAACTTCCTGTAATTGCAGCCACGGGAAATGTCTGTCTATTAACCATCCATAACTGTATATGCATCATTTCAAGCTCTCTTGTGAAATTTCAAGCAAATGACACCAAAACGTCATTTAGTATTTTTTCTAAATTTTAATTTGTTTGGTAATGACTTCATACAACCAAGATAATTGATTTGCCTTCAGCAAACTCAGTATTTAATACTTTTTCACTTAAAGCGTCATTTCATAATGGCATATCCAGCCCACACAATGCCTACACACAATAATATGGATGTACGAGGGGTATCCCATAAGTAGCTGGCCCAAAGTAGAAACACGATACAAGTTCAGCTGTTTTAATGTTTCAATTTTTCTCTTAGTATATTTCAATTTGCAGGAACATGATTCTGTTATATTCTAGTGCCATGAGCCCCATTTTGATTAACCTCTTATCTTGTTACCATCAACATTGTCCAAATCAGAAATATGTTTGTAAAAATGTCATGGAAACAAAATATCCACGTAAGTATCAGAATAGATGTGATAGATACAAGTCCAGTGGACTTTGGACGTTAATTCACACAACGTGAGATTTTAAAATAAATCAACCTTGCCAACTTCTATCCCCTTTGTGTTCACAAAAAGGAAACTAATTAAGACGTCTGTTTCATAATGACTTCACTTAACGTATTGTTAAAATTATTAGGTTCAGACACAATACTGAATGGTCACGACATATCATACACAGTACAAGCATGATTGTCTGGACACATTGAGTTGGTAAGATTAAAATGGATGTGTCCTTCATGTGTCCCATCAAGATCTGAATCAGGCAACCATAACGTTTGCTGATTGATTGTCACTTCTATGATTATGCTTAAAGAGCCACTCCGTGCTTTTCATAACATATTATTTACGTAATGTAACGTAACGGGAGTCAAACCACTATACGTCAGTTTCAAAGATAAATATAATTATCGTTTGATGCAAAACAATTACAATTATCTGAAAAACGTGTGATGTCTCCTTAGGCAAGAGACTTTATTCAAATTGTGCCTCTGTACCTGGTGTAGATCGTGTTGGAGGTGACCTTGAGCTCTGTAACCGGCAGCTAGGGTTAGACCAGGGAAATAACGCAGGATGAACTAAGAGCATATCCCCCAGTGACTGGTTAACGCAATATAGATATCCTTATTATTGTATATACGCCAATGTGTCTTCTCCAACAACGGCAAACTTTATATGCATACAGAGGCTACGTGGAAAAAAATGATGAAATGTCTTGTATGAATAGTGCAAACACATGAGAATGTAGTTGAGGTAAGATGAATTGGGGTTTAAAGATTATTTCACTTATATCACGGCTTCTAGTATTATTGCAGGGAGAAAGTCCGTAACACCACTGTGGCTATGCATTGCGGTGAAACCTGCGAGAATCGGCTGAAACTAGCATACCATGTGTGGTATCACGATGAAATTCAGTGCAGCATTACACCCCGACCTTACAGCGTGTAGAACAGTTCTCTACTGCAGACAAAGTTGCCGAGCCCCTGCGGGATTCGAAACACACACCTCTTGATCCGAAGACGAACGCGCTAACCAGCCTCCACGATAATGTATATTACACGCTCAAAAATGCACTCAATCTTCCAAAGTCACGTGCATGTTATATCTGTACATCAGCATCTTCCACGCGTGTTCTCGTGCATATCACGTCTATATGATCGTGCATATTAAGCATACGCTTAAATTCGCGTCACGAGTCTCGACAATGTTCTGACGGACAGATGTCTGTGATGACTATTGTTTAAGGCATGGATGTTCAGTTACACATGTTTAATGACTTAGTCTATTATTGAAAAATTGTGCATAAACATTTGGAAATAAGATAGGAACTGCTCTTTTTCCTCTTTTCCTCTTTATAGACCTTTTAACTTTGCTTTTAAACCATGCCCTGTTTTTATAAAACGATAGCTCTCCTTTTATCCCTTATTCACATCATATTGCACAGTAATAGAAAGTTTTGCTATCCAGACTGAAAATAACCTAAATTCCCTCAGTGTTAAAGTACTCTATTACAATTGGCACATAACGTTCTAAGCACTAACAGAGCTTTAACAATAAAGGGTCACTTCAAGACAACATTAAAACAATTAACAACACATGGTATAGAAGCATAGCATTTACTGTAACTTCTATGATACTAAAGTAACCTACAGCATGTTGGTGAAGTCGACCTTGTGAACCCTCATAGTCGTACGGTCTTACTTTACCTATCTACCGCCTGTTGCTGGAAATATTTATTTGAACTAAAATCGACACAAATGTCATTTTGGCATAAATGAAGCTATACATTGTATGAATGATGGAGTAGTCTTTGTTATTTTAGTTATCTATGAACAACCACATAGAATCAAACGTATGGTTACTGACATCTCCACTACCCACAGATCTTCATCTCGGATCGATGTCTAGAGCATAGTGTAAGGTGTGAAGCAGGTGGTACCTACACTGTTAGTGTGCTCACTGGGCGGGTCAGCGTTCACGTGGACAAATATATCTCCTGTGATGCCGCGACATTATCTTGAGAGAGAGAGAGAGAGAGAGAGAGAGAGAGAGAGAGAGAGAGAGAGAGAGAGAGAGAGACAGAGACAGAGACAGAGAGACAGAGACAGAGACAGAGACACAGACACAGACACAGAGAGACACAGAGAGAGACACACACAGAGACAGAGACAGACAGACAGAGACAGAGACAGAGAGCGAGACAGACAGACAGAGACAGAGAGACACAGACAGAGACAGAGACAGTTAGACAGAAAGACAGAGACAAAGACAGACAATTATATAGACACACAGACTGACAGAGACCCAGAGACGAAGAGACAGACAGAGACCGTGAGGCCGAGAGGCAGAGAGACTGAGAGACGAAGAGACAGACAGAGACCGTGAGGCCGAGAGGCAGAGAGACTGAGAGACCAAGAGACAGAGAGAGACCGTGAGGCCGAGTCCGAGAGGCAGAGAGATTGAGAGACCAAGAGGGACACACAGAGACAGTATGAAGGTGTGGAAAGAGTGTCTGCACTGTTTGAGAAGCGGGTAGACAGGACAGACTGAGGAGACATACACATGTAAGTGAAACAAGTCATGAGCTGCATCTACAAACACTAAGCGTTGATTAACGTCTCATCACCATTTTGAAAACGTCCCAAAATATGTCTGAGTTTTCAACAATGAAACATTATAAAGCAACAGATGAGATCTCCCCGTTTTCAATATCTTAACCTTCTCGTCTTGGTTCAGTGTAAGGGTAGGAAAGACGGTCTAGCGTCTGCACAGAAATATAATCAGTCATAAGACAGGAAGACAAAGCGACAAAAATACAAACATACACTATATTGGCGTGATTTAGCGATAGAGTGACGTACAGACAAACAGACGGAAAACACAGGCATACACACAGCTAGAGAAACAAACAAACAGACAGGTAGAGGGGCAGACAGTGAATGAATTAAAGTGAATCAGTGTTCGTATTGACATACAGTTAAACCAGTGGCAGACAGACAAATGAAAGAGAGGATTTCATGAAAGTGTAAGCAAACCTTGTCATTTCTCTTGTCAAAAGCTCTCATTCTTAAAGAACAGATCTTGGTTCAAATTCCCCTTTAAAACAACTGGATCGCAACGTCATTGCCGTGAAGGAGAAATACGAGACGATTCAATCATTGGATTAATGCTAATTAATACGGTACGTTTGGAAAATATTGTTTTGGATGTTCTTCAAATAAGAATTAAAGGCGTAAAAAAAACCCAAATATTATCTAAATGAATTCGTTTCCGACACATTCTTTAAAATGATGATTTGATCCAATCTCTAATAAACTCACATTTGGTCAATTAGTTTGAAATGACGTAATGTTTGTAGTACTTGTCAGCTCTTGCTCTCAACCCTTATAGAAGTACCCTTATAGTTTAGCTACTTTACCACCGGACTTCATATAAGTTCCTGATGCAATGAAACTCTCAGCGTCAGTAGTATCCTGCCATTCGTCAACAGTGTCTGCATTTAGCCGTTTAAAACAGATTTTGAAGTTGATAAATTATTGTGCATAGATCCCTATTCATATCAAGGCTAATGTAAAAGCGAAACGTTCAGAAGTAGGGTTTGTTGATGTAAGCACGGAAAAACTATCCTTCATGCATTAACAGTATCGATTCCATTTAGAAAAAAAAAGTGGAAAATTGAGTTTGACGTTTTCAACAATTTAAACATTTACATATATCACACAATACAGACAAGACCAACCCACGCACGAGAGCTAGCTTGTTTCCGGTCTTTGTTAAATGTTTCACAGTTTGCCTAAATATTTAATAACTCAATTATAGGATGCGTGATGAAATAACAAGTTTCCCATGTTAAGTTTTTCCGGAGTGCAAGGGGCTCAAATAGAGTCCTGAGGAACTGAACTCAGGCCCTGAGGTCCTGAAATGGTAACCTCAGGTGTTGACATTGAATCCTTAGTTGCTGAAATTGACCTAGAATGGTAGGTAAATAACCCTGCAGAGATAGAGCTTTGTTGGTATACGTAAGAGAAATACCATTTGGGGTCTTTTCAAACCTATGTATTGAATAGCCATAGTAAATCAATGACATCTAAGCAAGTCTAGAAAACACACCAAGAGATGCTATGTTTTTCATGCCTTTGAGTTTAGAAGTGTTTTCCATCCAAAGATGAACGGATGTCAAACAATAGAAGTGTAATCACAGTCTATAAGAAGAGAGTAGAATGCAATGAAGTAACCCCTTTGCAAATGCCATTTTAATAGTTTTTGCGGATATAGAATAATCTAATGACGCATGTTCATCCAAATTACATACAATTTTGCTATGAAATCATTCCATTTTCATATTAGACTGTTAGTCCTGCTTCATGACTGTGTATAAAAAAGAGCTTTTAATACAGTCTAGGTTCACATTCAGCAAGTCTAGATTGACTGACATCAGTAGGCCAAAGAAAAGAACATTATGGATGTAGGAAAAGTAAATTATTAAAATATTTCATAGAGTAAATTTTAGTCTATTAGTCTGTTTGAAGGCTAATATAAGATTCAGAATGATGAGCAGCACTTCTCCCTAAGAAGCATAAGTATATGACTTATATATATTTTCTTGTTTTGTCATTGATTAAAGGCTGGAGTAAGACATATAGTTACAATAGAAATTATTTCCATGATTATATTTTCTTTTCTTTGTCATTTTTTTTTGGAAATTGATTAAAACATATTTTATTCATACAATTAACTGATAGGGCACCTTGAAATAGCGCGACGATTTTGGAAAAAGGAAAAACTATTATTTTTAAGTATATATTACCTCTGCTCAAAAACCAAATAATGAATTGTCTTAAAGGGTTTCTCTGTATGTTAATCGATAATAATGAAGGACAATTCATCCGGTAATTCTCTTTGTAATCATTACTATGTCACGTGTTATGTAAGATGAAACCATTTCACATGTCGTGTCTGTCTGAAAGCAGAAATCATTAGGGATCCATCTGTCAGAATGACATATAATCATATAACCTTGAGGAAATAATTAGTCCAACCAAAAGAATAAGCATATATTGTGTTTACTACAGGGTATGATAACCAGATCCTAAAGAAAATTATGTTTAGATTTAGTATCAAAACCGAATTATTAGGAATATAATTTTTGGATTTAGGAATCTAGAATAACCATTTGACATAATGAAATATATTTTTTGATAGTATAAGTGCAAGTTTGCAAACTGTGATAACATACAAAGTGTACAGTTTGCTTTTCTCTCTATATGCATTTCAGGAATTCTGTATGTATATATTTGATATCAGTATCGGACATGTATATTACAGTTCAATGTACGAGGCCTACTTATTCACATATACATTTCTTTATCAAATGATTGGACGTTTACTTCAAGGTTAATTAGTTTTGGGTATGTTTAAAATATAGGGTAATGTAAAATACTGCAGAGTAATATTCATACCGCAAATTGTAACTAGTGCACATATGACCTCATATTATTGTGAAGTTGTGACGTCACAATTTTAGCATCGCCGTCCCAATGGCAACGAAATCACTGAAATGTTAGTGTCAGCACACCATCGGCAATTACGTTTCAATTATGTTTGTTCACGTCAGAAAGATAAAGCATAAATTGCCATCTTCTTTTATTTAACTGTTAAACATTTTCTTCCCAGGACTATGTGTCTTGTCCAATGAGAAACCTTTAATGAAGTCTCCGATTTCCATCTCGTTATTTGATTAGCAAAGGAAATATGTAAAAGGCATTGTGCACTATATCTAGATAAATCAAAATATGACATAGAGAAGATTTTATGTAAAGGTTCCTTCTTTTCTTCAATCATGACCGACCACTGTCCATGGGATGCACCAAGATTGTTGTGACAGTCACCTGTAAATGACCCGAGCTATCAGTCGGAAATCGGTCGCGGTCAACATCGGAGACGTCGCTTGCAACAGCTCACACTTCTCCAGTGTCGTGGATCTTGCAGTGACCCTGTTCGCGCTAAAGGCCGCATAACACGTCATAGAGATCACAGATTCACCAAACGTTTTTCAGACGTGTTTGTTTCTGGGGAGCCTGGTTGTCTTCGCTTTCCTGCAGACTGGTTGACAAAAATTATGTTATTGCTAAACTGAACTAATATTTGGCATGTTTGAAGGAAATTCTAATAAAAGTTTTGGATTGAAGTGAAGAAATCAAATATGCGTAATTATATATTTCTAATTTTGTTGTCGAGATCGAAAAGAATTAAAATGTAACCAATCATTTCGTTATGCCAGCTTTCTTGAAGCATAAAAAGTAAATATTAATCAAACAGAAAATTTCAAATTTCAAGTTCATTGTTTGTTTGATTGGATTAAAGTAATATGACAAAAACGCATAAATAAATTTCATGTGATTTCATGGTTTGGGAACAGGTGCCTGGTAATGTATGTTGAAATATACCCATGAATTTCGTAACAGTTCTTGCAAGGCATTTGATTTGATATTGGTGTCGATAAAATTTACGTAGGACAGAAGTCGTCAGTAATCTTGCAACCGTAGAAGCTGACCTTTTACACAGTAGACAGACTTCAAATATAATACAAAATTCATCGCTTTTAAATCCATGATTTGGAACATTGCTGTTATCACTAATGCAAATTCGATGTCTAACAATTTACGCATTTATCATCACCCAGTCTTTTTTGTGAATAAAGGTTATTGTAACCTTCCTTTTTAAAAGTGCGATGGGACAAATAATATTATCTGTAAAACCTATAAACGAACATGGCTTAGAGTATCGAAGATGTGTTAACACGAAGCTTATGGATCGTACCTACGACAATCACATCATTAAAGAAACTATTTCCCAGGAGTTTAAGTTGTACGACCTGAAAGATCTTGCGACCATCATATACTTGCATGATGGTTGGAATCAAAGCTGTAAGCGTACTTTGATATGGATATCAAGCCTTCTTTAATACCATGGAGACGCTGCATATCAGAAACAAACTCATTTTCACGGAGCACGATTAACAATGATATCCAAGCACCAAAACAGGGATATCATACCTGTTGTTTTTTCTTCGTGTGAAATGCTGCATATGCTTTAAAGAGCGGCACCCAGATCCTAAGCAGAGAACGCAAAGCCGTCAGTTCAGTTTTCTCATAGTTTCAGAAACAAACAACAAACAGTCGAGATTGCAAGAAGATACAATGCTAAGGCGAGGAAATGAAAAACTGAGTTTTCATCTCTGGCGATAATGGCAGCCTACAGCTCATTCACAACTCATCGGTCACTTCTTTCTTACAGTATACGTATTACAAACATCACGAGAGAGATTACCTAACTGCACCAAGAAAAAAAGTACCCACAATGATAGCTGCAATGGTTATGACGCAGACTTTTACGTTTTCGAACTCTAAGATATTAACGATTGTAAGAGGAAGTGTGTTTAATAATGCAACAGATTCACATAACGGTATCAGTTTGCTAGTTTCTACAAACAGAAACAGAAGACAGAAACCTGTCTTAAAGAAGTTCGTCTCCGAGCTTTATTTGACATGAAATCAATCTCGATAAAACTCGACAAATGTCAACACAGTAACCTAATGTCATCTAAGCACCTGATCAATACTTAAGAGTCTTTGATTTATCCGGCTGCACAATATTACTCAATAACACCAGTCTATAATTCCCCCAGTTGAAACGGAGTATTGTGAAAGCCTTGCTGTCGGTAGTGATACTGTAGCACTTCAGAAACGAAGACGTCCAAACACGCACCATTTACTGCCCGGGCAATGACGTCATAATGACGTCAACTCAATCCAAAACATTCTGAAATCAGGCCAGTGTGTGGGATCTGAAGTCGGTGCAGATGACAACATTACGAAATGGTATCTATCACTGCTAAGCAGATCGATTTTACAAGCCAGTTTACAGAGAAGACGCTTTGTATCTTTGCTATAGAGCTTGAAAACGTCGCAAACTCTCCTGGAAGCATTGAAATCGATAAAAGACCGCCAATATTCATTATGTTTCTTACAGCGGACAAGCAAAAATCCTTTTTCGTTTAATGTGGGACGCAGGAAAATAAATGTTCATAACTTTCACGTTGCATAATACCGAAGCTCAAATTGGGCCGGTTTTCTTCAAGGCAAACCTGAGTCAAAATGCTTTGAGTTTCACTTATGCATATTATAGAAGTTGAAAGCAATGAGAGTGTGTTGTACGTCTATGTTAATCTTCATATTCTACAACTTTAAGAATGCTTAGGCCAAAATAAAAAGCGTGCTAAATCAATTAATCCTTTAAACAGTTTTAAAAATCAGTGCCTTAAAATAGTTCGATTCTGGTTTATGCTTACAAAAAACTATCGTAAAATTTACTAAACTGTTGTTAAAGTTCTAATGATGAATGATGAATGCTTTGTGAAAATGTGCGTGTCGAAGGTCAAGGCGTTTTGCGTACATACACTCACAAAATAAACAATGGAAGATAGAAATGAATTAACATTCCAACTCGCAAATTTTTTTTAGATTTCGTCTTTAAAAAATTCTTTTTTTAAATTTAAGTTATTTTTCAAGTATATGATCAGCGTCTTGTTGCAGAAGAGACTGAACTGGATATATAGAAAATATATAATTACAATTTTAATATGTAAATAACCATTGGACAAGAAGCGATACAATCAATAACGAGAAGTTGAATGAATCAGAAGATTGTTCAGTTTCTCAAGGAATAATTGAAACAAAAGCCTAAAAACTGTTCTCATTTTCCCCTTTCCCTCACTCATTACAAAAGTCACGTTTCAGTCTGCCTTTTTAGACACTCTTATGCAATATAACGAAAAGGCGTTATATATACAGTTCTCATCCATTTATACATATGATGAAGATCGATAGTTGCACATATGATAATTAAATGACGTTCTTCTTAAGGATTTTCCATTATTCATTTACTTTTTAATTCTCTGCAAGGACGTACAAAAACTACTACACGTCCATGGCCTGTTCAAAACGTCAAGCGTCAGATACACACGATCCGAGGTAAGAAAGCTCTGTTTAATAAGCTCTGTTTAATATTTAATGACTCACTGAATAAAAGCGATCATGCGGTGACTCGGAATCATGAACTTATAATGAATATTTCTTTCATGATCCTAACTGTACATATTTATTTTTATTTCAACTGGACCCAATCTGTCAACATCATTGTCTGAGGGAATTCGAAATCTGGTCTCTGTTATGAGAATTATTTATGTTTAGCAAAATCTTCATAATGTAGGGCCAGGTGTCAATGAAAGAGGGCAGTTTGCCTTACCGGTAGCACACGGTAAGTTTCAGCTTTTATAAACACTTTTTATACAAGCCCGCTTTAAGAAATACACTGCGGTAATAAAAAGTCATACACATCAGATAGTATCTTGAATTACACTTGTGACCCGGTGAACGAGCTATCTTAAAATAACGATACTTTAACAGGTCATGACTATTGCATCACTACGTTAAAAGGGACACAAATGGATCATCATGTTCAAGCCTGAAATAGATAGGGACTTCTCACACGTTTCAGAATTGTCAATTTCGGGACACATTGAATGCAATTTCGCAGTGTCAGGCCTAATTACGGAGCCATATTTCAGCGCCTCCCGTGAAAACGTCGCTTCGTGCACACGGGGTCATTGTCCGGGGCAGTAGCAGTTCATCTGACGCTGCGTATTGTTCCCAGCAGTTATTGCTGTTCGTGGAGGGGCCCCCTCAATGGCAATACGGCAGATGGGATATTAACACGTCTGTTTGTCCCAGGCGCGAAGCACTGCTTTGTTCTTGTAGAGCAGATATGATGCCACTGATGGCGTGGCTTGGCCAAGCTGCAAGCATATACATCTGCCCTGGTGCCTGCCGACCAGACCCCAGGTTCTTTTAGCTGGGATCATTTGTTTAATGGTCAGCGTCGTTCTCATTTCGTCTATTCCAAAAGAGGGTAACCTAGACATTCCGAGAGAAAAAAGATAAGGATGTGCCTGTTCCTTGCAAGTTTGAAATATAAATGTTATATTTTTAGGCTAACATCATCGCCATCTTTCCCGATTTTGAGTTCAACGGTGAGTTAAGAGTTTCATGAACTACGTAATGGCTGAGCTATAATTCTGAGGTTACTATCTCAATATCACCAGGTCGATCAGGAAAATATGTTAAATTCGAAGCAAGTCTATGTCCCTCCTATAGTATTGGTGTACATTGCTGAAATTCTGCGCATACACGCCTGACATTCTCATTATGTTTCGACGTTTTCACTGAAATATCCAATACGTTCCAACAGCTCAAACTATCATATATTATCAAAAGCAACATTAATACCTGCTCTAACGACTAACATTTCAAAGGAAGCATAATGCATTGAAATTTTTTTTATATTAAATCTGAATGTGTACAAGTGCCCTAAGAAACAGATACGCTAGAGTGAAACGTGTTACTTCTCAACAAATGCAGAATATTGTCATATGTCCCATTGCTTACTTGCAGATACAAGATGTTATCAACCTTTGTTTACATCAGCTCTAAAGACTTAAACTGTTGACACCTTCACGCCTTTTGTAGTCACTTGAACACTCAATCTTCACGTGTCTGCAAAACACATGACCTAAGCCCCCACCCCTCCCCGACTCCGTTACACACACACACGACATAAGCCACCCCCATCCACTCCCCCACCACACCTACCTCCCTAAGTCTATCACAAACACACGACATAGCCCCACCACCCCTCCCTCACTCCTCTTAAAAACACACTACATGCGCCACCACCCTCCCAAACTCACTCTCGAACACACGATCGACATTCGTATTCTCTCAACAACATGCAATTTCCATGAACTGTTTCCATCGCGTGCAGCTTTCCTCGTGTGCCTTATGCCATTAACTAAATGTAGTTATTCTTTGCATTGGCACTGATATCTTTCTCCACAATACTCAAGCTTGTAAAAAGACGTTCACATTGATTTATTGATCTCTCACCAACATGGCAATTAGTTCAAGGTTTTCGTGATTTCGCTATGAAACCAAATGGGGAAATAACGGGGTGATGTAAGCCAACTACTGCAATGTCATTATTAGCAAAATACTTTCTTGAATACTTTGTTGATTAACTCATGTATTGTCTAGAAATATTCATGTATCGCTTTGTTTACCTGATATAATTATAATCATGGCCTAACAGTTAATGAAATATAGATCGATTCACTGCTCAACATAAATCACATCATTAAAGATTATCAATTAGGTTTACATAGTTTGATCATCGTCGCGGATGGTAACAGGCTATGGTACCAGAGATATGTTTCTGAGGTTACTTTCTTCAACGTCATCAGGTCGATCGTTAAAATATGTTAAATCCGAAATATATGTAAAGTTTACATTAATCAAAAATAGACAATACTATATCACTGATTGAAGTATCTATTTGTTTGAAGAGACAAACTTTTTATTTTTCTCTTTTCAACTTACATACTGCAATTTAAGAGATGAAATTATAAACGTTCGTTGATTGTTCATTTTGATCCTAATTTCAGTGTAGTGCAAGATATGGTTCGCATGTTCCAGCAAATGCTCGCAGGTTTCACCGCAATGCATAGCCGCAATAATGTTTCGGGCTCTCTCAGCCGTGATATAGATGAAATACTCTTGAAATCGACGTTAAGACCCCAGATCATCTCAACTCAGATGGATCTTACAGACACTTAGAAGAAGTATACTCTAAGCAACTACGAAAGGCTACTTTTTACCTCTCTTTTCCGCAGAAAGCTTAGAAGTTATAAGTAAAA